>CM068347.1:653442-700942 GCA_034769755.1 Odontamblyopus lacepedii
ATGTTCTGGTGATCTGCGTCTGGACCTTCAGAATGTTCTGATGATCTCATGCGTCTGGACCTTCAGAATGTTCTGGTGATCTGCGTCTGGACCTTCAGAATGTTCTGGTGATCTGCGTCTGGACCTTCAGAATGTTCTGATGATCTGCGTCTGGACCTTCAGAATGTTCTGATGATCTGCGTCTGGACCTTCAGAATGTTCTGGTGATCTGCGTCTGGACCTTCAGAATGTTCTGGTGATCTGCGTCTGGACCTTCAGAATGTTCTGATGATCTGCGTCTGGACCTTCAGAATGTTCTGGTGATCTGCGTCTGGACCTTCAGAATGTTCTGGTGATGATCTCCTGTTTCCATGACACAGACGTCACTTTGAGATGATCCTCACAAACTCATGAACGTTTCTCATGTGTGGAATGTGTGACAGAGCGAGTTTGTGGTTTGTGTCATCAGATGTTTCCCAAACGCTCCATTAACCTCAGAAGAAAACACGAGACACGAGAAGCTCCTCCCACACAGCTCCTCCCACACAGCTCCTCCCACACAGCTCCTCCCACACAGCTCCTCCCACACAGCTCCTCCCACACAGCTCCTCCCACACAGCTCCTCCCACAGCTGCTTCAGAACAAATGTGGTTCAGGAAATTCAAACTTAAGTATAAACACCACACCATCTTCTGCTCCTCCCTGCTCCTCTTTCCTCCTCTCTGCTCCTCCTCTCTGCTCCTCTTTCCTCCTCTCTGCTCCTCCTCTCTGTTCCTCCTCTCTGCTCCTCCTCTCTGCTCCTCCTCTCTGCTCCTCTTTCCTCCTCTCTGCTCCTCCTCTCTCCTCCTCTCTGCTCCCCCTCTCTCCTCCTCTTTGCTCCTCCTCTCTCCTCCTCTCCTCTCCTCCTCTCTGTTCCTCCTCTCTGTTCCTCCTCTCTGCGCCTCCTCTCTACTCCTCTCTCGGTCTGAACTGTGTGCTGTCTCCAGACTCCCTTCAGATGTTTCTTCAGATCAAAGAGAAAAACCACATTACCCACAATCCCCCAGGGCTGCCCACTTCCTGCTCTATGCGCCCACATGAGAGAGGGCCGCTCTGCAGGGGGCGAGGAGGTGTGCAGGAGGTGTGCAGGAGGTGTGCAGGAGGTGTGCAGGAGAGGAGGAGGTGTGTAGGAGGTATAAGTATAAGTACTATAGTAGTAGTACTTAGTAGTATAAGTACTCCTCCTCCTCTCCTCCTCCTGTCCCCCTCTCCTCCTCCTGTCCCCCTCTCCTCCTCCTGTCCCCCTCTCCTCCTCCTCTCCTCCTCCTCTGCCTCCTCTCCTCCTCCTCTCCTCCTCCTCTCCTCCTCCTCTGCCTCCTCTCCTCCTCCTCCTCTCCTCCTCCTCTCCTCCTCCTCTCCTCCTCCTCCTCCTCCTCCTCCTCCTCCTCCTCCTCCTCCTCCTCTCCTCCTCCTCTCCTCCTCTCCTCCTCCTCTTTGAATGTTTCTCATTTCTCTCACTCATGTTAAACATCTGCAGCTGTGCCAGATGTTTCTGTAAACACTCAACTCCGAGCGCCGCGACCTCCGACCCCGACTACATTACACACACCCACACACATTACTCAAACACACACACACACACACCTACACACACACACACATACACACACACACACACATACACACACACACACACATACACACCCACACACACACAGACAGACACACACACACACACACCCACACACACACACATACACACCCACACACACACACATACACACACACACACACATACACACCCACACACACACATACACACACACAGACAGACACACACACACACACACCCACACACACACACATACACACCCACACACACACATACACACACACAGACAGACACACACACACACACACCCACACACACACACATACACACCCACACACACACATACACACACACAGACAGACACACACACACAGACACACACACACACACAGACACACACACACAGACACACACACACACCTACACACACACACACACACACACACAGACAAACACACACTCATCATTCCACAAACTGATCTCAGTCTCTCTTCACACACAGACCACCTTAAGCGTCTGTTTAGAGCAGAGACACATGCTCCTGGAGGAGGTCCAGAAGGTCCAGGAGGTTCTGAAGGTCCAGGAGGTCCAGGAGGTTCTGAAGGTCCAGGAGGTCCAGGAGGTTCTGAAGGTCCAGGAGGTCCAGAAGGTCCAGGAGGTCCAGGAGGTCCAGGAGTTCAAGGAGGACCAGGAGGTTCAGGAGGTCCAGGAGGTCCAGGAGGTTCTGAAGGTCCAGGAGGTCCAGGAGTTCAAGGAGGACCAGGAGGTTCAGGAGGTCCAGGAGGACCAGGAGGTCCAGGAGGTCCTCCGGCCCATTAGCAGCTCAGGCCTGATGCTCAGACGTGTCCACAGCCCGAGACGCTTCACGTTTAAAAATTCTTCCTCATAATAAACTTTCACCGTCTGTCGCATCCCTGAACCTCCCATGACCGAGGTAAACGTGTGGAAACATCTGACATCTATGCAGCTGCAACACCAGACCTGACTCTGACCTGACTCTGACCTGATTCTGACCTGACTCTGACCTGACTCTGACCCTGACCTGACCTGATCTGACTCTGACCTGACTGACTCTGACCTGACTCTGACCTGATTCTGACCTGATTCTGACCTGACCCTGACTCTGACCTGACCTGACTCTGACCTGACTCTGACTCTGACCTGACTCTGACTCTGACCTGACTCTGACCTGACTCTGACCCTGACCTGACCTGACCTGACCTGATCTGACTCTGACCTGACTGACTCTGACCTGACTGACTCTGACCTGACCTGACTCTGACCTGACTCTGACTCTGACTCTGACCTGACTCTGACCTGACTCTGACCTGATTCTGACCTGACTCTGACCCTGACCTGACCTGATCTGACTCTGACCTGACTGACTCTGACCTGACCTGACCTGACTCTGACCTGACTCTGACCCTGACCTGACTCTGACCTGATTCTGACCTGACTCTGACCCTGACCTGACCTGATCTGACTCTGACCTGACTGACTCTGACCTGACCTGACCTGACTCTGACCTGACTCTGACCCTGACCTGACTCTGACCTGACTCTGACCTGATTCTGACCTGACTCTGACCTGACTCTGACTCTGACCTGACCCTGACTCGACCCTGACTCTGACCTGACTCTGACCTGACTCTGACCCTGACTCTGACCTGACTCTGACCTGACTCTGACCTGACTCTGACCCTGACTCTGACCTGACTCTGACCCTGACTCTGACCTGACCCTGACTCTGACCTGACTCTGACCTGACTCTGACCCTGACTCTGACCCTGACTCTGACCTGACTCTGACCCTGACTCTGACCTGACCCTGACTCTGACCTGACCCTGACTCTGACCTGACCCTGACTCTGACCTGACTCTGACCTGACTCTGACCAGACTCTGACCTGACTCTGACTTGTGATGTCATCAAGTGAACAGCTCGTTTTCCCTTTAGTTCAGTCGAGGCTAAAATGATCCAGGTGATTCTGGTGAAGGTGGAGTTTAGAAACACAGTGGAGCACTTCCTGTATCACCACACGATGACATCAGCACGTGGAGCAGAGTGTTTTCAGCCTGAGGGGAACATAAGTGAAGCGAGTCCTTTCATGACCCGTCTGATTGGCCGCAGCTGCTGCTCGTTAGCCTCACTTCCTGTGCCCCAGGGCCTGATGGGAAATGCGGTTTGTTTATACATCTCAAAGTGGGCGTGGCTCCGTCACATCTGCTCACGCACCTGATGATGTCACCAGGTGCACAGAGTCCAGGGTTACACGACATTACACACGGGAGGGCATCTGACACAGGGGAGGGCATCTGACACAGGGGAGGGCATCTGACACACGGGAGGGCATCTGACACAGGGGAGGGCATCTGACACACGGGAGGGCATCTGACACACGGGAGGACATCTGACACAGGGGAGGGCATCTGACACAGGGGAGGGCATCTGACACACGGGAGGGCATCTGACACAGGGGAGGGCATCTGACACACGGGAGGGCATCTGACACACGGGAGGGCATCTGACACAGGGGAGGGCATCTGACACACGGGAGGGCATCTGACACAGGGGAGGGCATCTGACACAGGGGAGGGCATCTGACACAGGAGGGCATCTGACACAGGGGCGGCCATCTGACACAGGGGAGGGCATCTGACACAGGGGAGGGCATCTGACACACGGGAGGGCATCTGACACAGGGGAGGGCATCTGACACACGGGAGGGCATCTGACACACGGGAGGGCATCTGACACAGGGGAGGGCATCTGACACAGGGGAGGGCATCTGACACAGGGGAGGGCATCTGACACACGGGAGGGCATCTGACACACGGGAGGGCATCTGACACAGGGGAGGGCATCTGACACAGGGGGGGAGGGTATCTGACACACGGGAGGGCATCTGACACAGGGGGGGAGGGCATCTGACACAGGGGAGGGCATCTGACACACGGGAGGGCATCTGACACAGGGGGAGGGCATCTGACACAGGGGAGGGCATCTGACACACGGGAGGGCATCTGACACAGGGGAGGGCATCTGACACACGGGAGGGCATCTGACACAGGGGAGGGCATCTGACACACGGGAGGGCATCTGACACAGGGGGAGGGCATCTGACACACGGGAGGGCATCTGACACACGGGAGGACATCTGACACAGGAGGAGGGCATCTGACACAGGGGAGGGCATCTGACACAGGGGAGGACATCTGACACAGGGGAGGACATCTGACACAGGGGGAGGGCATCTGACACAGGGGGAGGGCATCTGACACAGAGGAGGGCATCTGACACAGGGGAGGACATCTGACACAGGGGAGGGCATCTGACACGGGGGGGGGCATCTGACACAGGGGAGGACATCTGACACAGGGGAGGGCATCTGACACAGGGGAGGACATCTGACACAGGGGAGGGCATCTGACACAGGGGAGGACATCTGACACAGGGGAGGACATCTGACACAGGGGGAGGGCATCTGACACAGGGGGAGGGCATCTGACACAGAGGGAGGGCATCTGACACAGGGGGAGGGCATCTGTCTCTTTGTGTGTGACATGTTTATGAGATTCACTCTAAACATTTACATTTGTGTTTTCCTCAAACCTGCTCCAAGAGCTACAGTCCTGGTTCAGTCCTGGTTTGGACCTGGTTTAGTCCTGATTTAGTCCTGGTTTAGACCTGGTTTCGTTCTGGTTTAGTCCTGGTTTAGACCTGGTTTAGTCCTGGTTTAATCCTGGTTCAGTCCTGGTTTAGTCCTGGTTTAGTCCTGATTTAGTCCTGGTTTAGACCTGGTTTCGTCCTGGTTTAGTCCTGGTTTAGACCTGGTTTAGTCCTGGTTTAATCCTGGTTCAGTCCTGGTTTAGTCCTGGTTTAGTCCTGATTTAGTCCTGGTTTAGTCCTGGGTTTAGTCCTGGTTTAGACCTGGTTTAGTCCTGGTTTAGTCCTGGTTTAGTCCTGGTTCAGTCCTGGTTTAGTCCTGGTTTAGTCCTGATTTAGTCCTGGTTTAGACCTGGTTTAGACCTGGTTTAGTCCTGGTTTAGTCCTGGTTTAGTCCTGGTTTGGACCTGGTTTTGTCCTGGTTTAATCCTGGTTCAGTCCTGGTTTAGTCCTGGTTTAGTCCTGATTTAGTCCTGGTTTAGACCTGGTTTCGTCCTGGTTTAGTCCTGGTTTAGTCCTGGTTTAGTCCTGGTTTAGACCTGGTTCAGTCCTGGTTCAGTCCTGGTTTAGTCCTGGTTCAGTCCTGGTTTAGTCCTGGTTTAGTCCTGATTTAGTCCTGGTTTAGACCTGGTTTAGACCTGGTTTAGTCCTGGTTTAGTCCTGGTTTAGTCCTGGTTTAGTCCTGGTTCAGTCCTGGTTTAGTCCTGGTTTAGTCCTGATTTAGTCCTGGTTTAGACCTGGTTTAGTCCTGGTTTAGTCCTGGTTTAGTCCTGGTTTAGTCCTGGTTTGGACCTGGTTTTGTCCTGGTTTAATCCTGGTTCAGTCCTGGTTTAGTCCTGGTTTAGTCCTGATTTAGTCCTGGTTTAGACCTGGTTTAGACCTGGTTTAGTCCTGGTTTAGTCCTGGTTTAGTCCTGGTTTAGACCTGGTTTAGTCCTGGTTTAGACCTGGTTTAGACCTGGTTTAGACCTGATTTAGTCCTGGTTTAGACCTGGTTTAGACCTGGTTTAGTCCTGGTTTAGACCTGGTTTAGACCTGGTTTAATCCTGGTTTAGTCCTGGTTTAGTCCTGGTTTAGACCTGGTTTAGTCCTGGTTTAGACCTGGTTTAGACCTGGTTTAGACCTGATTTAGTCCTGGTTTAGACCTGGTTTAGACCTGGTTTAGTCCTGGTTTAGACCTGGTTTAGACCTGATTTAGTCCTGGTTTAGACCTGGTTTAGACCTGGTTTAATCCTGGTTCAGTCCTGGTTTAGTCCTGGTTTAGTCCTGATTTAGTCCTGGTTTAGACCTGGTTTAGACCTGGTTTAGTCCTGGTTTAGTCCTGGTTTAGTCCTGGTTTAGACCTGGTTTAGTCCTGGTTTAGACCTGGTTTAGACCTGGTTTAGACCTGATTTAGTCCTGGTTTAGACCTGGTTTAGACCTGGTTTAGTCCTGGTTTAGACCTGGTTTAGACCTGATTTAGTCCTGGTTTAGACCTGGTTTAGACCTGGTTTAATCCTGGTTCAGTCCTGGTTTAGTCCTGGTTTAGTCCTGATTTAGTCCTGGTTTAGACCTGGTTTAGACCTGGTTTAGTCCTGGTTTAGTCCTGATTTAGTCCTGGTTTAGACCTGGTTTAGACCTGGTTTAGTCCTGGTTTAGTCCTGGTTTAGTCCTGGTTTAGACCTGGTTTAGTCCTGGTTTAGACCTGGTTTAGACCTGGTTTAGACCTGGTTTCGTCCTGGTTTCGTCCTGGTTCAGTCCTGGTTTAGTCCTGGTTTAGTCCTGATTTAGTCCTGGTTTAGACCTGGTTTAGTCCTGGTTTAGTCCTGGTTTAGTCCTGGTTTCGTCCTGGTTTCGTCCTGGTTTAGTCCTGGTTCAGTCCTGGTTTAGTCCTGGTTTAGTCCTGGTTTCGTCCTGGTTTCGTCCTGGTTTAGTCCTGGTTTCGTCCTGGTTTAGTCCTGGTTTAGTCCTGGTTTAGTCCTGGTTTCGTCCTGGTTTAGTCCTGGTTCAGTCCTGGTTTAGACCTGGTTTAGTCCTGGTTTAGTCCTGGTTTAGACCTGGTTTAGTCCTGGTTCAGTCCTGGTTTAGTCCTGGTTTAGTCCTGGTTTAGACCTGGTTTAGTCCTGGTTTAGTCCTGGTTTCGTCCTGGTTTCGTCCTGGTTTAGTCCTGGTTCAGTCCTGGTTTAGACCTGGTTTAGTCCTGGTTTAGTCCTGGTTTAGACCTGGTTTAGTCCTGGTTCAGTCCTGGTTTAGACCTGGTTTAGTCCTGGTTTAGTCCTGGTTTAGACCTGGTTTAGTCCTGGTTCAGTCCTGGTTTAGTCCTGGTTTAGTCCTGGTTTAGACCTGGTTCAGTCCTGGTTTAGACCTGGTTTAGTCCTGGTTTAGTCCTGGTTTAGACCTGGTTTCGTCCTGGTTTAGTCCTGGTTTAGTCCTGGTTTAGACCTGGTTTAGTCCTGGTTTAGTCCTGGTTTAGACCTGGTTCAGTCCTGGTTTAGTCCTGGTTCAGTCCTGGTTTAGTCCTGGTTTAGTCCTGGTTCAGTCCTGGTTTAGACCTGGTTTAGTCCTGGTTTAGTCCTGGTTTAGACCTGGTTTAGTCCTGGTTCAGTCCTGGTTTAGACCTGGTTTAGTCCTGGTTTAGTCCTGGTTTAGACCTGGTTTCGTCCTGGTTTAGTCCTGGTTTAGTCCTGGTTTAGACCTGGTTTAGTCCTGGTTTAGTCCTGGTTTAGACCTGGTTTAGTCCTGGTTCAGTCCTGGTTTAGACCTGGTTTAGTCCTGGTTTAGTCCTGGTTTAGTCCTGGTTTAGTCCTGGTTTAGACCTGGTTTAGTCCTGGTTTAGTCCTGGTTTAGACCTGGTTCAGTCCTGGTTTAGTCCTGGTTCAGTCCTGGTTTAGTCCTGGTTTAGTCCTGGTTTAGTCCTGGTTTAGTCCTGGTTTAGTCCTGGTTCAGTCCTGGTTTAGTCCTGGTTCAGTCCTGGTTTAGTCCTGGTTTAGTCCTGGTTCAGTCCTGGTTTAGTCCTGGTTCAGTCCTGGTTTAGTCCTGGTTTCGTCCTGGTTTAGTCCTGGTTTAGTCCTGGTTTAGACCTGGTTTAGTCCTGGTTTAGTCCTGGTTTAGACCTGGTTTAGTCCTGGTTCAGTCCTGGTTTAGACCTGGTTTAGTCCTGGTTTAGTCCTGGTTTAGTCCTGGTTTAGTCCTGGTTTAGACCTGGTTTAGTCCTGGTTTAGTCCTGGTTTAGACCTGGTTCAGTCCTGGTTTAGTCCTGGTTCAGTCCTGGTTTAGTCCTGGTTTAGTCCTGGTTTAGTCCTGGTTTAGTCCTGGTTTAGTCCTGGTTCAGTCCTGGTTTAGTCCTGGTTCAGTCCTGGTTTAGTCCTGGTTTAGTCCTGGTTTAGTCCTGGTTTAGTCCTGGTTTAGTCCTGGTTTAGTCCTGGTTCAGTCCTGGTTTAGTCGCGCTCGTGACTTTATTTTGAAAGAACTAAACCAGGACTAAACCAGGACTAGACCCGGATCTGGGGACTTAAAGGTGAAACAGCTGGACCTGGGTTTTGTCTTTCACTTCAGATAAACTCAGGAGGCCCCAGGGGCCCCTTGACGCGGACCAGGACCAGGACTGAACCAGGTCTGAACCAGGTCTGAACCAGGACCAGGTCTGAACCAGGACCAGGACTGAACCAGGACCAGGACTGAACCAGGACCAGGACTGAACCAGGTCTGAACCAGGACCAGGACTGAACCAGGACCAGGACTGAACCAGGTCTGAACCAGGACCAGGACTGAACCAGGACCAGGACTGAACCAGGACCAGGACTGAACCAGAACCAGGACTGAACCAGGACCAGGACTGAACCAGGACCAGGACTGAACCAGGTCTGAACCAGAACCAGGACTAAACCTGGACCAGGACTGAACCAGGACCAGGACTGAACCAGAACCAGGACTGAACCAGGACCAGGACTGAACCAGGACCAGGACTGAACCAGGTCTGAACCAGGACCAGGACTGAACCAGGACCAGGACTGAACCAGGTCTGAACCAGGACCAGGACTGAACCAGGACCAGGACTGAACCAGGACCAGGACTGAACCAGGACCAGGACTGAACCAGGTCTGAACCAGGACCAGGTCTGAACCAGGACCAGGACTGAACCAGGACCAGGACTGAACCAGGTCTGAACCAGGACCAGGTCTGAACCAGGACCAGGACTGAACCAGGACCAGGACTGAACCAGAACCAGGACTGAACCAGGACCAGGACTGAACCAGGACCAGGACTGAACCAGGTCTGAACCAGAACCAGGACTAAACCTGGACCAGGACTGAACCAGAACCAGGACTGAACCAGGACCAGGACTGAATCAGGACTGAACCAGGACCAGGTATAACCCGGTGTGAACATGTAATAAAATCATTGCTTAATG
This sequence comes from Odontamblyopus lacepedii, assembly GCA_034769755.1. Classification (NCBI taxonomy): domain Eukaryota; kingdom Metazoa; phylum Chordata; class Actinopteri; order Gobiiformes; family Gobiidae; genus Odontamblyopus; species Odontamblyopus lacepedii. The sequence continues at coordinate 663,066 of CM068347.1, forward strand.
TCAGATGCCCTCCCCCTGTGTCAGATGCCCTCCCTGTGTCAGATGCCCTCCCCCTGTGTGTCAGATGCCCTCCCGTGTGTCAGATGCCCTCCCCTGTGTCAGATGCCCTCCCCCTGACTCACCCTCACACATCTGCCCCGCTCTGTATACACACACTATACACACACTATACACACACTATACACACTATACACACACTATACACACACTATACACACACTATACACACTATACACACACTATACACACTATACACACTATACACACACTATACACACACTATACACACACTATACACACTATACACACTATACACACACTATACACACTATACACACTATACACACTATACACACACTATACACACTATACACACACTATACACACTATACACATACACTATACTCTATATACACACACTATACACACACTATACACACTATACACACACTATACACACTATACACACACTATACACACACTATACACACACTATACACACACTATACACACTATACACACACTATACACACTATACACACACTATACACATACACACACTATACACACACTATACACACTATATACACACTATACACACACTATACACACACTATACACACTATACACACACTATACACACTATACACACACTATACACACACTATACACACACTATACACACACTATACAATAATAATTATACACACTATACAATAATACTATACACACTATACACACACTATACACACACTATATACACACTATACACACTATACACACACTATACACACACACTATACACACACTATACACACACTATACACACTATACACACACTATACACACTATACACACTATACACACTATACACACACTATACACACACTATACACACACTATACACACACTATACACACTATACACACACTATACACACACTATACACACACTATACACACACTATACACACTATACACACACTATACACACACTATACACACTATACACACACTATACACACTATACACACTATACACACACTATACACACACTATACACACACTATACACACTATACACACACTATACACACTATACACACACTATACACACACTATACACACTATACACACTATACACACACTATACACACACTATACACACTATACACTATACACACACTATACACACTATACACACTATACACACACTATACACACTATACACACACTATACACACACTATACACACACTATACACACACTATACACACACTATACACACTATACACACTATACACACACTATACACACTATACACATTATACACACTATACACACTATACACACACTATACACACTATACACACACTATACACACACTATACACACACTATACACACACTATACACACTATACACACTATACACACACTATACACACACTATACACACACTATACAAACTATACACACACTATACACACACTATACACTATACACACTATACACACTATACACACTATACACACTATACACACACTATACACACACTATACACACACTATACACACTATACACACACTATACACACTATACACACAATAAACACACACTAAACACACAATAAACACACTATACACACACTATACACACTATACACACACTATACACACTATACACACTATACACACACTATACACACACTATACACACACTATACACACTATACACACACTATACACACACTATACACACACTATACACACTATACACACACTATACACACTATACACACTATACACACACTATACACACACTATACACACACTATACACACACTATACACACACTATACACACACTATACACACACTATACACACTATACAGGCATGAAGGCATGGAAGCTCTGCCTGCTCTCTTATAAGGCCGCTCTGCGAAAAGCACAAACCAGATACTATTCAAACCTAATAGAAGTAAACAAAAGCAACCCCAGATTTCTGTTCAGCACTGTAGCCAGGCTGACAAACTCACACACTGCCCCTGACTCTCTTCTCCCTTCGAAGTTCAGTTGTGATGACTTTCTTGAATTCTTCGATTACAAAATTATAACCATTAGAGACAAGATCAACGGCTTACTCCAAAATCAGCCCCGAGCAAATTCAGCAAATCCAGTTTGTAACACCAATATCCCACATAAATCCTCTAACAGCATTAGACAAATTTACTCCTGTCGATGAGGCGGAGATTACCTCAGTCATCATGTCGTCCCAACCATCAACTTGTTTGCTCGACCCTATTCCAGTCAAACTCCTCAAAGAAGCTCCACTTAATAATAGGTTCCATCCATAACATAATAAATATGTCATTAGAAAATGGCTTTGTTCCTCAGTCCTTTAAATATGCTGTAATTAAACCGCTTTTGAAAAAACCTAGCTTAAATCCTGATGAACTAGCCAACTACAGACCTATTTCTAATCTTCCATTTCTCTCAAAGATTCTGGAACGAGTTGTGGTGAAACAGCTTTGTCACCATCTGCAGGGCAATAATTTATATGAAAAATTTCAGTCTGGTTTCAGAGCTCACCACAGCACAGAAACTGCTCTGCTTAAAGTGACAAATGATTTGCTACTAGCTGCTGATAACGGGCTGGCTTCAGTCCTGGTCCTACTGGACCTCAGTGCAGCGTTTGACACCATTGATCACAACATTCTACTGCAGAGGTTAGAATGTGACATAGGTGTCAGAGGGACCGCCCTCAAATGGTTTAAATCCTATCTATCAGATAGGTACCAGTTTGTTAGTGTAAACCAGTGCACCTCTCCCTGCTCTAAAGTAGCTTGCGGTGTTCCACAAGGATCTGTGCTTGGTCCAATCCTGTTTACTCTGTATATGTTGCCATTAGGTAACATTATCAGAAAACATGGCATTAATTTCCACTGCTATGCTGATGACACTCAGCTGTACTTATCAATGAAACCTAATCAGATCAAATCGATAAGCTCAGTGCCTGTGTGAAGGACATCAAAACCTGGATGACCCTGAATTACCTCCTCTTAAACCCTGAAAAAACAGAGGTCATTGTTGTCGGTCCTAAAGGTCAGAGAGATTCTCTGTCCGACCAGATAATCTCACTTGACAATGTGAGTATAGCCTCTAGCTCTACTGTAAAAAACCTTGGAGTCGTATTTGACCAAAATCTCTCATTCACAGCTCATATAAACCAAGCTTGTAAAACTGCATATTTTCACCTGCGAAACATAACTAAAATCAGAAAAATTTTGCCTAAAAATGATGCTGAAAAACTTATCCATGCATTTGTTACATCCAGACTAGATTACTGTAATTCTCTGCTCACCGTCTGCACTAAAGGTTCTTTAAGAAGCTTCCAGTTGGTCCAAAATGCAGCGGCCAGAGTCCTAACAGGAACTAAAAGACGTGATCACATCAGTCCTGTGTTAAAATCACTTCACTGGCTTCCTGTCGAGTTTAGAATTAAATTCAAAGTTCTCCTCCTGACATACAAAGCCTTAAACAATATGGCCCCATCATATCTTCAGGATGCCATTGTCCCCTATCAGCCAAATAGAGCACTTCGCTCTCAGAATGCAGGATTATTAGTGGTTCCTAGAGTGTCTAAAAGTACAGTGGGGGGGAGAGCCTTCAGTTACCAAGCTCCTGTGTTATGGAATCAACTCCCTGTTGATGTTAAACAGGCTCCACAGTCTCTTTATTTAAGACCAGGCTTAAAACCTTCCTCTTCGGAATAGCTTATGACCAGGTTACTTAGTTGATGTCACTAAGATAAGCTGCTGCAGGAGATAACAAGCTGGGGGAAGTGTGGCAACCTGAGCACTGTCCTCTGTTTCCTCCTTTTTTCTCACCAGCATCACTCACTATGTTCTCATCTGTAGTTTGTTCATTGCTATTCACATGTTGTCCCCTGTCCCACTCCCCCTGTGGAGTGGAACTCTTTCAGACGCCTGATGGCAGCTGGACCTCTCTCCTCCTCCTCGCCTGGCTCCTCCTCTTCGCCTGGCTCCTCCTCCTCGCCTGGCTCCTCCTCCTCGCCTGGCTCCTCCTCCTCGCCCCTCTTCTCCTCCTCCTTTGGCCCACGGGCCTGGACATCTATAGCCTGTCCGTCCATGGGAGTGGATCCCTCCTTCACTGTAGTTCTCCCCGAGGTTTCTTCTTTTTCCCAGGACCCTGGGTTTTTTGGAGTTTTTCCTTGCTGAGAAGGAGGGTCTAAGGACAGGGGATGACTGGACCATGTTTCATTTGCTGCTTTACATGAATGTTGTTTATTCCTGTTTTGATATGTCTGTGTGTATGTTTTACTCATCCATATCTTGGAACGCCCTTAGAGGAAACTGTTGTTGCGATTTTGGGCGCTACAAAATAAATTGAATTGAATTGAATACACACACTATACACACACTATACACAGACTATACACACACTATACACACACTATACACAGACTATACACACACTATACACACTATACACACACTATACACACACTATACAAACTATACACACACTATACACACACTATACACACACTATACACACACTATACACACTATACACACACTATACACACTATACACACACTATACACACACTATACAAACTATACACACACTATACACACACTATACACACACTATACACACTATACACAGACTATACACACACTATACACACTATACACACACTATACACACACTATACAAACTATACACACACTATACACACTATAAACACTATACACACACTATACACACTATACACACACTATACACACTATACACACACTATACACACACTATACACACTATACACACACTATACACACACTATACACACACTATACACAGACTATACACACACTATACACAGACTATACACACACTATACACACACTATACACAGACTATACACACACTATACACAGACTATACACACACTATACACACACTATACACAGACTATACACACACTATACACACTATACACACACTATACACACACTATACACACTATACACACACTATACACGCACTATACACACTATACACAGACTATACACACACTATACACACACTATACACACTATACACACACTATACACACTATACACACTATACACACTATACACACACTATACACAGACTATACACACACTATACACACACTATACACACACTATACACACTATACACACACTATACACACACTATACACACACTATACACAGACTATACACACACTATACACACACTATACACACACTATACACACTATACACACACTATACACACTATACACACACTATACACACACTATACACACACTATACACACTATACACACACTATACACACACTATACACACTATACACACTATACACACACTATACACACACTATACACACACTATACACACTATACACACACTATACACACTATACACACACTATACACAGACTATACACACACTATACACACACTATACACAATATACACACTATACACACACTATACACACACTATACACACTATACACACACTATACACACACTATACACACACTATACACACTATACACACACTATACACACACTATACACACTATACACACACTATACACACACTATACACACACTATACACACTATACACACTATACACACACTATACACACACTATACACACTATACACACACTATACACACTATACACACACTATACACACTATACACACACTATACACACACTATACACACACTATACACACACTATACACACTATACACAATATACACACTATACACACACTATACACACTATACACACACTATACACACACTATACACACACTATACACACTATATACACACTATACACACACTATACACACTATACACACTATACACACACTATACACACACTATACACAGACTATACACACACTATACACACACTATACACACACTATACACACTATACACACACTATACACACTATACACACACTATACACACTATACACACACTATACACACTATACACACACTATACACACACTATACACAGACTATACACACACTATACACAGACTATACACACACTATACACACTATACACACACTATACACACTATACACACACTATACACAGACTATACACACACTATACACACACTATACACACACTATACACACTATACACACACTATACACACACTATACACACTATACACACACTATACACAGACTATACACACACTATACACACACTATACACACACTATACACACACTATACACACACTATACACACACTATACACACACTATACACACTATACATACACTATACACACTATACAAACACTATACACACACTATACACACACTATACACACTATACACACACTATACACACTATACACACACTATACACAGACTATACACACACTATACACAGACTATACACACACTATACACACTATACACACACTATACACACTATACACACACTATACACACACTATACACACTATACACACACTATACACAGACTATACACACACTATACACACTATACACACACTATACACACACTATACACACTATACACACACTATACACACACTATACACAGACTATACACACACTATACACACTATACACACACTATACACACTATACAAACACTATACACACACTATACACACACTATACACACACTATACACACACTATACACAGACTATACAAACACTATACACACACTATACACACACTATACACACACTATACACACACTATACACACACTATACAAACACTATACACACACTATACACACACTATACACACACTATACACACACTATACACACACTATACACACACTATACACACACTATACACAGACTATACACACACTATACACACTATACACACACTATACACACTATACAAACACTATACACACACTATACACACACTATACACACACTATACACACACTATACACAGACTATACAAACACTATACACACACTATACACACACTATACACACACTATACACACACTATACACAGACTATACAAACACTATACACACACTATACACACACTATACACACACTATACACACACTATACACACACTATACACACACTATACACACACTATACACACACTATACACACACTATACACACACTATACACACACTATACACACACTACACATTTCTTAATGAGCTGAAGGATCCGTCTCGTTCCTCAGTGTTTCCCAAACTCTGGGAAGAAACAAACTCCCTGAAATACCTGAAGTGGGAGTTAAACCCACTGGAAAACAGCCAAACACTAACACCCCCACAGCCTGAAGCACTCACAGAGAACAACAAGAGAACAAGAGAACAACAAGAGAACAACAAGAGAACAAGAGAACAACAAGAGAACAACAAGAGAACAACAAGAGAACAACAAGAGAACAACAAGAGAACAAGAGAACAACAAGAGAACAACAAGAGAACAACAAGAGAACAACAAGAGAACAACAAGAGAACAACAAGAGAACAACAAGAGAACACCAAGAGAACACCAAGAGAACACCAAGAGGATTCAAGGATTCGTGCCAACGTTTTTTCAAACTGAAGCATCAAACGTTTTTCTTGATGGGACAGAACTCGATCTGGTCTGATTAAAACCTCAGAGTTTTTCCAGATCCATATTTTCCTTCAAAAGTCCTGGTAAAAAGGGTCTGAATTTGTGCCACATCAGGAACAACTTAAACATGAAAGCTGCAAAAACGAATTTCTGCTCCAAGATTATTTCTCACATTATTGTTGAATCACCTGGTCTCCCCACAACCCTAACTAACCCTAACCTTAACTAACCAACCCTAACCTTAACTAACTCAACCCTAATCCAAACTAACCCAACCCTAACCTTAACTAACCAACCCTAACCTTAACTAACCAAACCTAACCTTAACTAACCAACCCTAACCATAACTAACCAAACCTAACCTTAACTAACCCAAACTAACCCAACCCTAACCTTAACCCAACCCTAACCTTAACTAACCCAACCCTAACCCAAACTAACCCAACACTAACCCAAACTAACCCTAACCTTAACCCAACCCAAACTAACCCAACCCTAACCATAACTAACTCAACCCTAACCCAAACTAACCCAACCCTAACCTTAACTAACCCAACCCTAACCCAACCCTAACCTAAACTAACCCAACCCTAACCCAAACTAACCCAACCTTAACTAACCCAAACTAACCCAACCCTAACCTTAACCCAACCCTAACCTTAACTAACCCAACCCTAACCCAAACTAACCCAACCCTAACCCAAACTAACCCAACCCTAACCTTAACTAACCCAACCCTAACCTTAACTAACCCAACCCTAACCCAAACTAACCCAACCCTAACCTTAACTAACCCAACCCTAACCCAACCCTAACCTTAACTAACCCAAACTAACCCAACCCTAACCTTAAATAACCCAACCCTAACCCAAACTAACCCAACCCTAACATTAAATAACCCAACCCTAACTTAAACTAACCCAACCCTAACCTTAACTAACCCAACCCTAACCCAACCCTAACCTTAACTAACCCAAACTAACCCAACCCTAACCTTAAATAACCCAACCCTAACCCAAACTAACCCAACCTTAACCCAACCCTAACCTTAACTAACCCAACCCTAACCACCCAACCCTAACCTTAACTAACCCAACCCTAACCTTAACTAACCCAACCCTAACCTTAACTAACCCAACCCTAACCTTAACTAACCCAACCCTAACCTTAATTAACCCAACCCTAACCTTAACTAACCCAACCCTAACCTTAACTAACCCAACCCTAACCTTAACTAACCCAACCCTAACCTTAACTAACCCAACCCTAACCCTAACTAACCCAACCCTAACCCTAACTAACCCAACCCTAACCCAACCTTAACCTTAATTAACCCAACCCTAACCTTAACTAACCCAACCCTAACCCGAACTAACCCAACCCTAACCTTAAATAACTCAACCCTAATCCAAACTAACCCAACCCTAACCTTAACTAACTCAACCCTAATCCAAACTAACCCAACCCTAACCTTAACTAACCCAACCCTAACCTTAATTAACCCAACCCTAAACTAACCCAACCCTAACCTTAACTAACCCAACCCTAACCCAACCCTAACCTTAATTAACCCAACCCTAACCTTAATTAACCCAACCCTAACCTTAACTAACCCAACCCTAACCCTAACTAACCCAACCCTAACCTTAACTAACCCAACCCTAACCTTAACTAACCCAACCCTAACCCTAACTAACCCAACCCTAACCCTAACTAACCCAACCCTAACCTTAACTAACCCAACCCTAACCCTAACTAACCCAACCCTAACCCTAACTAACCCAACCTTAACCCTAACTAACCCAACCCTAACCCTAACTAACCCAACCCTAACCTTAACTAACCCAACCCTAACCTTAACTAACCCAACCCTAAGCTTAACTAACCCAACCCTAACCCTAACTAACCCAACCCTAAGCTTAACTAACCCAACCCTAACCCTAACTAACCCAACCCTAACCCTAACTAACCCAACCCTAAGCTTAACTAACCCAACCCTAACCCTAACTAACCCAACCCTAACCCTAACTAACCCAACCCTAAACCTAACTAACCCAACCCTAACCTTAACTAACCCAACCCTAACCCTAACTAACCCAACCCTAACCTTAACTAACCCAACCCTAACCTTAACTAACCCAACCCTAAGCTTAACTAACCCAACCCTAACCCTAACTAACCCAACCCTAAGCTTAACTAACCCAACCCTAAGCTTAACTAACCCAACCCTAACCCTAACTGACCCAACCCTAACTAACCCAACCCTAAGCTTAACTAACCCAACCCTAAGCTTAACTAACCCAACCCTAACCCTAACTGACCCAACCCTAACTAACCCAACCCTCACCTTAACTAACCCTAACTAACCCTAACTAACCCTAACCCATGTCCTTCCCCGTCACTTTCTGAAAACACAGAGGCTTTTGGCCTTTAACCTTCTGCTGTAACAGATTCTTCAGTGCCTCAAACCAACACGACAAAAGAGAAAAACCAAGAGCCACCAGTGTTCAGACCTGGTTTAGACCTGGTCTAGACCTGGTTTAGACCTGGTTTAGTCCTGGTTTAGTCCTGGTTTAGACCTGGTTTAGTCCTGGTTTAGACCTGGTTTAGACCTGGTTTAGTCCTGGTTTAGACCTGGTTTAGTCCTGGTTTAGACCTGGTTTAGACCTGGTTTAGACCTGGTTTAGACCTGGTTTAGTCCTGGTTTAGACCTGGTTTAGACCTGGTTTAGACCTGGTTTAGACCTGGTTTAGTCCTGGTTTAGACCTGGTTTAGTCCCGGTTTAGACCTGGTTTAGTCCCGGTTTAGACCTGGTTTAGACCTGGTTTAGTCCTGGTTTAGACCTGGTTTAGTCCTGGTTTAGACCTGGTTTAGACCTGGTCTAGACCTGGTTCAGTCCTGGTCTAGACCTGGTTCAGTCCTGGTCTAGACCTGGTTCAGTCCTGGTCTAGACCTGGTTCAGTCCTGGTCTAGACCTGGTTCAGTCCTGGTCTAGACCTGGTTCAGTCCTGGTCTAGACCTGGTTCAGTCCTGGTCTAGACCTGGTTCAGGGCTCTTGTGTTTTGTCTGGTGTCTGAAGTCACTGCCTTTTTTGGTTCGAGTGTTCGAGTCGCTTCAGAGTCTGGTTATAGTCCAGGACTGAGTCTGAACCAGGACTAACCCAGGACTAAACCAGGACTAAACCAGGACTAAACCAGGACTACAGCAGGACCTATAGTCCATATCAGGTCTGGACCAGGCCTGGGACCTGATCAGGTCCAGACTTCAGGAAATTCCTCATCAGGGATTTCCTCAGATTTTTATCCAGAACCGAGTGTAGAGACCAAACCCCGGACTAAACCAGGACTAAACCAGGACTAAACCAGGACTAAACCAGGACTGAACCAGGACTAAACCAGGACTAAACCAGGACTGAACCAGGACTGAACCAGGACTGAACCAGGACTAAACCAGGACTAAACCAGGACTAAACCAGGACTAAACCAGGACTGAACCAGGACTAAACCAGGACTGAACCAGGACTAAACCAGGACTGAACCAGGACTGAACCAGGACTAAACCAGGACTAAACCAGGACTGAACCAGGACTAAACCAGGACTGAACCAGGACTAAACCAGGACTGAACCAGGACTGAACCAGGACTAAACCAGGACTAAACTAGGACTAAACCAGGACTAAACCAGGACTAAACCAGGACTAAACCAGGACTAAACCAGGACTAAACCAGGACTAAACCAGATCTAAACCAGGACTAAACCAGGACTGAACCAGGACTAAACGGGGTCTAAACCAGGACTAAACCAGGACTAAACCAGGACTGAACCAGGACTAAACCAGGACTGAACCAGGACTAAACCAGGACTAAACCAGGACTAAACTAGGACTAAACCAGGACTAAACCAGGACTAAACCAGGACTAAACCAGGACTGAACCAGGACTGAACCAGGACTAAACCAGGACTAAACCAGGACTGAACCAGGACTGAACCAGGACTGAACCAGGACTAAACCAGGACTGAACCAGGACTAAACCAGGACTGAACCAGGACTAAACCAGGACTGAACCAGGACTGAACCAGGACTAAACCAGGACTAAACCAGGACTGAACCAGGACTAAACCAGGACTGAACCAGGACTGAACCAGGACTAAACCAGGACTAAACCAGGACTAAACCAGGACTAAACCAGGACTGAACCAGGACTAAACCAGGACTGAACCAGGACTAAACCAGGACTGAACCAGGACTGAACCAGGACTAAACCAGGACTAAACCAGGACTGAACCAGGTCTAAACCAGGACTGAACCAGGACTAAACCAGGACTGAACCAGGACTGAACCAGGACTAAACCAGGACTAAACCAGGACTGAACCAGGACTGAACCAGGACTAAACCAGGACTGAACCAGGACTAAACCAGGACTGAACCAGGACTGAACCAGGACTAAACCAGGACTAAACTAGGACTAAACCAGGACTAAACCAGGACTAAACCAGGACTAAACCAGGACTAAACCAGGACTAAACCAGATCTAAACCAGGACTAAACCAGGACTGAACCAGGACTAAACGGGGTCTAAACCAGGACTAAACCAGGACTAAACCAGGACTGAACCAGGACTAAACCAGGACTGAACCAGGACTAAACCAGGACTAAACCAGGACTAAACTAGGACTAAACCAGGACTAAACCAGGACTAAACCAGGACTAAACCAGGACTGAACCAGGACTGAACCAGGACTAAACCAGGACTAAACCAGGACTGAACCAGGACTGAACCAGGACTAAACCAGGACTGAACCAGGACTGAACCAGGACTAAACCAGGACTAAACCAGGACTAAACCAGGACTAAACCAGGACTGAACCAGGACTAAACCAGGACTAAACCAGGACTAAACTAGGACTAAACCAGGACTAAACCAGGACTAAACCAGGACTGAACCAGAACTAGACCAGGTCTAAACCAGGTCTAAACCAGGTCTAAACCAGGACTAAACCAGGACTAAACCAGATCTAAACCAGGACTAAACCAGGACTGAACCAGGACTAAACGGGGTCTAAACCAGGACTGAACCAGGACTAAACCAGGAATAAACCAGGACTAAACCAGGACTAAACCAGGACTAAACCAGGACTAAACCAGATCTAAACCAGGACTAAACCAGGACTGAACCAGGACTAAACGGGGTCTAAACCAGGACTGAACCAGGACTAAACCAGGACTAAACCAGGACTAAACCCCGGACTAAACCAGGACTAAACCAGGACTAAACCAGGACTGAACCAGGACTAAACCAGGACTGAACCAGGACTGAACCAGGACTAAACCAGGACTAAACCAGGACTGAACCAGGACTAAACCAGGACTAAACCAGGACTAAACTAGGACTAAACCAGGACTAAACCAGGACTAAACCAGGACTAAACCAGGACTGAACCAGAACTAGACCAGGTCTAAACCAGGTCTAAACCAGGACTAAACCAGGACTAAACCAGGACTAAACCAGATCTAAACCAGGACTAAACCAGGACTGAACCAGGACTAAACGGGGTCTAAACCAGGACTGAACCAGGACTAAACCAGGAATAAACCAGGACTAAACCAGGACTAAACCAGGACTAAACCCCGGACTAAACCAGGACTAAACCAGGACGAAACCAGGACTAAACCAGGACTAAACCAGGACTAAACCAGGACTAAACCCCGGACTAAACCAGGACTAAACCAGGACTAAACCAGGACTAAACCAGGACTAAACCAGGACTAAACCAGGACTAAACCAGGACTAAACCAGGACTAAACCAGGACTAAACCAGGACTAAACCCCGGACTAAACCAGGACTAAACCAGGACTAAACCAGGACTAAACCAGGTCTAAACCAGGACTAAACCAGGACTAAACCAGGACTAAACCAGGACGAAATGAGGTCTAAACCAGGACTAAACCAGGACTAAACAAGGTCTAAACCAGGACTAAACCAGGACTAAACCAGGACTGAACCAGGACTGAACCAGGACTAAACCAGGTCTAAACCAGGACTAAACCAGGACTGAACCAGGACTAAACCAGGTCTAAACCAGGTCTAAACCAGGACTAAACCAGGACTGAACCAGGACTAAACCAGGACTAAACCAGGACTAAACCAGGTCTAAACCAGGACTAAACCAGATCTAAACCAGGACTGAACCAGGTCTAAACCAGGACTAAACCAGATCTAAACCAGGACTAAACCAGGACTAAACCAGGACTAAACGAGGTCTAAACCAGGACTAAACCAGGACTAAACCAGGTCTAAACCAGGACTAAATGAGGTCTAAACCAGGACTAAACCAGGACTAAATGAGGTCTAAACCAGGACTAAATGAGGTCTAAACCAGGACTAAACCAGGACTAAACCAGGACTAAACCAGGACTAAATGAGGTCTAAACCAGGACTAAACCAGGACTGAACCAGGACTAAACCAGGTCTAAACCAGGACTAAACCAGGACTAAACCAGGACTAAATGAGGTCTAAACCAGGACTAAACCAGGACTGAACCAGGACTAAACGAGGTCTAAACCAGGACTAAACCAGGACTAAACCAGGACTGAACCAGGACTAAACCAGGACTGAAACAGGTCTAAACCAGGACTAAACCAGGACTAAACCAGGACTAAACCAGGTCTAAACCAGGACTAATCCAGGACTAAACCAGGACTAAACCAGGACTGAAACAGATCTAAACCAGGACTAAACCAGGACTAAACCAGGACTGAAACAGGTCTAAACCAGGACTAAACCAGGACTAAACCAGGACTAAACCAGGACTGAAACAGGTCTAAACCAGGACTAAACCAGGTCTAAACCAGGACTAAACCAGGACTAAACCAGGACTAAACCAGGACTGAAACAGGTCTAAACCAGGACTAAACCAGGACTAAACCAGGTCTAAACCAGGACTAAACCAGGACTAAACCAGGACTAAACCAGGACTGAAACAGGTCTAAACCAGGACTAAACCAGGACTAAACCAGGACTAAACCAGGACTGAAACAGGTCTAAACCAGGACTAAACCAGGACTAAACCAGGTCTAAACCAGGACTAAACCAGGACTAAACCAGGACTAAACCAGGACTGAAACAGGTCTAAACCAGGACTAAACCAGGTCTAAACCAGGACTAAACCAGGACTAAACCAGGACTAAACCAGGACTGAAACAGGTCTAAACCAGGACTAAACCAGGACTAAACCAGGACTAAACCAGGACTGAAACAGGTCTAAACCAGGACTAAACCAGGACTAAACCAGGTCTAAACCAGGACTAAACCAGGACTAAACCAGGACTAAACCAGGACTGAAACAGGTCTAAACCAGGACTAAACCAGGTCTAAACCAGGACTAAACCAGGACTAAACCAGGACTAAACCAGGACTGAAACAGGTCTAAACCAGGACTAAACCAGGACTAAACCAGGACTAAACCAGGACTGAAACAGGTCTAAACCAGGACTAAACCAGGACTAAACCAGGTCTAAACCAGGACTAAACCAGGACTAAACCAGGACTAAACCAGGACTGAAACAGGTCTAAACCAGGACTAAACCAGGTCTAAACCAGGACTAAACCAGGACTAAACCAGGACTAAACCAGGACTGAAACAGGTCTAAACCAGGACTAAACCAGGACTAAACCAGGACTAAACCAGGACTGAAACAGGTCTAAACCAGGACTAAACCAGGACTAAACCAGGTCTAAACCAGGACTAAACCAGGACTAAACCAGGACTAAACCAGGACTGAAACAGGTCTAAACCAGGACTAAACCAGGTCTAAACCAGGACTAAACCAGGACTAAACCAGGACTAAACCAGGACTAAACCAGGACTAATCCAGGACTAAACCAGGACTAATCAAGGTCTTTAAGGCTCAGACCCCCCAAAATGTTCTTTACATTCGGTTCCATCTGGATCCAATCCTCAAAACATAAGGAAGAGATCTGCCCAGAACTGAACCAGGACTACAGCGGGTCTAACCCAGAACTCAACCAGGACTACAGCGGGTCTAACCCAGAACTGAACCAGGACTACAGCGGGTCTAACCCAGAACTGAACCAGGACTACAGCGGGTCTAACCCAGAACTGAGCCAGGACTACAGCGGGTCTAACCCAGAACTGAACCAGGACTACAGCGGGTCTAACCCAGAACTGAACCAGGACTACAGCGGGTCTAACCCAGAACTGAGCCAGGACTACAGCGGGTCTAACCCAGAACTGAACCAGGACTACAGCGGGTCTAACCCAGAACTGAACCAGGACTACAGCGGGTCTAACCCAGAACTGAACCATGACTACAGCGGGTCTAACCCAGAACTGAACCAGGACTACAGCGGGTCTAACCCAGAACTAAATCAGGACTAAATCAGGTCTGAACCAGGACTAAACCAGGTCTAAACCAGGACTAAACGAGGTCTAAACCAGGACTAAACCAGGACTAAACCAGGTCTAAACCAGGACTAAACCAGGTCTAAACCAGGACTAAACCAGGACTAAACCAGGACTGAACCAGGACTAAACCAGGACTAAACCAGGTCTAAACCAGGACTAAACCAGGACTAAACCAGGACTAAACCAGGACTAAACCAGGACTAAACCAGGTCTAAACCAGGACTGAACCAGGACTAAACCAGGACTAAATCAGATCTAAACCAGGACTAAACCAGGACTAAACCAGGTCTAAACCAGGACTAAACCAGGTCTAAACCAGGACTGAACCAGGACTAAACCAGGTCTAAACCAGGACTGAACCAGGACTAAACCAGGACTGAACCAGGACTAAACCAGGACTAAACCAGATCTAAACCAGGACTAAACCAGGACTAAACCAGGTCTAAACCAGGACTGAACCAGGACTAAACCAGGTCTAAACCAGGACTGAACCAGGACTAAACCAGGACTAAATCAGATCTAAACCAGGACTAAACCAGGTCTAAACCAGGACTAAACCAGGACTAAACCAGGACTAAACCAGGACTAAACCAGGACTAAACCAGGTCTAAACCAGGACTAAACCAGGTCTAAACCAGGACTAAACAAGGACTAAACCAGGTCTAAACCAGGTTTAAACCAGGACTAAACCAGGTCTAAACCAGGACTAAACCAGGACTAAACCAGGACTAAACCAGGACTGAACCAGGACTGAACCAGGACTAAACCAGGTCTAAACCAGGTCTAAACCAGGACTAAACCAGGACTAAACCAGGTCTAAACCAGGACTAAACCAGGACTAAACCAGGACTAAACCAGGACTGAACCCGGACAAAACCAGGACTCAACCCGGACTAAACCAGGACTAAACCCGGACTAAACCACATCTAAACCAGGTCTAAACCCGGACTAAACCAGGTCTAAACCAGGTCTGAACCAGGACTAAACCAGGACTAAACCAGGACTAAACCCGGACTAAACCAGGTCTAAACCAGGTCTAAACCAGGACTAAACCAGGTCTAAACCAGGTCTAAACCAGGACTAAACCAGGACTAAACAAGGACTAAACCAGGTCTAAACTAGGTCTAAACCAGGTCTAAACCAGGACTAAACTAGGTCTAAACCAGGACTAAACCAGGACTAAACCAGGTCTAAACCAGGACTAAACCCGGACTAAACCAGGTCTAAACCAGGTCTAAACCAGGACTAAACCAGGACTAAACCAGGACTAAACAAGGACTAAACCAGGTCTAAACTAGGTCTAAACCAGGTCTAAACCAGGACTAAACTAGGTCTAAACCAGGACTAAACCAGGACTAAACCAGGTCTAAACCAGGACTAAACCAGGACTAAACCAGGACTAAACCAGGTCTAAACTAGGTCTAAACCAGGTCTAAACCAGGACTAAATTAGGTCTAAACCAGGACTAAACCAGGACTAAACCAGGACTAAACCGGGATTAAACCAGGTCTAAACCAGGTCTAAACCAGGACTAAACGAGGTCTAAACCAGGACTAAACCAGGTCTAAACCAGGTCTAAACCAGGACAAAACCAGGAATAAACCAGTTCTAAACCAGGACTAAACCAGGACTAAACCTGGTCTAAACCAGGTCTAAACCAGGACTAAACCAGGACAAAACCAGGACTAAACCAGTTCTAAACCAGGTCTAAACCAGGACTAATCCAGGACTGAACCTGGACTAAACCAGGACTAAACCAGGACTTAACCAGGTCTAAACCAGGTCTAAAACAGGACTAAAACAGGACTAAACCAGGACTAAACCAGGATTAAACCAGGACTAAAACAGGACTAAACCAGGACTAAACCAGGTCTAAACCAGGACTAAACCTGGACTAAACCAGGACTAAACCAGGACTAAACCAGGACTAAACCAGGACAAAACCAGGACTAAACCAGTTCTAAACCAGGACTAAACCAGGACAAAACCAGGACTAAACCAGTTCTAAACCAGGACTGAACCAGGACTAAACCAGGACTAAACCAGGAATAAATGTGAATGAAGTAAAGAGACTCACACTTCCAGAGCTCTGAACCGTCCGAGGTCCTTCTACGGTCTGATCCCTGAGTCCAGCACCCGGAGGTCCCTAACCCACCCAGCCCCGCCCACAACCCCCCAGCCCCGCCCACAACCCACACAGCCTCACCCCCTCACACACTCAATCAGGTTCTGGTCCTGGTCCTGGTCTGGTCCTGGTTCTGGTCCTGGTTCAGGTCTGGTCCTGGTTCAGGTCCTGTCCTGGTCCTGGTCCTGGTCCTGGTCCTGGTCCTGGTTCAGGTCTGGTCCTGGTTCAGGTCCTGTCCTGGTCCCGGTCCTGGTCTGGTCCTGGTCCTGGTCCTGGTCTGGTCCTGGTCTGGTCCTGGTCCTGGTCCTGGTCTGGTCCTGGTCCTGGTCACGGTCCTGGTCTGGTTCTGGTCTGGTCCTGGTCTGGTCCTGGTCCTGGTCCTGGTCTGGTCCTGGTCCTGGTCACGGTCCTGGTCTGGTTCTGGTCCTGGTCCTGGTCCTGGTCCTGGTCCTGGTCTGGTCCTGGTCTGGTCCTGGTCCTGGTCCTGGTCTGGTCCTGGTCCTGGTCACGGTCCTGGTCTGGTTCTGGTCCTGGTCCTGGTCCTGGTCCTGGTCCTGGTCTGGTCCTGGTCTGGTCCTGGTCCTGGTCCTGGTCTGGTCCTGGTCTGGTCCTGGTCTGGTCCTGGTCCTGGTCCTGGTCCTGGTCTGGTCCTGGTCCTGGTCTGGTCCTGGTCTGGTCCTGGTCCTGGTCCTGGTCCTGGTCTGGTCCTGGTCCTGGTCTGGTCCTGGTGTGGTGGCGCCCTCTGGTGGGGAGCTGCAGTCAGCGCTGCTCAGAACGAAAGTGAAACGGAACAAATGGACACAGAGCAGCAGAAGAGAGAGAGACTCCAGGGGCCCAGGGGCCCAGAGGAGGAGCCGGAGAAACCCCAGGGGCCCAGAGGAGGAGCCGGAGAAACCCCAGGGGCCCAGAGGAGGAGCCGGAGAAACCCCAGGGGCCCAGAGGAGGAGCCGGAGAAACCCCAGGGGCCCAGAGGAGGAGCCGGAGAAACCCCAGGGGCCCAGAGGAGGAGCCAGAGAAACCCCAGGGGCCCAGAGGAGGAGCCAGAGAAACCCCAGGGGCCCAGAGGAGGAACCGGAGAAACCCCAGGGGCCCAGAGGAGGAGCCAGAGAAACCCCAGGGGCCCAGAGGAGGAGCCAGAGAAACCCCAGGGGCCCAGAGGAGGAACCGGAGAAACCCCAGGGGCCGGAGGAGGAGCTGTAGATCCTGGGAGGTGAGGGCCTCAGTGGAGCCCGGGTAAGTCGGATCTTCAGGTGGTGGATTCTGCACACACACAGCGCCTCCTACAGGCCCCACAGGAGAACACCAAAACCCCAACATCTGCCACAAAGACACGGACTGAGCGCCCTCATGTGGGGACGTCGAGAGCGCCCTCCTGTGGGGACGTCGAGAGCGCCCTCCTGTGGGGACGTCGAGAGCGCCCTCCTGTGGGGACGTCGAGAGCGCCCTCATGTGGGGACGTCGAGAGCGCCCACCTGTGGGGACGTCGAGAGCGCCCTCATGTGGGGACGTGTAGAGCGCCCTCATGTGGGGATGTCGAGAGCGCCCTCCTGTGGGGACGTCGAGAGCGCCCTCATGTGGGGACGTCGAGAGCGCCCTCCTGTGGGGACGTCGAGAGCGCCCTCATGTGGGGACGTCGAGAGCGCCCTCATGTGGGGACGTCGAGAGCGCCCTCCTGTGGGGACGTCGAGAGCGCCCTCCTGTGGGGACGTCGAGAGCGCCCTCATGTGGGGACGTCGAGAGCGCCCTCCTGTGGGGATGTCGAGAGCGCCCTCGTGGGGACGTCGAGAGCGCCCTCCTGTGGGGACGTCGAGAGCGCCCTCCTGTGGGGACGTCGAGAGCGCCCTCATGTGGGGACGTCGAGAGCGCCCTCCTGTGGGGACGTCGAGAGCGCCCTCGTGGGGACGTCGAGAGCGCCCTCCTGTGGGGACGTCGAGAGCGCCCTCGTGGGGACGTCGAGCGCCCTCCTGTGGGGACGTCGAGAGCGCCCTCCTGTGGGGACGTCGAGAGCGCCCTCATGTGGGGACGTCGAGAGCGCCCTCCTGTGGGGACGTCGAGAGCGCCCTCCTGTGGGGACGTCGAGAGCGCCCTCCTGTGGGGACGTCGAGAGCGCCCTCATGTGGGGACGTCGAGAGCGCCCTCCTGTGGGGACGTCCAGGTATTTAGGTGCTCTTTTAGGTGTTCTTTTTTTTTTTTTTTTACTTTATTTTTAACAATTCAAAAAAGACAACAGGAACATCAAAAGACACAAGACACAGACACAGACACAGACAGACACAGACACAGACACAGACACAGACAGACACAGACAGACACAGACACAGACAGACACAGACACAGACACAGACAGACACAGACACAGACACAGACACAGACAGACACAGACACAGACAGACACAGACACAGACACAGACACAGACAGGCCTACAGAACAACAGGGGGAAAAACTTAATAACAATAATAAAAACTAAAACAACATAAAATAAAATAAAATCCCACATTCTTACACAGTCACAGTTCCTCTCAGTTCCTCTCAGTTCCTCTCAGATCCTCCCTCAGCCTCAGTCTGTGCTTCAGTCTCTCCTGAACTGTGGACAGCTCTGGTTCTTAGTTGGTCTGTCTGGTTTCAGCCAGTTTTTTCTAATGGTCTTTTTACAGTAAGGAGGATTTTCATGTTGGTCTTCAGTCTCCTCCAGATGCCCCAGAGCAGCGCACAGGTAAAAGGAAAACACTGTCATCTAACACAGGTAAAAGGAAAACACTGTCATCTAACACAGGTAAAAGGAAAACACTGTCATCTAACACAGGTAAAAGGAAAACACTGTCATCTAACACAGGTAAAAGGAAACACTGTCATCTAACACAGGTAAAAGGAAACACTGTCATCTAACACAGGTAAAAGGAAACACTGTCATCTAACACAGGTAAAGGAAACACTGTCATCTAACACAGGTAAAAGGAAAACACTGTCATCTAACACAGGTAAAAGGAAACACTGTCATCTAACACAGGTAAAAGGAAACACTGTCATCTAACACAGGTAAAAGGAAACACTGTCATCTAACACAGGTAAAGGAAACACTGTCATCTAACACAGGTAAAAGGAAAACACTGTCATCTAACACAGGTAAAAGGAAAACACTGTCCTCTAACACAGGTAAAAGGAAAACACTGTCATCTAACACAGGTAAAAGGAAAACACTGTCATCTAACACAGGTAAAAGGAAACACTGTCATCTAACACAGGTAAAAGGAAACACTGTCATCTAACACAGGTAAAAGGAAACACTGTCATCTAACACAGGTAAAAGGAAAACACTGTCATCTAACACAGGTAAAAGGAAAACACTGTCATCTAACACAGGTAAAAGGAAACACTGTCATCTAACACAGGTAAAAGGAAAACACTGTCATCTAACACAGGTAAAAGGAAAACACTGTCATCTAACACAGGTAAAAGGAAAACACTGTCATCTAACACAGGTAAAAGGAAAACACTGTCATCTAACACAGGTAAAAGGAAACACTGTCATCTAACACAGGTAAAAGGAAACACTGTCATCTAACACAGGTAAAAGGAAACACTGTCATCTAACACAGGTAAAAGGAAACACTGTCATCTAACACAGGTAAAGGAAACACTGTCATCTAACACAGGTAAAAGGAAAACACTGTCATCTAACACAGGTAAAAGGAAACACTGTCATCTAACACAGGTAAAAGGAAACACTGTCATCTAACACAGGTAAAAGGAAACACTGTCATCTAACACAGGTAAAGGAAACACTGTCATCTAACACAGGTAAAAGGAAAACACTGTCATCTAACACAGGTAAAAGGAAACACTGTCATCTAACACAGGTAAAAGGAAACACTGTCATCTAACACAGGTAAAAGGAAAACACTGTCATCTAACACAGGTAAAAGGAAACACTGTCATCTAACACAGGTAAAAGGAAAACACTGTCATCTAACACAGGTAAAAGGAAACACTGTCATCTAACACAGGTAAAAGGAAAACACTGTCATCTAACACAGGTAAAAGGAAACACTGTCATCTAACACAGGTAAAGGAAACACTGTCATCTAACACAGGTAAAAGGAAAACACTGTCATCTAACACAGGTAAAGGAAACACTGTCATCTAACACAGGTAAAAGGAAAACACTGTCATCTAACACAGGTAAAAGGAAACACTGTCATCTAACACAGGTAAAAGGAAACACTGTCATCTAACACAGGTAAAAGGAAACACTGTCATCTAACACAGGTAAAAGGAAACACTGTCATCTAACACAGGTAAAAGGAAAACACTGTCATCTAACACAGGTAAAAGGAAACACTGTCATCTAACACAGGTAAAAGGAAACACTGTCATCTAACACAGGTAAAAGGAAAACACTGTCATCTAACACAGGTAAAAGGAAACACTGTCATCTAACACAGGTAAAAGGAAACACTGTCATCTAACACAGGTAAAAGGAAACACTGTCATCTAACACAGGTAAAAGGAAACACTGTCATCTAACACAGGTAAAAGGAAACACTGTCATCTAACACAGGTAAAGGAAAACACTGTCATCTAACACAGGTAAAAGGAAACACTGTCATCTAACACAGGTAAAAGGAAACACTGTCATCTAACACAGGTAAAAGGAAACACTGTCATCTAACACAGGTAAAAGGAAACACTGTCATCTAACACAGGTAAAAGGAAACACTGTCATCTAACACAGGTAAAGGAAAACACTGTCATCTAACACAGGTAAAAGGAAAACACTGTCATCTAACACAGGTAAAAGGAAACACTGTCATCTAACACAGGTAAAAGGAAAACACTGTCATCTAACACAGGTAAAAGGAAACACTGTCATCTAACACAGGTAAAAGGAAACACTGTCATCTAACACAGGTAAAAGGAAAACACTGTCATCTAACACAGGTAAAAGGAAACACTGTCATCTAACACAGGTAAAAGGAAACACTGTCATCTAACACAGGTAAAAGGAAACACTGTCATCTAACACAGGTAAAAGGAAACACTGTCATCTAACACAGGTAAAAGGAAACACTGTCATCTAACACAGGTAAAGGAAAACACTGTCATCTAACACAGGTAAAAGGAAAACACTGTCATCTAACACAGGTAAAAGGAAACACTGTCATCTAACACAGGTAAAAGGAAAACACTGTCATCTAACACAGGTAAAAGGAAACACTGTCATCTAACACAGGTAAAAGGAAAACACTGTCATCTAACACAGGTAAAAGGAAACACTGTCATCTAACACAGGTAAAGGAAACACTGTCATCTAACACAGGTAAAAGGAAAACTGTCATCTAACACAGGTAAAAGGAAAACACTGTCATCTAACACAGGTAAAAGGAAACACTGTCATCTAACACAGGTAAAAGGAAAACTGTCATCTAACACAGGTAAAAGGAAAACACTGTCATCTAACACAGGTAAAAGGAAACACTGTCATCTAACACAGGTAAAGTAAAACACTGTCATCTAACACAGGTAAAGGAAAACACTGTCATCTAACACAGGTAAAAGGAAAACACTGTCATCTAACACAGGTAAAAGGAAAACACTGTCATCTAACACAGGTAAAAGGAAACACTGTCATCTAACACAGGTAAAGGAAACACTGTCATCTAACACAGGTAAAAGGAAACACTGTCATCTAACACAGGTAAAAGGAAAACACTGTCATCTAACACAGGTAAAAGGAAAACACTGTCATCTAACACAGGTAAAAGGAAACACTGTCATCTAACACAGGTAAAGGAAACACTGTCATCTAACACAGGTAAAGGAAACACTGTCATCTAACACAGGTAAAAGGAAAACACTGTCATCTAACACAGGTAAAAGGAAAACACTGTCATCTAACACAGGTAAAAGGAAACACTCATCTAACACAGGTAAAGGAAACACTGTCATCTAACACAGGTAAAGGAAACACTGTCATCTAACACAGGTAAAAGGAAAACACTGTCATCTAACACAGGTAAAAGGAAACACTGTCATCTAACACAGGTAAAAGGAAACACTGTCATCTAACACAGGTAAAAGGAAACACTGTCATCTAACACAGGTAAAAGGAAACACTGTCATCTAACACAGGTAAAAGGAAACACTGTCATCTAACACAGGTAAAAGGAAACACTGTCATCTAACACAGGTAAAAGGAAACACTGTCATCTAACACAGGTAAAAGGAAACACTGTCATCTAACACAGGTAAAAGGAAACACTGTCATCTAACACAGGTAAAAGGAAAACACTGTCATCTAACACAGGTAAAAGGAAAACACTGTCATCTAACACAGGTAAAAGGAAACACTGTCATCTAACACAGGTAAAGGAAACACTGTCATCTAACACAGGTAAAGGAAACACTGTCATCTAACACAGGTAAAAGGAAAACACTGTCATCTAACACAGGTAAAAGGAAAACACTGTCATCTAACACAGGTAAAAGGAAACACTCATCTAACACAGGTAAAGGAAACACTGTCATCTAACACAGGTAAAGGAAACACTGTCATCTAACACAGGTAAAAGGAAAACACTGTCATCTAACACAGGTAAAAGGAAACACTGTCATCTAACACAGGTAAAAGGAAACACTGTCATCTAACACAGGTAAAGGAAACACTGTCATCTAACACAGGTAAAAGGAAACACTGTCATCTAACACAGGTAAAAGGAAACACTGTCATCTAACACAGGTAAAAGGAAAACACTGTCATCTAACACAGGTAAAAGGAAACACTGTCATCTAACACAGGTAAAAGGAAACACTGTCATCTAACACAGGTAAAAGGAAAACACTGTCATCTAACACAGGTAAAAGGAAAACACTGTCATCTAACACAGGTAAAAGGAAACACTGTCATCTAACACAGGTAAAAGGAAACACTGTCATCTAACACAGGTAAAAGGAAAACACTGTCATCTAACACAGGTAAAAGGAAACACTGTCATCCAACACAGGTAAAAGGAAAACACTGTCATCTAACACAGGTAAAAGGAAAACACTGTCATCTAACACAGGTAAAAGGAAAACACTGTCATCTAACACAGGTAAAGGAAACACTGTCATCTAACGCAGGTAAAAGGAAACACTGTCATCTAACGCAGGTAAAAGGAAACACTGTCATCTAACGCAGGTAAAAGGAAAACACTGTCATCTAACACAGGTAAAAGGAAACACTGTCATCTAACACAGGTAAAAGGAAACACTGTCATCTAACACAGGTAAAAGGAAACACTGTCATCTAACACAGGTAAAGGAAACACTGTCATCTAACACAGGTAAAAGGAAAACACTGTCATCTAACACAGGTAAAAGGAAACACTGTCATCTAACACAGGTAAAAGGAAACACTGTCATCTAACACAGGTAAAAGGAAACACTGTCATCTAACACAGGTAAAGGAAAACACTGTCATCTAACACAGGTAAAAGGAAACACTGTCATCTAACACAGGTAAAAGGAAAACACTGTCATCTAACACAGGTAAAAGGAAACACTGTCATCTAACACAGGTAAAAGGAAACACTGTCATCTAACACAGGTAAAAGGAAACACTGTCATCTAACACAGGTAAAAGGAAAACACTGTCATCTAACACAGGTAAAAGGAAAACACTGTCATCTAACACAGGTAAAAGGAAAACACTGTCATCTAACACAGGTAAAAGGAAACACTGTCATCTAACACAGGTAAAAGGAAAACACTGTCATCTAACACAGGTAAAAGGAAACACTGTCATCTAACACAGGTAAAAGGAAAACACTGTCATCTAACACAGGTAAAAGGAAAACACTGTCATCTAACACAGGTAAAGGAAAACACTGTCATCTAACACAGGTAAAAGGAAAACACTGTCATCTAACACAGGTAAAAGGAAACACTGTCATCTAACACAGGTAAAAGGAAAACACTGTCATCTAACACAGGTAAAAGGAAAACACTGTCATCTAACACAGGTAAAAGGAAAACACTGTCATCTAACATAGGTAAAAGGAAAACACTGTCATCTAAAACCCCACATACAGCATCATGTACCTGTCGCCAAAATGGTTCCAGTGTTTTGCAGCTCCATCGTGTGGTGCCGTTTCTCCACCTCCAGCACTGATGCTGCTGGAGGTTTGTTTGTTACTTGAGGGGTAATAAAGAAGCAAATCTGATTTTTCCAACCAAATTCTCTCCATTTATGTGATTGTGTTGTGGTTTGATGGTTTTCCCACATCCCAGGCCAGATCTCGTCTGTAATCTCCTCCCCCACTTCTCCCGTGTGGCTTTAATGTATATTGTGCTGTCTGCTGTCCAGTAGGTGTAGATACAGTTTTGAGATGCTTTAGGGGCAGGTCCCTGATAAGATATTAGAAAGATTTTAATAAGGAGATGCACCTCTTCTTTTTTTAATCTTTTTTATGTAATAGTCCCTCATTTGCAGATACATAAATAGGTCTGCGTTTGTTAAGCCAAATGAATCTTTCAGTTCCTGAAAACGAAGCATTTCCCCTCCTTTGTAATGGTGCATTGCAGTTATTCCTACATCCACCCAGTGTCTGAAAGTCGTGTCTGTTGATCCTGGAATAAAGTTCTTGTCATAGCCAATCCATTTTAAAAGGTTTAACCCATCATCAAATGTAACTGTTTGGCCACACAGTGCCATGTGTCCAGGGTAAAGGATGTTATTGGGTCCATCTCCTCCCGAGCACAGAGAGGGAGTTCCTTCTCACCAATGTGTGTTTGAATAGGAAATCTACAGCTATTTATTTCTATATCTTTGCAGTGAGCTGTAGACTTAGTACAGCACCAATTCAGTGATGGACGTATTTGAGCTGCAGTAAAGTAATAAAGTCTTTGAGGCTTGGGAGAGCCACGCCCCCCCTGCACTTGGGCAACTGGAGGGTGGAGAGGGTGTGGTTGTGTGTGTGTTGTATTATGCAAGTGTGTTGTAAATTTGTTTTGTTCTGTAACAGACACAGAAGATGTGAGCATTTCTTGCTGTACTGGAAACAAATTCCACCAACTTGTTGTGTGGCCATTAATAAATGATTCTGATTCTGATTCTGATTCTTCTTTTACCCTCCCAAATGAATCTAGATATGAACTTGTCCCACTTTGCAAACTGTGGTTGATATAAGTACAGCAGCCTGGGCTGAATATTCATCTTGAC
This sequence comes from Odontamblyopus lacepedii, assembly GCA_034769755.1. Lineage (NCBI taxonomy): Eukaryota > Metazoa > Chordata > Actinopteri > Gobiiformes > Gobiidae > Odontamblyopus > Odontamblyopus lacepedii. Next base: position 690,502 of record CM068347.1, read on the forward strand.
ACTGATCCTGTCAGTCAAATCCACAGGGACCAGCGCTCCATATCAGCCCTTAATATATTGTTGACATTATTATAGTTTTCTTTGGACAGATCAGAGGGTTTTCAGTTATGTTTATTCCAAGGTCGATGTTGCTTCCCAATTTAGTTTATGCTCTTTGAGTTGTGGTGAGGGGACGGTGTGGAACAGAAGCACCTGAGTCTTTGACATGTTGAGTCTGTATCCAGAGTAATCACCAAATTTCTTCAGATTTTGCAAGAGCCGATCGAAATGATTAACTGGGGCTTAAACAGCACCCCTGTCTGGTTCCTCTCTCCAGAGTGAATTTACTTGACAAAGAGCCATTCATCTTTATCCTGGCTGTAGGTTCGTTGTATGTTGCTTTAATACATTGTTTGCTTTTCTTTTTAAATCCAAATTTCTCCAAGGTCATATAGAGAAACTCCACCATGTCAAAGGCCTTCATTGCATCTAGGCTAAGTAATGCTGTTGGTAGTTTGTATTTGTTAATTCTGTTTATTAAAAGTAGTTCTTCTAATATTGTCTTGAGCCCCTAACAAAACCTGTTTGATCTTCGTCTATTATATCTGGTATAATTTTTTGTAGCCGTTGAGCTAATATGGAGGTATATAATTTATAGTCAATGTTAAGAATTGAAATTGTCCTATAGTTTTCACATAATTCTATCTCCTTTTTGGCTTTAGGAAGTACTGTTAGAATTGCTTCCTTCATGATGGAGGTCGACAATTTTCTTGTAAGATCCAATTAAAAGTAGTGAGAAGAACGGGGGACAAGACTTTATTACATTTTTTATACCACTCCGATGGAAAACCATCGCTCCCTGGTGACTTTGATGTCTTCACATTTCCTATAGCTCTTTTTTTTTTATTTCGTTAGTGTTTATCTGTGAGGCTATTTCTGCATTTTGGTTCCTTCCTGTAGATGGTCCAGATTATCCAAAAAGGTTTTAGTTTCTCTTTTATTAATATCCGTTTTCTGTGAGTAGAGATGTTCATAGTAATTCCTAAACACATGTTCAGTTCCTTATGACTCATATTTACTTTTATTAGAGGAGGAGTCTTTTATTTTATACATCACCCTTTCTGTTTGTTGCTTACGCAACTTTCTGGCCAATAGTTTAGCTGCTTTAGGGCCTGTTTCGCAGTAAGAGTGTTTCAAATATCTTGCTTTTATTTCTACTTCTTGCTGTAGGTGTTCAGTTCTTTTATGTCTGATTTCCTTCAGCTTCTGTTGTTTTTCATCGTCAGCTTTTAATTTATGACTCTTTTCTATTGCCTTTAGTTCAGTAAGAAGGGATTGGTAATGTGCCATCTTTGCTTTTGCTGTCAGTTTACCCCACAGCACTGCCTTTACCCCGCAGCGCTGCCTTTACCCCGCAGCGCTGCCTTTACCCCGCAGCGCTGCCTTTACCCCGCAGCGCTGCCTTTACCCCGCAGCGCTGCCTTTACCCCGCAGCGCTGCCTTTACCCCGCAGCGCTGCCTTTACCCCGCAGCGCTGCCTTTACCCCGCAGCGCTGCCTTTACCCCGCAGCGCTGCCTTTACCCCGCAGCGCTGCCTTTACCCCGCAGCGCTGCCTTTACCCCGCAGCGCTGCCTTTACCCCGCAGCGCTGCCTTTACCCCGCAGCGCTGCCTTCAGGGAAGCTCCTTCGTGTTGTACTGCTGGAAATGGACCATTACTGACCTGGGAGGTTTATCCACTTTTGGTTTTGCAGTCAGGCCTCTGTGCGCTCGCTGTGTCTGGAGATCTGTGCCAACCAGAAGTTCAGGATCCGACCATCGCTTTATAAAGTCTAGAGTTTGTCCGTTTTGTTCAGTATCCTCTGGAATACCATATATCCTCAGATTATTTCGCCTCGACCGTGACTCCAGATCGTCCAGCTTTTCAATCCTGATGCGACGTTCCTTCAGCAGTTCTGTGATCACCGTGTTTGCCTCGGTGGTCCAGGTCTCCATCTCCTCTGTTCTCTTTCGTGATGTTCTCGCATGTCCTTAGAGACAGTGGTGAACTTCTGCTCGATGTCCTCTCTCAGCTCCGTCACCTCACGTTTCATCTGCGTTCTTATATCTTCTTTAAACGGCCGGAGTTCGGTCTTGAGGTCGCTCAGCCTGGATCTGCTCGCGGAGCCCCTCCATTGCTGGAGTGTCGTCCCTCGACACACTGGAGGTGGCCCCTGCTTCACACTGGAGGTGGCCCCTGCTTCACACTGGAGGTGGCCCCTGCTTCACACTGGAGGTGGCCCCTGCTTCACACTGGAGGTGGCCCCTGCTTGTTCGCACTTTGTTCCGGGTTTATCTGATATTTTGGGGTTTTAGCTCTTCATCTTCCGCCGTTAAATCAACTAAGACACTTCTCCTTATATCTTCGACATCGAGTCTCAGCGGATTCAGAACTGTTAGCCTGAGGGAGCTCGCTGTCTACGCAGCCGTCCTCTCAGCAGCCATCTTGAAAGTCCCTTTTAGGTGCTCTTTTAGGTGGTTTTAGGTGCTCTTTTACGTGTTCTTTTAGGTGTTCTTTTAGGTGGTTTTAGGTGCTCTTTTAAATGCTCTTTTAGGTGGTTTTAGGTGTTCTTTTAGGTGGTTTTAGGTGTTCTTTTAGGTGCTCTTTTAGGTGGTTTTAGGTGTTCTTTTAGGTGGTTTTAGGTGTTCTTTTAGGTGCTCTTTTAGGTGGTTTTAGGTGTTCTTTTAGGTGGTTTTAGGTGCTCTGTTAGGTGGTTTTAGGTGTTCTTTTAGCTGGTTTTAGGTGTTCTTTTAGGTGCTCTGTTAGGTGCTCTTTTAGGTGGTTTTAGGTGCTCTGTTAGGTGCTCTTTTAGGTGGTTTTAGGTGCTCTTTTAGGTGGTTTTAGGTGTTCTTTTAGGTGGTTTTAGGTGTTCTTTTAGGTGCTCTGTTAGGTGCTCTTATAGGTGGTTTTAGGTGCTCTTTTAGGTGCTCTGTTAGGTGCTCTTTTAGGTGTTCTTTTAGGTGGTTTTAGGTGCTCTGTTAGGTGCTCTGTTAGGTGCTCTTTTAGGTGTTCTTTTAGGTGGTTTTAGGTGCTCTGTTAGGTGGTTTTAGGTGCTCTGTTAGGTGGTTTTAGGTGTTCTTTTAGGTGGTTTTAGGTGCTCTTTTAGGTGCTCTGTTAGGTGCTCTTTTAGGTGTTCTTTTAGGTGGTTTTAGGTGCTCTGTTAGGTGGTTTTAGGTGTTCTTTTAGGTGGTTTTAGGTGCTCTGTTAGGTGGTTTTAGGTGTTCTTTTAGGTGCTCTGTTAGGTGCTCTGTTAGGTGCTCTGTTAGGTGCTCTTTTAGGTTTCAGGACCCCCTCCAGCCCCACACCGGTGACAGGTGCTCTTCAGCTCTGTGGATTCTCAGGTTCAAACACTAAACTTTCTATTTTGTTCATGTTTTCATTGTTTAATGGACAAATTCTCTTTTCAATCACAAAACACAGACTTTTTATATTGATGTATTTGTATCTGTATATATTTGTATTTGTATCTGTATATATTTGTATTTGTATGTAGTAAGAGTAGTGGTAGTAGTACAACAGTAGTACTTTCTACTTTAGCAGTATTCATACTTCAGACTCTTATTTTGGAAGTGCAGCTGAAGCTTTTCCTTCACAATAAAAGTCAGACACAGATTTGTGCAGTTTTTTATTTTCATGCAGCAGATGATTCAACACTGACAGAGTTACTGAAGTACTGACTGAAGTACTGACTGAAGTACTGACTGCAGTACTGACTGAAGTACTGACTGAAGTACTGACTGAAGTACTGACTGCAGTACTGACTGAAGTACTGACTGAAGTACTGACTGTAGTACTGACTGAAGTACTGACTGTAGTACTCAGTGTAGTACTCAGTGTAGTACTGACTGTAGTACTCAGTGTAGTACTCGGTGTAGTACTCAGTGTAGTACTCAGTGTAGTACTGACTGTAGTACTCAGTGTAGTACTCGGTGTAGTACTCAGTGTAGTACTCAGTGTAGTACTCAGTGTAGTACTGACTGTAGTACTCAGTGTAGTACTCGGTGTAGTACTCAGTGTAGTACTCAGTGTAGTACTCAGTGTAGTACTGACTGTAGTACTCAGTGTAGTACTCAGTGTAGTACTCAGTGTAGTACTCGGTGTAGTACTCTCTACTATAGTTACTGTAATACTTTTCTTCATGAGGCTCAAATGAAAAAGTAAAGCTTAAGGCACTTGGGAAACCGACCGAGTCTGGCCCAGAACCAGGACTAGACCAGGACTAAACCAGGACTAAACCAGGACTAAACCAGGACTAAACCAGGTCTAAACCAGGACTAGACCAGGACTAAACCAGGACTAGACCAGGACTAGACCAGGACTAAACCAGGACTAAACCAGGACTAAACCAGGACTAAACCAGGTCTAAACCAGGACTAGACCAGGACTAAACCAGGACTAGACCAGGACTAAACCAGGACTAAACCAGGACTAAACCAGGACTAAACCAGGTCTAAACCAGGACTAAACCAGGACTAAACCAGGTCTAAACCAGGACTAAACCAGGACTAGACCAGGACTAAACCAGGACTAAACCAGGACTAGACCAGGTCTAGACCCGGGTCCTTCGGCGCCCTCTGGTGTTCAGGTCGGTTCTGGTCGTTTGTGGTTCTGGACCAAACTTCAGCGAAACATCGAAAAACAAACGAACGATTTAAACAAGAAAAATCAAAGAAAAAAGAATGACAAGAATTTACACAAGAACATTCAGACACAGCTCCACCCGCCGCACCTGTCCACCCGCCTCACCTCCACCCGCCTCACCTGTCCACCCGCCGCACCTCCACCCGCCGCACCTGTCCTCACCTCCACCCGCCTCACCTGTCCTCACCTGTCCACCCGCCTCACCTGTCCTCACCTGTCCACCCGCCTCACCTGTCCTCACCTCCACCCGCCTCACCTCCACCCGCCTCACCTGTCCACCCGCCGCACCTGTCCTCACCTCCACCCGCCTCACCTGTCCTCACCCGCCTCACCTGTCCACCCGCCTCACCTGTCCTCACCCGTCCTCACCCGCCTCACCTGTCCTCACCTGTCCACCCGCCTCACCTCCACCTGCCTCACCTGTCCTCACCTGTCCACCCGCCCTAGGAAAAGGAGCAGGAGGAGGTGGAGGAGCAGAAGGAGGTGGAGGAGAAGGAGGAGGTGGAGCTTGTATCTTGTCACTTTTTGTTTTGTCCAAATTTGAATTTTTTTTTCAGTAAAAAACGTTGAAGCATCGATTTGGCATCAGACTCAGTAAGGCAAAAGATTATAGACGGAAACTGTAGGACTAAACCAGGACTAAACCAGGACTAAACCAGGTCTAAACCAGGTCTAAACCAGGTCTAAACCAGGACTAAACCAGGACTAAACCAGGACTAAACCAGGTCTAAACCAGGACTAAACCAGGACTAAACCAGGACTAAACCAGGACTAAACCAGGACTAAACCAGGACTAAACAGTACTAAACCAGGTCTAAACCAGGACTAAACCAGGTCTAAACCAGGACTAAACCAGGACTAAACCAGGACTAAACCAGGACTAAACCAGGACTAAACCAGGACTAAACCAGGACTAAACCAGGACTAAACCAGGTCTAAACCAGGACTAAACCAGGACTAAACCAGGTCTAAACCAGGACTAAACCAGGTCTAAACCAGGACTAAACCAGGACTAAACCAGGTCTAAACCAGGACTAAACCAGGTCTAAACCAGGTCTAAACCAGGACTAAACCAGGACTAAACCAGGTCTAAACCAGGACTAAACCAGGTCTAAACCAGGACTAAACCAGGACTAAACCAGGTCTAAACCAGGACTAAACCAGGTCTAAACCAGGACTAAACAGTACTAAACCAGGTCTAAACCAGGACTAAACCAGGACTAAACCAGGTCTAAACCAGGAATAAACCAGGTCTAAACCAGGTCTAAACCAGGAATAAACCAGGTCTAAACCAGGACTAAACCAGGACTAAACCAGGTCTAAACCAGGTCTAAACCAGGACTAGGCCTGGTTAATGGGACTTAAAATTGATTCCTACAGTTTCTTTTAACAGTTCCAATGTGCTTCTGATTAAACCAACTCAAACCAAGACTGGGTCTAAACCGGGTCTAAACCGGGTCTGAACCGGGTCTGAACCGGATCTGAACCGGGTCTGGGTGAGGTAAAGCACCAGTGAGTCCGGGCGCTGCCATGTGATGCTTCGTGAAATATTTGAGTCCAGACTCGGATCTCGACCAGGACTTGATTGTGGATTAGCGACGCGTGGTTCAGCATGCTAACAGCTAACAGTAGCTCTGTGTCATGCACTCAGCCTTTAGCCCGATGCTAACGTGCTAACAGTGTTAGCATCACATGCTAGGACCCAAAGCTGCACGCCGGGTTTGGGTCTGACTGGGTCTGGGTCTGGGTCTGGGTCTGGTCGGGTTCGGGTCTGGGTCTGGTCGGGTCTGGGTCTGGGTCTGGTCGGGTTCTGGTCTGGGTCTGGGTCTGGTCGGGTTCGGGTCTGGGTCTGGTCGGGTCTGGGTCTGGGTCTGGTCGGGTTCTAGTCTGGGTCTGGTCGGGTCTGGGTCTGGGTCTGGTCGGGTTCGGGTCTGGGTCTGGTCGGGTTCGGGTCTGGTCGGGTTCTGGTCTGGGTCTGGTCGGGATCTGGTCTGGGTCTGGTCGGGTTCGGGTCTGGTCGGGTTCTGGTCTGGGTCTGGTCGGGTTCTGGTCTGGGTCTGGTCGGGTTCGGGTCTGGGTCTGGTCGGGTTCGGGTCTGGGTCTGGTCAGGTTCTGGTCTGGGTCTGGTCGGGTTCGGGTCTGGGTCTGGTCGGGGTCTGGGTCTGGTCGGGTTCTGGTCTGGGTCTGGTCGGGTTCGGGTCTGTGTCTGGGTCTGGTCTGGGTCTGGTCGGGTTCGGGTCTGGGTCTGGTCGGGTTCGGGTCTGGGTCTGGTCTGGGTCTGGGTCTGGTCTGGGTCTGGTCGGGTTCGGGTCTGGGTCTGGTCGGGTTCGGGTCTGGGTCTGGTCTGGGTCTGGGTCTGGTCTGGGTCTGGTCAGGTTCTGGTCTGGGTCTGGTCGGGTTCGGGTCGTTCCCGTTTATGGCACAAAAAACGCAGACAAGCCGAGGGCGGAGCCAAAGCCAAAGGAAAAAAAGTCTATTTTGGGCGTTTGAATAAAAAAATAAAATATAATAATAAATATATACAATAATGAAACAGAATCTGATGTTTGAGCGCCGGCGCGTGACAGGGACTGTGACAGGTGCTGCGACAGGGACTGCGACAGGGGCTGCGACAGGGACTGCGACAGGGACTGTGACAGGTGCTGCGACAGGTGCTGCGACAGGGTCTGCGACAGGTGCTGCGACAGGTGCTGCGACAGGTGCTGCGACAGGGTCTGCGACAGGTGCTGCGACAGGGACTGCGACAGGTGCTCCTCCAAGGCTGATTCTGAAGGAGCTTTGAGTGCTCTTATTTTGAAATAAAGCATCTCAGAGACCCCTCCCTCTCTGTTTGGAGGAGCACATGACATCAGCAGCAACAGCAGTGCACCATGGGAAGTGTAGTCCGCAGGGATGGAGCATGAACAGCAGTGCACCATGGGAAGTGTAGTCCGCAGGGATGGAGCATGAACAGCAGTGCACCATGGGAAGTGTAGTCCGCAGGGATGGAGCATGAACAGCAGTGCACCATGGGAAGTGTAGTTGCAGGGATGGAGCATGAACAGCAGTGCACCATGGGAAGTTGGAGTCCATGAACAGCACCTCGAATGTAAAACTTCAGACTAACTCTGTGGGGCCCGGACACTGGGCTCTGATTGGACGACACCTGAGGGCCTTGTCCAATCAGGCGCAGGGTCCCAGCGGTTGCCAGGCAGAGTTTGATTGTGACGCCCCAAAACTCCAGCGGTCTCCATTTTACAGGATTAGACAACTGCACCTGGAGAAAGGGAGAGGAGGAGGAAGGGGAAGAGGAAGAGAGGAAGAGGAGGAAGAGGAAGAGGAGGAAGGGGAGGAGGAGGAGGAGGAGGAGGAAGAGAGGAAGAGGGAGAGGAAGCGGAGGAAGAGGGACAGGAGGAAGAAGAGGAAGAGAGGAAGAGGAGGAAGAGGAAGAGAGGAAGAGGAGGAGGAAGAGGAGGAGGAGGAGGAAGGGGAAGAGGAAGAGAGGAAGAGGAGGAAGAGGAAGAGAGGAAGAGGAGGAGGAAGAGGAGGAAGAGGAGGAAGGGGAAGAGGAAGAGAGGAAGAGGAAGAGAGGAAGAGGAGGAGGAAGAGGAGGAGGAGGAGGAGGAGGAGGAAGAGGAGGAGAGGAAGAGGGAGAGGAAGCGGAGGAAGAGGGACAGGAGGAAGAAGAGGAAGAGAGGAAGAGGAGGAAGAGGAAGAAGAGGAGGAGGAGGAGGAAGAGGAAGCGGAGGAGGAGGAGGAAGAGGAGGAGGAGGAAGAGGAGGAAGAGGAGGAGGAGGAGGAAGAGGAGGAGAGGAAGAGGGAGAGGAAGCGGAGGAAGAGGGACAGGAGGAAGAAGAGGAAGAGAGGAAGAGGAGGAAGAGGAAGAAGAGGAGGAGGAGGAGGAAGAGGAAGCGGAGGAGGAGGAGGAAGAGGAAGAGGAGGAAGAGGAGGAAGAGAGAAAGAGGAAGAGGGAGAGGAAGCGGAGGAAGAGGGACAGGAGGAGGAAGAGGAGGAAGAGGAGGAAGAGGAAGAGGAGGAAGAGAGAAAGAGGAAGAGGGAGAGGAAGCGGAGGAAGAGGGACAGGAGGAGGAAGCGGAGAAGAGGAGGAAGAGGAGGAGGAAGAGGAAGAGAGGAAGAGGACAAACATAGTGAGTAGCCTGAAAAATGGGTCATAGGTCGGTTGGAGGTCAGAGGTCGGAGATCAGAGGTCGGGAGGTTGGGAGGTCAGAGGTCGGTCGGAGGTCAGAGGTTGGGAGGTCAGAGGTCGGTCGGAGGTCGGTCGGAGGTCGGTCGGAGGTCGGTCGGAGGTCGGTCGGAGGTCAGAGGTTGGGAGGTCAGAGGTCGGTCGGAGGTCAGTCGGAGGTCGGTCGGAGGTCAGAGGTTGGAGGTCAGAGGTCGGTTGCAGGTCAGAGGTCACCTGTCTGATGGGCGCCGCAGGACACGCTGTAAGTGGTCCACAGAGACACGACCATCAGGAACGAAGTGATGAACCCAAACACCTGAAAACAACCAGAAACTGTTACTACTACAACTACTACAACTACTACTACTACTACTACTACTACTATTACTACTGCTACTACTACTGCTACTACTACTGCTACTACTGCTACTACTACTGCTACTGCTACTACTGCTACTGCTACTACTACTACTACCGCACCACTACTGCTACTACCACTACCACCACTACTACAACTACTACTATTACCACTGCTGCTACTACTACTACTACTACAATCACTACCATTACTACTACTACCACTACCACAATTACTATTACTACTACTACTACCACTACTACATATTACTACCACTACCACTACCACTACTGCTGCTACTGCTACTACTTACTACACTACTACTATTACTACTGCTACTACTATTACTACTACTACTGCTACCACTAATGCTGCTACTGCTACACACTATCACTACCATTACTACTACTATTACCACTGCCACTACTACAACCACTACCACCATTACTACCGCCACTACTATCACTACTACCACTACCATTACTACTGCTACTACTACAACCACTACTACCATTACTACTGCTACTACTACTACTACTACTACAACCACTACTACCATTACCACTGCTACTACTACTACTACTACTGCTACCACTACTACTACAACCACTACTACTACTACTGCCACTACTACTACCACTACCGCTACTACTACTACTACAATTACTACCATTACTACTGCTTACTACTACTACTACTACTACCACGACCACGACCACTACTACTACCACTGCTACTACCACCGCTACCACTGCTACTACCGCTACCACTACCACTACCACGACCACGACCACCACCACTACCACTGCCACCACTACTGCTACTACTGCCACTACCAATACTACAATTACTACCATTACCACTACTACCACTACCACAATCACTACCATTAATACCACTACTACTACCACCACAATCACCACCACTATTACTACTACTCACCACTAGCACCACTACCACAATTACCACTACCATTACCACCACTATTACTAATACCACCACTAGCACTACTACCACAATCACTACCATTACTATCACTACCACCACAATTACTACTACCACTACTACTACTACAATTACTACTATTACTACCACTACTATTACCATTATTACTACTACTACTACCACCACTATTACTACCATTACTATTACTACTACTACTACCACTACTACTATTACCACTACTACTACCACTACTATTACACTATTACCACTACTACTACTACCACTACTATTACTAATACTATTATTACTACTACCAC
>CM068347.1:705942-823442 GCA_034769755.1 Odontamblyopus lacepedii
CCTGTGAGACCTGTAGGAACCTGTAGGACTTGTAGCACCTGTGGGACCTGTAGGACCTGTAGGACCTGTAGGACCTGTAGGACCTCAGGACCTGTGAGACCTGTAGGAACCTGTAGGACTTGTAGCACCTGTGGGACCTGTGGGACCTGTAGGACCTGTGGGACCTGTAGGACCTGTGGGACCTGTGGGACCTGTAGGACCTGTAGGACCTGCAGCAGTTGCAGATCTGGGGGAAGTGAGGAGACGCTGCAGCTGCAACTGTGACACCGCAACTTCCTTCCTGTTTCACCCAGAACTCGGTCAAAGTTCCTCTTCAAAACAGAGACCAAAACCAGACCAAGACCAGACCAAGACCAGACCAAAACCCAGACCAAAACCAGACCAAGACCAGACCAAAACCCAGACCAAAACCAGACCAAGACCAGACCAAGACCAGACCAAAACCAGACCAAAACCCGACCAAGACCAGACCAAAACCAGACCAAACCCAGACCAAACCCAGACCAAGACCAGACCAAGACCAGACCAAAACCAGACCAAGACCAGACCAAAACCCAGACCAAAACCAGACCAAAACCAGACCAAGACCAGACCAAAACCCAGACCAAAACCCAGACCAAGACCAGACCAAGACCAGACCAAAACCAGACCAAAACCAGACCAAGACCAGACCAAAACCCAGACCAAAACCCAGACCAAGACCAGACCAAGACCAGACCAAAACCAGACCAAGACCAGACCAAAACCAGCCAAACCCAGACCAAGACCAGACCAAAACCCAGACCAAAACCAGACCAAGACCCAGACCAAGACCCAGACCAAAACCAGACCAAAACCCAGACCAAAACCAGACCAAGACCAGACCAAAACCAGCCAAACCCAGACCAAGACCAGACCAAAACCCAGACCAAAACCAGACCAAGACCCAGACCAAAACCCAGACCAAAACCAGACCAAAACCAGACCAAGACCCAGACCAAGACCCAGACCAAAACCAGACCAAAACCAGACCAAAACCCGACCAAAACCAGACCAAGACCAGACCAAGACCAGACCAAAACCAGACCAAAACCCAGACCAAAACCCGACCAAAACCCAGACCAAGACCAGACCAAAACCCAGACCAAAACCCAGACCAAGACCAGACCAAAACCAGACCAAAACCAGACCAAGACCCAGACCAAGACCAGACCAAAACCAGACCAAAACCCGACCAAGACCAGACCAAAACCAGACCAAGACCAGACCAAGACCAGACCAAGACCAGACCAAAACCAGACCAAGACCAGACCAAAACCAGACCAAAACCCAGACCAAAACCAGACCAAGACCAGACCAAGACCAGACCAAGACCAGACCAAAACCAGACCAAGACCAGACCAAGACCAGACCAAACCCAGACCAAAACCCAGACCAAAACCAGACCAAGACCCAGACCAAAACCCAGACCAAAACCCGACCAAGACCAGACCAAGACCAGACCAAGACCAGACCAAGACCAGACCAAGACCAGACCAAAACCAGACCAAGACCCAGACCAAAACCCAGACCAAAACCAGACCAAGACCCAGACCAAACCCAGACCAAAACCAGACCAAGACCCAGACCAAGACCCAGACCAAAACCCAGACCAAAACCCAGACCAAAACCAGACCAAAACCCAGACCAAAACCAGACCAAAACCAGACCAAAACCCAGACCAAGACCCAGACCAAAACCAGACCAAAACCCAGACCAAAACCAGACCAAGACCCAGACCAAGACCCAGACCAAAACCAGACCAAAACCCAGACCAAAACCAGACCAAGACCCAGACTAAAACCAGACCAAAACCAGACCAAAACCCGACCAAAACCAGACCAAGACCCAGACTAAAACCAGACTAAAACCAGACCAAAACCAGACCAAAACCAGACCAAGACCCAGACTAATACCAAGACTCAGACCAAGACTCAGACCAAAACCCAGACCAAAACCCAGACCAAAACCAGACCAAAACCCAGACCAAGACCCAGACTAAAACCAGACCAAAACCAGACCAAAACCAGACCAAGACCCAGACCAAGACCCAGACCAAAACCCAGACCAAAACCAGACCAAAACCAGACCAAAACCAGACCAAGACCCAGACCAAGACCCAGACCAAAACCAGACCAAAACCCAGACCAAAACCAGACCAAGACCCAGACTAAAACCAGACCAAAACCCAGACCAAAACCAGACCAAGACCCAGACCAAGACCCAGACCAAAACCCAGACCAAGACCCAGACCAAAACCCGACCAAAACCCAGACCAAGACCAGACCAAAACCAGACCAAAACCAGACCAAGACCCGACCAAAACCCAGACCAAGACCAGACCAAGACCAGACCAAGACCAGACCAAGACCAGACCAAGACCAGACCAAGACCAGACCAAAACCAGACCAAGACCCAGACCAAAACCCAGACCAAAACCCAGACCAAAACCAGACCAAGACCCAGACCAAAACCCAGACCAAGACCCAGACCAAAACCCAGACCAAAACCAGACGAAAACCAGACCAAAACCCAGACCAAAACCAGACCAAAACCAGACCAAAACCCAGACCAAAACCCAGACCAAAACCAGACCAAGACCAGACCAAAACCCAGACCAAGACCCAGACCAAGACCCAGACCAAGACCCAGACCAAAACCCAGACCAAAACCCAGACCAAAACCCAGACCAAAACCCAGACCAAAACCAGACCAAGACCAGACCAAAACCCAGACCAAAACCAGACCAAGACCAGACCAAAACCAGACCAAGACCAGACCAAGACCAGACCAAGACCAGACCAAAACCAGACCAAAACCCGACCAAGACCCGACCAAAACCAGACCAAACCCAGACCAAACCCAGACCAAGACCAGACCAAGACCAGACCAAAACCAGACCAAAACCAGACCAAAACCAGACCAAGACCAGACCAAAACCCAGACCAAGACCAGACCAAGACCAGACCAAAACCAGACCAAGACCAGACCAAAACCAGCCAAACCCAGACCAAGACCAGACCAAAACCCAGACCAAAACCAGACCAAAACCAGACCAAGACCCAGACCAAGACCCAGACCAAAACCAGACCAAAACCCAGACCAAAACCAGACCAAGACCAGACCAAAACCAGCCAAACCCAGACCAAGACCAGACCAAGACCAGACCAAAACCCAGACCAAAACCAGACCAAGACCCAGACCAAGACCCAGACCAAAACCAGACCAAAACCAGACCAAGACCAGACCAAAACCAGCCAAACCCAGACCAAGACCCAGACCAAAACCAGACCAAAACCCAGACCAAAACCAGACCAAGACCAGACCAAAACCCAGACCAAAACCCAGACCAAAACCAGACCAAAACCCAGACCAAAACCCAGACCAAAACCCAGACCAAAACCAGACCAAAACCCAGACCAAAACCCAGACCAAGACCAGACCAAAACCAGACCAAGACCCAGACCAAAACCCAGACCAAGACCAGACCAAAACCCAGACCAAAACCCAGACCAAGACCAGACCAAAACCAGACCAAGACCCAGACCAAGACCAGACCAAAACCAGACCAAAACCCGACCAAAACCAGACCAAGACCAGACCAAGACCCAGACCAAGACCAGACCAAAACCAGACCAAGACCAGACCAAGACCCAGACCAAGACCCAGACCAAAACCCGACCAAAACCCAGACCAAGACCAGACCAAGACCAGACCAAGACCAGACCAAAACCCAGACCAAAACCCGACCAAAACCCAGACCAAGACCAGACCAAGACCAGACCAAAACCAGACCAAAACCAGACCAAGACCAGACCAAGACCAGACCAAGACCAGACCAAAACCAGACCAAGACCCAGACCAAAACCCAGACCAAAACCCAGACCAAAACCAGACCAAGACCCAGACCAAAACCCAGACAAGACCCAGACCAAAACCCAGATCAAAACCAGACGAAAACCAGACCAAAACCCAGACCAAAACCAGACCAAGACCCAGACCAAAACCCAGACCAAAACCAGACCAAGACCAGACCAAAACCCAGACCAAAACCCAGACCAAAACCAGACCAAGACCAGACCAAAACCCAGACCAAAACCAGACCAAGACCAGACCAAAACCCAGACCAAAACCAGACCAAGACCAGACCAAGACCAGACCAAAACCCGACCAAGACCAGACCAAAACCAGACCAAACCCAGACCAAGACCAGACCAAGACCAGACCAAAACCAGACCAAAACCAGACCAAGACCAGACCAAGACCAGACCAAAACCAGACCAAGACCAGACCAAAACCAGCCAAACCCAGACCAAGACCAGACCAAAACCCAGACCAAAACCAGACCAAAACCAGACCAAGACCCAGACCAAGACCCAGACCAAAACCAGACCAAAACCAGACCAAAACCAGCCAAACCCAGACCAAGACCAGACCAAAACCCAGACCAAAACCAGACCAAAACCAGACCAAAACCAGACCAAGACCCAGACCAAGACCCAGACCAAAACCAGACCAAAACCCAGACCAAAACCAGACCAAAACCCGACCAAAACCAGACCAAGACCAGACCAAGACCAGACCAAAACCAGACCAAAACCCAGACCAAAACCAGACCAAGACCAGACCAAGACCAGACCAAGACCCAGACCAAAACCCAGACCAAAACCCGACCAAGACCAGACCAAAACCAGACCAAGACCAGACCAAGACCAGACCAAAACCAGACCAAAACCAGACCAAAACCCAGACCAAAACCAGACCAAGACCCAGACCAAGACCAGACCAAGACCAGACCAAAACCAGACCAAGACCAGACCAAAACCAGACCAAGACCCAGACCAAAACCCAGACCAAGACCAGACCAAGACCAGACCAAAACCAGACCAAGACCAGACCAAAACCAGACCAAGACCCAGACCAAAACCCAGACCAAAACCCAGACCAAAACCAGACCAAGACCCAGACCAAGACCCAGACCAAGACCCAGACCAAAACCAGACCAAAACCAGACCAAAACCAGACCAAGACCAGACCAAGACCAGACCAAAACCCAGACCAAAACCCAGACCAAAACCAGACCAAGACCAGACCAAAACCAGACCAAGACCCAGACCAAAACCCAGACCAAAACCCAGATCAAAACCAGACCAAGACCCAGACCAAAACCCAGACCAAAACCAGACCAAGACCCAGACCAAAACCCAGACCAAGACCCAGACCAAAACCCAGACCAAAACCAGACCAAGACCCAGACCAAGACCCAGACCAAAACCCAGACCAAAACCAGACCAAAACCCAGACCAAAACCAGACCAAAACCCAGACCAAAACCAGACCAAAACCCAGACCAAAACCAGACCAAAACCAGACCAAAACCCAGACCAAGACCCAGACTAAAAACAGACCAAAACCAGACCAAAACCCAGACCAAAACCAGACCAAGACCCAGACTAATACCAGACCAAAACCCAGACCAAGACCCAGACCAAGACCAGACCAAAACCCAGACCAAGACCAGACCAAAACCAGACCAAAACCCAGACCAAAACCAGACCAAAACCCAGACCAAGACCCAGACCAAGACCCAGACCAAGACCCAGACCAAGACCCAGACCAAAACCAGACCAAAACCCAGACCAAAACCAGACCAAAACCCAGACCAAGACCCAGACCAAAACCAGACCAAAACCCAGACCAAAACCCAGACCAAAACCAGACCAAAACCCAGACCAAGACCCAGACCAAAACCAGACCAAAACCCAGACCAAAACCAGACCAAAACCCAGACCAAGACCCAGACTAAAACCAGACCAAAACCAGACCAAAACCAGACCAAAACCAGACCAAGACCCAGACTAATACCAGACCAAAACCAGACCAAGACCAAGACTCAGACCAAAACCCAGACCAAAACCAGACCAAAACCAGACCAAGACCCAGACTAAAACCAGACCAAAACCAGACCAAAACCAGACCAAGACCCAGACCAAGACCCAGACCAAAACCCAGACCAAGACCCAGACCAAAACCCAGACCAAAACCCAGATCAAAACCCAGATCAAAACCAGACCAAAACCCAGACCAAAACCAGACCAAGACCCAGACCAAAACCCAGACCAAAACCCAGACCAAAACCGGACCAAAACCAGACCAAAACCAGACCAAGACCCAGACTAAAACCAGACCAAAACCAGACCAAAACCAGACCAAGACCCAGACCAAAACCAGACCAA
Organism: Odontamblyopus lacepedii; assembly: GCA_034769755.1. Lineage (NCBI taxonomy): Eukaryota > Metazoa > Chordata > Actinopteri > Gobiiformes > Gobiidae > Odontamblyopus > Odontamblyopus lacepedii. Next base: position 712,196 of record CM068347.1, read on the forward strand.
GACCCAGACTAATACCAGACCAAAACCCAGACCAAAACCAGACCAAGACCAGACCAAAACCAGCCAAACCCAGACCAAGACCAGACCAAGACCAGACCAAAACCCAGACCAAAACCAGACCAAAACCAGACCAAGACCCAGACCAAGACCCAGACCAAAACCAGACCAAAACCAGACCAAAACCAGACCAAAACCAGACCAAAACCAGACCAAAACCCAGACCAAAACCAGACCAAAACCCAGACCAAAACCAGACCAAAACCAGACTAAAACCAGACCAAAACCAGACCAAAACCCAGACCAAAACCAGACCAAAACCCAGACCAAAACCAGACCAAAACCCAGACCAAAACCAGACCAAGACCAGACCAAAACCAGACCAAAACCCAGACCAAAACCCAGACCAAGACCAGACCAAAACCCAGACCAAAACCCAGACCAAGACCAGACCAAAACCAGACCAAGACCCAGACCAAGACCAGACCAAAACCAGACCAAAACCCGACCAAAACCAGACCAAGACCAGACCAAGACCAGACCAAGACCAGACCAAGACCCAGACCAAGACCCAGACCAAAACCCGACCAAAACCCAGACCAAGACCAGACCAAGACCAGACCAAGACCAGACCAAAACCCAGACCAAAACCCGACCAAAACCCAGACCAAGACCAGACCAAGACCAGACCAAAACCCAGACCAAAACCCAGACCAAAACCAGACCAAGACCAGACCAAAACCAGACCAAGACCCAGACTAAAACCAGACCAAAACCAGACCAAGACCCAGACTAAAACCAGACCAAGACCCAGACCAAGACCCAGACCAAGACCCAGACCAAGACCAGACCAAAACCAGACCAAAACCAGACCAAGACCCAGACTAAAACCAGACCAAGACGCAGACCAAGACGCAGACCAAGACGCAGACCAAGACGCAGACCAAGACCAAGACGCAGACCAAGACGCAGACCGAGACGCAGACCAAGACGCAGACCAAGACCAAGACGCAGACCAAGACGCAGACCAAGACGCAGACCAAGACGCAGACCAAGACGCAGACCAAGACGCAGACCAAGACCAAGACCAAGACGCAGACCAAGACGCAGACCAAGACGCAGACCAAGACCCAGACCAAGACCCAGACCAAAACCCAGACCAAGACCCAGACCAAAACCCAGACCAAGACCCAGACCAAGACCCAGACCAAAACCCAGACCAAAACCCAGACCAAGACCCAGACCAAAACCACAACAACAAAATTAATCCTGACCCGTCACCTTCTCCTGCACAGTGACGGTTCTATAGCACCTGCCAGCAGACGACAGGAGCCTGACAGGACCCGGGGGACCTGACAGGAGCCCGACAGGAGCAGGTGGACCTGTAGGACCCGGGGGACCTGACAGGAGCCCGACAGGAGCAGGTGGACCTGTAGGACCCGGGGGACCTGACAGGAGCCCGACAGGAGCAGGTGGACCTGTAGGACCCGGGGGACCTGACAGGAGCCCGACAGGAGCAGGTGGACCTGTAGGACCCGGGGGACCTGACAGGAGCCCGACAGGAGCAGGTGGACCTGTAGGACCCGGGGGACCTGACAGGAGCCCGACAGGAGCAGGTGGACCTGTAGGACCCGGGGGACCTGACTCACCGTCAGGGCGCAGTTGATGCAGGGCGTCCTCGTGTTCAGGCTGAAGATGTGGATGAAGAAGAAAACGAGCAGCGCCACGAAAAACCACAGAGCCACAACCTCGAAGAACTGGAAGGCGTACCAGCTGGGCCAGCCCCGCGCCAGGTGGATGCAGAGGAACGTGACCAGGAGCGCCACCTGAGGAGGAGGAGGAGGAGGAGAGGAGGTCAGTGACCAGGAGTGCCACCTGAGGAGGAGGAGGAGGAGAGGAGGTCAGTGACCAGGAGCACCACCTGAGGAGGAGGAGGAGGAGGAGAGGAGGTCAGTGACCAGGAGCACCACCTGAGGAGGAGGAGGAGGAGGAGAGGAGGTCAGTGACCAGGAGCACCACCTGAGGAGGAGGAGGAGAGGAGGTCAGTGACCAGGAGCGCCACCTGAGGAGGAGATGAGAGGAGGTCAGTGACCAGGAGCACCACCTGAGGAGGAGGAGAGGAGGTCAGTGACCAGGAGCACCACCTGAGGAGGAGGAGGAGAGGAGGTCAGTGACCAGGAGCGCCACCTGAGGAGGAGATGAGAGGAGGTCAGTGACCAGGAGCGCCACCTGAGGAGGAGGAGGAGGAGAGGAGAGGAGGTCAGTGACCAGGAGCACCACCTGAGGAGGAGGAGGAGAGGAGGTCAGTGACCAGGAGCACCACCTGAGGAGGAGGAGGAGGAGAGGAGGTCAGTGACCAGGAGCGCCACCTGAGGAGGAGGAGGAGAGGAGGTCAGTGACCAGGAGCACCACCTGAGGAGGAGAGGAGAGGAGGTCAGTGACCAGGAGCGCCACCTGAGGAGGAGAGGAGAGGAGGTCAGTGACCAGGAGCGCCACCTGAGGAGGAGATGAGAGGAGGTCAGTGACCAGGAGCGCCACCTGAGGAGGAGATGAGAGGAGGTCAGTGACCAGGAGCACCACCTGAGGAGGAGGAGGAGAGGAGGTCAGTGACCAGGAGCACCACCTGAGGAGGAGATGAGAGGAGGTCAGTGACCAGGAGCGCCACCTGAGGAGGAGGAGAGGAGGTCAGTGACCAGGAGCACCACCTGAGGAGGACATGAGAGGAGGTCAGTGACCAGGAGCACCACCTGAGGAGGAGGAGGAGAGGAGGTCAGTGACCAGGAGCGCCACCTGCCAAATGAAATAAAATGGACCAGAAACCTGAAAGATTTTTAGAGAATAAAAAACTGCATCTGGAAATCTGGAAAAAGGAGGTTCTACTGAGGACACAGGAGGTTCTACTGAGGACACAGGAGGTTCTACTGAGGACACAGGAGGTTCTACTGAGGACACAGGAGGTTCTGCTGAGGACACAGGAGGTTCTACTGAGGACACAGGAGGTTCTGCTGAGGACACAGGAGGTTCTGCTGAGGACACAGGAGGTTCTGTTGAGGACACAGGAGGTTCTACTGAGGACACAGGAGGTTCTGCTGAGGACACAGGAGGTTCTGTTGAGGACACAAGAGGTTCTGATGAGGACACAGGAGGTTCTACTGAGGACACAGGAGGTTCTACTGAGGACACAAGAGGTTCTGCTGAGGACACAGGAGGTTCTACTGAGGACACAGGAGGTTCTGTTGAGGACACAGGAGGTTCTACTGAGGACACAGGAGGTTCTACTGAGGACACAGGAGGTTCTACTGAGGACACAAGAGGTTCTGCTGAGGACACAGGAGGTTCTACTGAGGACACAGGAGGTTCTGTTGAGGACACAGGAGGTTCTACTGAGGACACAGGAGGTTCTACTGAGGACACAGGAGGTTCTGATGAGGACACAAGAGGTTCTGCTGAGGACACAGGAGGTTCTGCTGAGGACACAGGAGGTTCTGCTGAGGACACAGGAGGTGCTGATGAGGACACAGGAGGTTCTACTGAGGACACAGGAGGTTCTGCTGAGGACACAGGAGGTGCTGATGAGGACACAGGAGGTTCTACTGAGGACACAAGAGGTTCTGCTGAGGACACAAGAGGTTCTACTGATGACACAGGAGGTTCTGCTGAGGACACAGGAGGTTCTGTTGAGGACACAGGAGGTTCTGCTGAAGACACAGGAGGTTCTGCTGAGGACACAGGAGGTTCTGTTGAGGACACAGGAGGTTCTACTGAGGACACAAGAGGTTCTACTGAGGACACAGGAGGTTCTACTGAGGACACAGGAGGTTCTGCTGAGGACACAGGAGGTTCTACTGAGGACACAGGAGGTTCTGCTGAGGACACAGGAGGTTCTACTGAGGACACAGGAGGTTCTGCTGAGGACACAGGAGGTTCTGCTGAGGACACAGGAGGTGCTGATGAGGACACAGGAGGTTCTGCTGAGGACACAGGAGGTTCTGCTGAGGACACAGGAGGTGCTGATGAGGACACAGGAGGTTCTACTGAGGACACAGGAGGTTCTGCTGAGGACACAGGAGGTGCTGATGAGGACACAGGAGGTTCTACTGAGGACACAAGAGGTTCTGCTGAGGACACAAGAGGTTCTACTGATGACACAGGAGGTTCTGCTGAGGACACAGGAGGTTCTGTTGAGGACACAGGAGGTTCTGCTGAAGACACAGGAGGTTCTGCTGAGGACACAGGAGGTTCTGTTGAGGACACAGGAGGTTCTACTGAGGACACAAGAGGTTCTACTGAGGACACAGGAGGTTCTACTGAGGACACAGGAGGTTCTGCTGAGGACACAGGAGGTTCTACTGAGGACACAGGAGGTTCTGCTGAGGACACAGGAGGTTCTACTGAGGACACAGGAGGTTCTGCTGAGGACACAGGAGGTTCTGCTGAGGACACAGGAGGTGCTGATGAGGACACAGGAGGTTCTGCTGAGGACACAGGAGGTTCTGCTGAGGACACAGGAGGTGCTGATGAGGACACAGGAGGTTCTACTGAGGACACAAGAGGTTCTGCTGAGGACACAAGAGGTTCTACTGATGACACAGGAGGTTCTGCTGAGGACACAGGAGGTTCTGTTGAGGACACAGGAGGTTCTGCTGAAGACACAGGAGGTTCTGCTGAGGACACAGGAGGTTCTGTTGAGGACACAGGAGGTTCTGCTGAGGACACAGGAGGTTCTGTTGAGGACACAGGAGGTTCTACTGAGGACACAGGAGGTTCTGCTGAGGACACAGGAGGTTCTGTTGAGGACACAGGAGGTTCTGTTGAGGACACAGGAGGTTCTACTGAGGACACAGGAGGTTCTGCTGAGGACACAGGAGGTTCTGATGAGGACACAGGAGGTTCTACTGAGGACACAGGAGGTTCTACTGAGGACACAGGAGGTTCTGCTGAGGACACAGGAGGTTCTACTGAGGACACAGGAGGTTCTGCTGAGGACACAGGAGGTTCTGCTGAGGACACAGGAGGTTCTACTGAGGACACAGGAGGTTCTACTGAGGACACGGGAGGTTCGGCTCAAACCTTAATCTGGGTTTGGTTCATCCTGAACACCTTTAATCCGGGTTAGATGATTTAATCTCATTCAAGGCCCACCCAGACCCAGACTAATCCTAATCCCGGTCTAACTCCGGTCTAACCCCGGTCTAATCCCGGTCTAACTCCGGTCTAATCCCGGTCTAATCCCGGTCTCACCAGTTGTCCGCTCTGCAGCAGGCCCGGGATGGTCCGGATGTAGCCCAGATTCAGGAGTCCGTCCGGAGTGCGCGTGCCCGACGTGCTCGTGCTCCCCACCGCGTGCGACATTTCCACAGACCCGCAAACACGCGCACAGATACACGCACAGCCCCGCACAGAGAGGAGACCCGCGGAGGAGCAGGAGCAGCAGGAGGAGCAGGAGGAGCAGCAGGAGGAGGAGACACCGCGGACTGTCCGAGCACCGCCCCGACAAGCTGCAGCTCAGGCCGGGTAAACACGCGCGGATCCGGGCAGGGCCTCCGCAGTAAAAGCACAGCTTCAGACACGATCACAACTTTAGAAGAACTTCAAGAATTGAATTGAAGTGTTTATTTAACCGGGACATGTTCTTCAGGAGACGCAGCATGAATAAACTCAGCGGGTTTGAGGAGGAAGGAAAATGAGAAACACAATGAACATTAGAGTTTTACACACGGCAGTAAAATACTCGGATACACCCGCACCTCCGAGGATCGTCACTACAGCAGCAACATCCGCACAGTTACACTCAGCACAGCACTTCATTATTTCTGTTTTACGCCTGAGCGCATTTCTGCCGTTTTTAAACTGGGCTTTACACGAGTTCAGTGCGGAACATTCTCTGACTGTTCCAGACACGGCCGGACTCACGGTCTGCGGGACGGTCACGGCTCCTCTGGGGCCCCGTCCCCTCTGGGGCCCCGTCCCCTCATGTCACGGTTAAACTCTCCCGGAGGAGGCGCTGGAGGCTCAAGTGTTTTATGAATCAGACGAACATTTTTTAAGTATTTTGAAAATCCAGTAACTTCAGTTTTCTTCGAATGCTGCAACCAGCAAATAAAAGCAAAACCATCAAAATAATAAAACAGTAGTAAATAAGTAAATAAATAATCCCTCTGTCTGTCTAAGAACATGAGAGTTTATAGGAACGTTGTAGGAAAAACCTGTGGGTTTGTTCACGGCTCATTCGCACCTGTTTTATTTCTGAGGCCAGAATCACAAGAGTCGCCCCAGTGGGCTTCACTGAACTTCTGCCGCCTCTTTTTTTCTTCTTTTCATTTTCATGTCCCCAAGACTCAGATTCGTCCCCCAGACTCCGGCTCGTCCCCCAGACTCAGACTCGTCCCCCAGACTCAGACTCGTCCCCCAGACACAGACTCGTCCCCCAGACTCAGATTCGTCCCCCAGACTCAGACTCGTCCCCCAGACTCAGACTCGTCCCCCAGACTCCGGCTCGTCCCCCAGACTCAGACTCGTCCCCCAGACTCAGACTCGTCCCCCAGACACAGACTCGTCCCCCAGACTCCGACTCGTCCCCCAGACTCAGACTCGTCCCCCAGACACAGACTCGTCCCCCAGACTCCGACTCGTCCCCCAGACTCCGGCTCGTCCCCCAGACTCAGACTCGTCCCCCAGACTCAGACTCGTCCCCCAGACACAGACTCGTCCCCCAGACTCCGACTCGTCCCCCAGACTCCGGCTCGTCCCCCAGACTCCGACTCGTCCCCCAGACTCCGGCTCGTCCCCCAGACACAGACTCGTCCCCCAGACTCCGGCTCGTCCCCCAGACTCAGACTCGTCCCCCAGACTCAGACTCGTCCCCCAGACTCCGGCTCGTCCCCCAGACACAGATTCGTCCCCCAGACTCAGACTCGTCCCCCAGACTCCGACTCGTCCCCCAGACTCCAACTCGTCCCCCAGACTCAGACTCGTCCCCCAGACTCCGGCTCGTCCCCCAGACTCAGACTCGTCCCCCAGACTCAGACTCGTCCCCCAGACTCCGACTCGTCCCCCAGACTCAGGCTCGTCCCCCAGACTCAGGCTCGTCCCCCAGACTCCGACTCGTCCCCCAGACTCAGGCTCGTCCCCCAGACTCAGACTCGTCCCCCAGACTCCGACTCGTCCCCCAGACTCAGGCTCGTCCCCCAGACTCAGACTCGTCCCCCAGACTCAGACTCGTCCCCCAGACTCCGGCTCGTCCCCCAGACTCAGACTCGTCCCCCAGACTCAGATTCGTCCCCCAGACTCAGACTCGTCCCCCAGACTCAGACTCGTCCCCCAGACTCCGGCTCGTCCCCCAGACTCAGACTCGTCCCCCAGACACAGACTCGTCCCCCAGACTCAGACTCGTCCCCCAGACTCCGGCTCGTCCCCCAGACTCAGATTCGTCCCCCAGACTCAGATTCGTCCCCCAGACTCCGACTCGTCCCCCAGACTCCGGCTCGTCCCCCAGACTCAGATTCGTCCCCCAGACTCCGACTCGTCCCCCAGACTCCGGCTCGTCCCCCAGACTCAGACTCGTCCCCCAGACTCAGACTCGTCCCCCAGACTCCGACTCGTCCCCCAGACTCCGGCTCGTCCCCCAGACTCAGGCTCGTCCCCCAGACACAGACTCGTCCCCCAGACTCAGACTCGTCCCCCAGACTCCGGCTCGTCCCCCAGACTCCGGCTCGTCCCCCAGACTCAGACTCGTCCCCCAGACTCAGACTCGTCCCCCAGACTCCGGCTCGTCCCCCAGACTCAGACTCGTCCCCCAGACACAGACTCGTCCCCCAGACTCAGACTCGTCCCCCAGACTCAGGCTCGTCCCCCAGACACAGACTCGTCCCCCAGACTCCGGCTCGTCCCCCAGACACAGACTCGTCCCCCAGACTCAGACTCGTCCCCCAGACTCAGGCTCGTCCCCCAGACACAGACTCGTCCCCCAGACTCCGACTCGTCCCCCAGACTCCGACTCGTCCCCCAGACTCAGACTCGTCCCCCAGACTCCGGCTCGTCCCCCAGACTCAGACTCGTCCCCCAGACTCAGACTCGTCCCCCAGACTCAGACTCGTCCCCCAGACTCAGACTCGTCCCCCAGACTCCGGCTCGTCCCCCAGACTCAGACTCGTCCCCCAGACTCAGACTCGTCCCCCAGACTCCGACTCGTCCCCCAGACTCAGACTCGTCCCCCAGACTCCGGCTCGTCCCCCAGACACAGACTCGTCCCCCAGACTCCGGCTCGTCCCCCAGACTCAGGCTCGTCCCCCAGACTCCGGCTCGTCCCCCAGACTCAGGCTCGTCCCCCAGACTCAGGCTCGTCCCCCAGACTCCGGCTCGTCCCCCAGACACAGACTCGTCCCCCAGACTCCGGCTCGTCCCCCAGACTCAGGCTCGTCCCCCAGACTCAGGCTCGTCCCCCAGACTCCGGCTCGTCCCCCAGACTCAGATTCGTCCCCCAGACTCCGGCTCCCGTTGCCACGGTTACAGAAGTGAATCTGGAGTCAGGTCTGTGATGAAGATTTTTCGGACGGACAAAATAGTGAAAAAAAACTCCAGGATCCTGTTGCAGGTTCATACAAACATTTCAGAGCAAAATCTCGAGGCCACAGCAGCAGGTCCAAAGATGCCACAAGATCCCAGGGAGCCGTAAGAGCCGTAAGAGCCAGAAGAGCCGTCTGGAGCACTTCCTGTTTGGCACACGGCGGCTAAAGCGTCGCTCTGTGCACTCAGATACACGTCTGTGGTCTGTGTTTTATTGTGAAGGGCGTTTCCTGTGTCCGGTCTGTGAACTGCAGCTTCACACGGTCTCGAACATCCCGAACACCGCAGTGAGTCCGGCCCCAGACCGGCCCCCAGACCGGCCCCCAGACCGGCCCCCAGACCGGCTCCCAGACCGGCTCCCAGACCGGCTCCCAGACCGGCCCCCAGACCGGCTCCCAGACCGGCCCCCAGACCGGCTCCCAGACCGGCCCCCAGACCGGCTCCCAGACCGGCCCCCAGACCGGCTCCCAGACCGGCTCCCAGACCGGCTCCCAGACCGGCCCCCAGACCGGCCCCCAGACCGGCCCCCAGACCGGCTCCCAGACCGGCTCCCAGACCGGCCCCCAGACCGGCTCCCAGACCGGCCCCCAGACCGGCTCCCAGACCGGCTCCCAGACCGGCCCCCAGACCGGCTCCCAGAGCCACAGAAATAAAGTGTCTCTGTTTTTACAGAATATTTAAAGTCAGATTTTAGGAGGAGCTGAAGATGCAAATGAGCCACAGTGGCTCCAGTCTCACATATTTAGATTTTAAATTCAGGAATTAAAGATACAGGAAGTAAAGAAAGTGTCAGCACAAGGTCCATGTGAACACATGAACACACACACATATAAACACATGAACACACACACACACATATAAACACATGAACACACACACACATATATAAACACATGAACACACACACACATATAAACACATGAACACACACACACATATAAACACATGAACACACACACACACATATAAACACATGAACACACACACACATATAAACACATGAACACACACACATATAAACACATGAACACACACACACACATATAAACACATGAACACACACACACATATAAACACATGAACACACACACACACATATAAACACATGAACACACACACATATAAACACATGAACACACACACATATAAACACATGAACACACACACACATATAAACACATGAACACACACACATATAAACACATGAACACACACACACATATAAACACATGAACACACACACACATATATAAACACATGAACACACACACACATATAAACACATGAACACACACATAAACACATGAACACACACACATATAAACACATGAACACACACATATAAACACATGAACACACACACACATATAAACACATGAACACACACACACATATATAAACACATGAACACACACACACACATATAAACACATGAACACACACACACACATATAAACACATGAACACACACATATAAACACATGAACACACACACACATATAAACACATGAACACACACACATATAAACACACACATATAAACACATAAACACACACATATAAACACATGAACACACACACACACATATAAACACATAAACACACACATATAAACACATGAACACACACACACATATAAACACATAAACACACACACACACATATAAACACATAAACACACACATATAAACACATGAACACACACACACATATATAAACACATGAACACACACACACATATAAACACATGAACACACACACACATAAACACATGAACACACACACACATATAAACACATGAACACACACACACACATATAAACACATGAACACACACACACACATATAAACACATGAACACACACACACATATAAACACATGAACACACACACACATATAAACACATGAACACACACACACACATATAAACACATGAACACACACACATATAAACACATGAACACACACACACATATAAACACATGAACACACACACACACATATAAACACATGAACACACACACATATAAACACATGAACACACACACACATATAAACACATGAACACACACACACATATATAAACACATGAACACACACACATATAAACACATGAACACACACACACATATATAAACACATGAACACACACACACATATAAACACATGAACACACACACATATAAACACATGAACACACACACACATATAAACACATGAACACACACACACATATAAACACATGAACACACACACACATATAAACACATGAACACACACACACATATAAACACATGAACACACACACACATATAAACACATGAACACACACACACACATATAAACACATGAACACACACACACACATAAACACATGAACACACACACACATATAAACACATGAACACACACACACACATATAAACACATGAACACACACATATAAACACATGAACACACACACACATATAAACACATGAACACACACACATATAAACACATGAACACACACACATATAAACACATGAACACACACACACATATAAACACATGAACACACACACACACATATAAACACATAAACACACACATATAAACACATGAACACACACACACACACATATAAACACATGAACACACACACACATATAAACACATGAACACACACACACACATATAAACACATGAACACACACACATATAAACACATGAACACACACACACATATAAACACATGAACACACACACACATATAAACACATGAACACACACACATATAAACACATGAACACACACACACATATAAACACATGAACACACACACACATATAAACACATGAACACACACACACATATAAACACATGAACACACACACACACATATAAACACATGAACACACACACACATATAAACACATGAACACACACACACACATATAAACACATGAACACACACACATATAAACACATGAACACACACATATAAACACATGAACACACACACACATATAAACACATGAACACACACATATAAACACATGAACACACACACACACATATAAACACATGAACACACACACACATATAAACACATGAACACACACACACATATATAAACACATGAACACACACACACATACAAACACATGAACACACACACACATATATAAACACATGAACACACACACACATATAAACACATGAACACACACACACATATAAACACATGAACACACACACACATATATAAACACATGAACACACACACACATACAAACACATGAACACACACACACATATATAAACACATGAACACACACACACATATAAACACATGAACACACACACACATATAAACACATGAACACACACACACATATACAAACACATGAACACACACACACATATAAACACATGAACACACACACACATATAAACACATGAACACACACACACATATAAACACATGAACACACACATATAAACACATGAACACACACACATATAAACACATGAACACACACACATATAAACACATGAACACACACACATATAAACACATGAACACACACACACATATAAACACATGAACACACACATATAAACACATGAACACACACACACATATAAACACATGAACACACACATATAAACACATGAACACACACACACATATAAACACATGAACACACACACACACATATAAACACATGAACACACACATATAAACACATGAACACACACACACATATAAACACATGAACACACACACATATAAACACATGAACACACACACATATAAACACATGAACACACACACACATATAAACACATGAACACACACACATATAAACACATGAACACACACACATATAAACACATGAACACACACACATATAAACACATGAACACACACACACATATAAACACATGAACACACACACATATAAACACATGAACACACACACATATAAACACATGAACACACACACATATAAACACATGAACACACACACACATATAAACACATGAACACACACATATAAACACATGAACACACACACACATATAAACACATGAACACACACATATAAACACATGAACACACACACACATATAAACACATGAACACACACACACACATATAAACACATGAACACACACATATAAACACATGAACACACACACACATATAAACACATGAACACACACACATATAAACACATGAACACACACATATAAACACATGAACACACACACACATATAAACACATGAACACACACACACACATATAAACACATAAACACACACATATAAACACATGAACACACACACACACACATATAAACACATGAACACACACACACATATAAACACATGAACACACACACACACATATAAACACATGAACACACACACATATAAACACATGAACACACACATATAAACACATGAACACACACACACATATAAACACATGAACACACACATATAAACACATGAACACACACACACATATAAACACATAAACACACACATATAAACACATGAACACACACACACATATAAACACATGAACACACACACACACATATAAACACATGAACACACACACACATATAAACACATGAACACACACACACACATATAAACACATGAACACACACACATATAAACACATGAACACACACATATAAACACATGAACACACACACACATATAAACACATGAACACACACATATAAACACATGAACACACACACACACATATAAACACATGAACACACACACATATAAACACATGAACACACACACACACATAAAAACACATGAACACACACACACATACAAACACATGAACACACACACACATATATAAACACATGAACACACACACACATATAAACACATGAACACACACACACATATAAACACATGAACACACACACACATATATAAACACATGAACACACACACACATACAAACACATGAACACACACACATATATAAACACATGAACACACACACATATAAACACATGAACACACACACACACATATAAACACATGAACACACACACATATAAACACATGAACACACACACACACATATAAACACATGAACACACACACACATATAAACACATGAACACACACACACATATAAACACATGAACACACACATATAAACACATGAACACACACACATATAAACACATGAACACACACACATATAAACACATGAACACACACACATATAAACACATGAACACACACACACATATAAACACATGAACACACACATATAAACACATGAACACACACACACATATAAACACATGAACACACACATATAAACACATGAACACACACACATAAACACATGAACACACACACACATATAAACACATGAACACACACACACATATAAACACATGAACACACACATATAAACACATGAACACACACACACATAAACACATGAACACACACACACATATAAACACATGAACACACACATATAAACACATGAACACACACACACATAAACACATGAACACACACATATAAACACATGAACACACACACACATATAAACACATGAACACACACATATAAACACATGAACACACACACACATAAACACATGAACACACACACACATATAAACACATGAACACACACACACATATAAACACATGAACACACACACACATATAAACACATGAACACACACACACATATAAACACATAAATACACACATATAAACACATGAACACACACACATATAAACACATGAACACACACACATATAAACACATGAACACACACACATATAAACACATGAACACACACACATATAAACACATGAACACACACATATAAACACAAACACACACACATATAAACACATGAACACACACACATATAAACACATGAACACACACACATATAAACACATGAACACACACATATAAACACAAACACACACACACACATATAAACACATGAACACACACACATATAAACACATGAACACACACACATATAAACACATGAACACACACACATATAAACACATGAACACACACATATAAACACAAACACACACACATATAAACACATGAACACACACACATATAAACACATGAACACACACACATATAAACACATGAACACACACATATAAACACAAACACACACATATAAACACATGAACACACACACATATAAACACATGAACACACACACACATATAAACACATGAACACACACACACACACATAAACACATGAACACACACACACACATACAAACACATGAACACACACACACACATACAAACACATGAACACACACACACATATAAACACATGAACACACACACATATAAACACATGAACACACACACACATATAAACACATGAACACACACACACACACATAAACACATGAACACACACACATATAAACACATGAACACACACACACATATAAACACATGAACACACACACACATATAAACACATGAACACACACACATATAAACACACACATATAAACACATAAACACACACATATAAACACACACACATATAAACACATGAACACACACACATATAAACACACACATATAAACACATAAACACACACATATAAACACATAAACACACACATATAAACACAAACACACACACATATAAACACATGAACACACACACATATAAACACACACATATAAACACATAAACACACACATATAAACACATAAACACACACATATAAACACATAAACACACACATATAAACACATAAACACACACATATAAACACATAAATACACACATATAAACACATAAATACACACATATAAACACATAAACACACACATATAAACACATAAACACACACATATAAACACATGAACACACACATATAAACACATGAACACACACACACATATAAACACATGAACACACACACACATATAAACACATGAACACACACATATAAACACATGAACACACACATATAAACACAAACACACACACATATAAACACATGAACACACACACATATAAACACATGAACACACACACACATATAAACACATGAACACACACACACACACATAAACACATGAACACACACACACACATACAAACACATGAACACACACACACATATAAACACATGAACACACACACATATAAACACATGAACACACACACACATATAAACACATGAACACACACACACACACATAAACACATGAACACACACACATATAAACACATGAACACACACACACATATAAACACATGAACACACACACACATATAAACACATAAACACACACATATAAACACACACACATATAAACACATGAACACACACACATATAAACACACACATATAAACACATAAACACACACATATAAACACATAAACACACACATATAAACACAAACACACACACATATAAACACATGAACACACACACATATAAACACACACATATAAACACATAAACACACACATATAAACACATAAATACACACATATAAACACATGAACACACACACACATATAAACACATGAACACACACACATATAAACACACATATAAACACATAAACACACACATATAAACACATAAACACACACATATAAACACATAAACACACACATATAAACACATAAATACACACATATAAACACATGAACACACACACACATATAAACACATGAACACACACACATATAAACACACATATAAACACATAAACACACACATATAAACACATGAACACACACACATATAAACACACATATAAACACATAAACACACACATATAAACACATAAACACACACATATAAACACATAAACACACACATATAAACACATAAATACACACATATAAACACATAAACACACACATATAAACACATAAATACACACATATAAACACATAAATACACACATATAAACACATAAATACACACATATAAACACATGAACACACACACATATAAACACACACATATAAACACATAAACACACACACATATAAACACACACATATAAACACATAAACACACACATATAAACACATAAATACACACATATAAACACATGAACACACACACACATATAAACACATGAACACACACACATATAAACACACATATAAACACATAAACACACACATATAAACACATAAACACACACATATAAACACATAAATACACACATATAAACACATGAACACACACACACATATAAACACATGAACACACACACATATAAACACACACATATAAACACATGAACACACACACATATAAACACACACATATAAACACATAAACACACACACATATAAACACACACATATAAACACATAAACACACACATATAAACACATAAATACACACATATAAACACATGAACACACACACACATATAAACACATGAACACACACACATATAAACACACATATAAACACATAAACACACACATATAAACACATAAACACACACATATAAACACATAAACACACACATATAAACACATAAATACACACATATAAACACATGAACACACACACACATATAAACACATGAACACACACATATAAACACACATATAAACACATAAACACACACATATAAACACATAAACACACACATATAAACACATAAATACACACATATAAACACATAAATACACACATATAAACACATAAATACACACATATAAACACATAAATACACACATATAAACACATAATAATACATAATAAATGTCCAAGTTCACCTCAGGGTGATTCTCCCCGCCCCTGTCCCCACGTGTCCCCGCCCCTGTCCCCACGTGTCCCCGCCTCTGTCCCCACGTGTCCTCGCCCCTGTCCGCACGTGTCCCCGCCCCTGTCCCCACCCGTGTCCCCGCCCCTGTCCCCATGTGTCCCCGCCTCTGTCCCCATGTGTCCCCGCCCCTATCCCCACATGTCCCCGTCCCCATGTGTCCCCGCCCCTGTCCCCACGTGTCCCCGCCCCTCTCCCCCCCCCTGTCCCCACGTGTCCCCGCCTCTGTCCCCACGTGTCCCCGCCCCTATCCCCACCCCTGTCCCTGCCTCTGTCCCCACGTGTCCCCGCCCCTGTCCCCGCGTGTCCCCGCCTCTGTCCCCGCCCCTATCCCCACCCCTGTCCCCACGTGTCCCCGCCCCTATCCCCGCCCCTGTCCCCGCCTCTGTCCCCACGTGTCCCCGCCCCTGTCCCCATGTGTCTCTCGGTGTCTGAATGGAGCTCCGCGTCAGGGACAAACCCGGAGCCTTGTGACCCATGTTCTGACCCCGCAGCCCCGGGCCAGGTAACCCGTGACCCCACCGTGACCCGGTCTTCCCCCCGGGCCACTGACCCACCCCTTAACCGCAGCAGGAGTCCCAGAGCCCGTGCGGCTCCGCGCTGTGCCCCGGTCCCGGACCTCCGCTTCAGCAACAGTTGGGCTCGAGCTAAGTTAATGCTAAGCTAATGCTAAGCTAATGCTAACAGGTTCGGGTTCGGGCAGTGCGCGGGTTGTGGGCGGGTTCGGGGTCCGGTCCGGACCTGGGTCGTGTGGTTCTGTTCGTCGCGGTGGTTCTGTTGGTGTTTTTGTGAAGATAAAGTTCTCTGTATCTGTATCTGTCTGATAATCTGCTGCGA
The DNA here is from genome assembly GCA_034769755.1 of Odontamblyopus lacepedii. Classification (NCBI taxonomy): domain Eukaryota; kingdom Metazoa; phylum Chordata; class Actinopteri; order Gobiiformes; family Gobiidae; genus Odontamblyopus; species Odontamblyopus lacepedii. The sequence goes on from CM068347.1 coordinate 730,468, forward strand.
CGAGGTCGTTATGCAGATCTCTCCAAGTCGTTTAGTTGGTTACTGGAGCTGTAACTGGGGGCAGGCCCAGTACTACTGAGGAGATCGCTTGGCTCTTCCAGTTCAGTGATGTCTTCTGGTAGCAAGTTCCATTTAGGAGTTGTTCTCTGGAAGAAGGAGTACTTGAAGTTCCGGAATGAGCTCAAAGTGGATTAGCTGCCTAAGCTAAAGCTAAGTGTGGCTAAGCTAACACAACAAACCCGAACTCCGTGTTTTGGGTCAAAACCGCCTCAGCTGGAACCCACAGGCCCACTGCAGGACTGGCCCGGTTCAGTCTGGCCCGGTTTGGCATGATTCTGACCCACTTTTGGGTTTAGGGTGCAATCAAACTAGTCCTGGTTTAGTCCTGGTTCAGTCCTGGTTTAGACCTGGTTCAGTCCTGGTTCAGTCCTGGTTCAGTCCTGGTTCAAACCTGGTTTAGACCTGGTTCAGTCCTGGTTTGGACCTGGTTTAGTCAGAATCAGAAAGGTTTTATTGCCATATGAGTGAACAGGTTTGCAACATTGGAGTGAAACGTAGACAAACACTAAACATGCAATAAATAAAATAAAGTCGAAAACAATAAACTCTATAATAATATAACATAAAAACATAAAAATCTACAAGAATATAACAGTGCAGGTGATCAAAACAGACGCAAAAATACAGCACGACTGACTGAGACAGAGCGCGGGTGGGAACAGTCCTGGATTAGTCCTGGTTCAGTCCTGGATTAGTCCTGGTTCAGTCCTGGATTAGTCCTGGTTCAGTTCTGGTTTAGTCCTGGTTTAGTTCTTCTCTATCTGTATCTGTATGATAATCTGCTGCGACGAGGTCGTTATGCAGATCTCTCTAGTCCTGGTTTAGTCCTTCTCTAGTCCTGATTTAGTTCTTCTCTAGTCCTGGTTTAGTTCTTCTCTAGTCCTGGTTTAGTTCTTCTCTAGTCCTGGTTTAGTCCTTCTCTAGTCCTGGTTTAGTCCTTCTCTAGCCCTGGTTTAGTCCTTCTCTAGTCCTGGTTTAGTCCTTCTCTAGTCCTGGTTTAGTTCTTCTCTAGTCCTGGTTTAGTCCTTCTCTAGTCCTGGTTTAGTCCTTCTCTAGTCCTGGTTTAGTTCTTCTCTAGTCCTGGTTTAGTCCTTCTCTAGTCCTGGTTTAGTCCTGTCTTAGTCCCTTTTCTGGATTTCTCATGACGTCTGTGTTCGGCTCTGCATTAATCCAGTCTTAGTCCCGGGTTAGTTCTGCCGTAGTCCCGGGTTAGCTCTGACCCTGGTCCTGGTCTCGGTCTGACCCTGGTCCTGGTGTAGTCCCAGTCTCGGTCTGACCCTGGTCCTGGTCCTGGTCTCGGTCTGACCCTGGTCCTGGTGTAGTCCCAGTCCCGGTCTGACCCTGGTCCTGGTCCTGGTCTCGGTCTGACCCTGGTCCTGGTCCTGGTCTCGGTCTGACCCTGGTCCTGGTGTAGTCCCAGTCTCGGTCTGACCCTGGTCCTGGTCCTGGTCTCAGTCTGACCCTGGTCCTGGTCCTGGTCTCGGTCTGACCCTGGTCCTGGTCCTGGTCTCGGTCTGACCCTGGTCCTGGTCTCGGTCTGACCCTGGTCCTGGTGTAGTCCCAGTCTCGGTCTGACCCTGGTCCTGGTCCTGGTCTCGGTCTGACCCTGGTACTGGTGTAGTCCCAGTCTCAGTCTGACCCTGGTCCTGGTCCTGGTCTCGGTCTGACCCTGGTCCTGGTGTAGTCCCAGTCTCAGTCTGACCCTGGTCCTGGTCTCGGTCTGACCCTGGTCCTGGTCCTGGTCTTGGTCTGACCCTGGTCCTGGTGTAGTCCCAGTCTCGGTCTGACCCTGGTCCTGGTCTCGGTCTGACCCTGGTCCTGGTCTCGGTCTGACCCTGGTCCTGGTCTTGGTCTGACCCTGGTCCTGGTGTAGTCCCAGTCTCGGTCTGACCCTGGTCCTGGTCTAGTCCCAGTCTCGGTCTGACCCTGGTCCTGGTCTCGGTCTGACCCTGGTCCTGGTCTCGGTCTGACCCTGGTCCTGGTCTCGGTCTGACCCTGGTCTGGTTTCAGGTGTAAAATGGCAGAGGCGCCTCTGTCCATCATCACAGAGGGAGACCCGGAGCTCCTCATCGACCCTGAAGTGGCTCTGAAGGCGTGTCAGGAAGTGCTCCATTCACATGACCTCCGACAGGTGAGTGACCCCGACAGGTGAGTGACCCCGACAGATGAGCCCCACGACCCCGACAGGTGAGTGACCCCGACAGGTGAGTGACCCCGACAGGTGAGTGCCCTCCGACAGGTGAGTGACCCCGACAGGTGAGTGACCCCGACAGGTGAGCCCCACGACCCCGACAGGTGAGTGACCCCGACAGGTGAGCCCCACGACCCCGACAGGTGAGTGACCCCGACAGGTGAGCCCCACGACCCCGACAGGCGAGTGACCCCGACAGGTGAGCCCCACGATCCCGACAGGTGAGTGACCCCGACAGGCGAGTGACCCCGACAGGTGAATGCCCTCCGACAGGTGAGTGACCCCGACAGGTGAGTGACCCCGACAGGTGAGCCACGAAACAGGAAGTGTTCATGGGCGTGATCAGGCTCCACGGACTCTGGCTCCAGCTCAGTTTGTGTTTAAAGTGGGGCCCGGCTCTGACCTTTGACCTCTGACCTCTGCCTGTGGGGGTGGTTGTGTTGTTGAATGGGTTCTGTCAGTGTTCTGATGTTTTGGGGGTGAAACACGATCTGCACAGGGAAATAAACAGACTCTGTTTTAGATTTGATTCAGTTCATGTTTTGGTGTCTGTCGCTTCTCCAGTGCTGTTGCTTTAGTTTCTTTTCCTGGTGTTATGTGTGTGTGCTCTGTTATATCATAAATAAGATTTGGTGTTTATAATGTGTGGATATATATAATTGTATTTAATATACAAGTATAAATAGTGTGTATAGTGTTTCTTGTCATTTGAGCTGTTCTGTGTTTTGTCGTTTACAGAAAACCGATGGCGACGGCCCAGACATCTCTGCTGACATAAGCCCCGCCCCTTCATCTGAAAGCCCCGCCCCTTCCACAGAAAGCCCCGCCATCTCTACAGCAGGCCCCGCCCCTTCCTCTGTGGCACGCCTCCACAAACCCCGCCCCAAAGACGTCTCGTCCAATCAGCAGTCGTCGTGGCTCCTGCGTCTCTTTGAGTCCAAACTGTTTGATGTTTCCATGGCGATTTCCTATTTGTACAGCTCCAAAGACCCGGGAGTCCAGGTACTACGAATACTGCAAATACTACTGCAAATACTACTGCAAATACTGCGAATACTACTGTAAATACAACTGCAAATACTACTGCAAATACTACTGCAAATACTACTGCAAATATTGCAAATACTGCAAATACTACTGCAAATACTACTGTAAATACTACTGTAAATACTACTGCAAATACTACTGTAAATACTACTGTAAATACTGCGAATACTACTGCAAATACTACTGCAAATACTACTGCAAATACTACTGCAAATATTGCAAATACTACTGCAAATACTACTGTAAATACTACTGCAAATACTACTGCAAATACTACTGTAAATACTACTGTAAATACTGCGAATACTACTGCAACTTCTACTGTAAATACTACTGCAAATACTACTGCAAATATTGCAAATACTACTGCAACTTCTACTGCAAATACTACTGCAAATACTACTGCAAATATTGCAAATACTACTGCAAATACTACTGCAAATACTACTGCGAATACTGCAAATACTACTGCAAATACTACTGCAAATACTACTGCAAATACTACTGCAAATACTACTGCAAATTGCAGCACGGTGGCTGAGTGGCAACACTCAGGCCTCACAGCAAGAAGGTTGCGGGTTCGATCCCCGGGTCGCCCGGGCCTTTCTGTGTGGAGTTTGCATGTTCTCCCTGTGTCTGGATGGGTTTCCTCCGGGTGCTCCGGTTTCCCCCATCAGCCCAAAACATGCAGCACCTGAACTAACATCAAGGACCATGTTGTGGCTCCACCTGCAGAGGGGTTCATAGGGGGTCAGAGGGGTTCATAGGGGGTCAGAGGGGTTCATAGGGGGTCAGAGGGGTTCATAGGGGGTCAGAGGGGTTCAGAGGGGGTCAGAGGGGTTCATAGGGGGTCAGAGGGGTTCATAGGGGGTCAGCGGGGTTCATAGGGGGTCAGAGGGGTTCATAGGGGGTCAGAGGGGTTCATAGGGGGTCAGAGGGGTTCATAGGGGGTCAGAGGGGTTCATAGGGGGTCAGGTGCTGTGAGGATTGGGCAGCACGCTGCCCCCGCGACCCAGCTGGATTAAGAGTGAGAAGATGGATGGACTACTGCAAATACTACTCCAAATATTACTGCAAATACTACTCCAAATATTACTGCAAATACTACTCCAAATATTACTGCAAATACTACTCCAAATATTACTGCAAATACTACTCCAAATACTACTGCAAATACTACTCCAAATATTACTGCAAATACTACTCCAAATATTACTGCAAATACTACTCCAAATATTACTGCAAATACTACTCCAAATACTACTGCAAATACTACTCCAAATATTACTGCCTGCAAATACTACTGCAAATACTACTCCAAATATTACTGCAAATACTACTCCAAATATTACTGCAAATACTACTCCAAATATTACTGCAAATACTACTCCAAATATTACTGCAAATACTACTCCAAATATTACTGCAAATACTACTCCAAATACTACTGTAAATACTACTGCAAATACTACTGCAACATACTCCAAATATTACTGCAACACATCCCAAATATTACTGCAAATACTACTCCAAATACTACTGCAACATCCAAATATTACTGCAAATACTACTCCAAATATTACTGCAAATACTACTCCAAATAGTACTGCAAATACTACTCCAAATATTACTGCAAATACTTCTCCAAATATTACTGCAAATACTACTCCAAATATTACTGCAAATACTACTCCAAATATTACTGCAAATACTACTCCAAATATTACTGCAAATACTACTCCAAATACTACTGCAAATACTACTCCAAATACTACTGCAAATACTACTCCAAATATTACTGCAAATACTACTCCAAATATTACTGCAAATACTACTCCAAATATTACTGCAAATACTACTCCAAATATTACTGCAAATACTACTCCAAATATTACTGCAAATACTACTCCAAATATTACTGCAAATACTACTCCAAATATTACTGCAAATACTACTCCAAATATTACTGCAAATACTACTCCAAATATTACTGCAAATACTACTCCAAATATTACTGCAAATACTACTCCAAATATTACTGCAAATACTACTCCAAATATTACTGCAAATACTACTCCAAATATTACTGCAAATACTACTCCAAATATTACTGCAAATACTACTCAAAATATTACTGCAAATACTACTCCAAATATTACTGCAAATACTACTCCAAATATTACTGCAAATACTACTCCAAATATTACTGCAAATACTACTCCAAATATTACTGCAAATACTACTCCAAATATTACTGCAAATACTACTCCAAATATTACTGCAAATACTACTCCAAATATTACTGCAAATACTACTCCAAATATTACTGCAAATACTACTCCAAATATTACTGCAAATACTACTCCAAATATTACTGCAAATACTACTCCAAATATTACTGCAAATACTACTCCAAATATTACTGCAAATACTAAGAATACTACTGTAAATACTGCAAATACGACTGCAAATACTAAGAATACTACTGTAAATACTGCAAATACTACTGCAAATATTACTGCAAATACTAAGAATACTACTGTAAATACTGCAAATACGACTGCAAATATTACTGCAAATACTAAGAATACTACTGTAAATACTGCAAATACTACTGCAAATATTACTGCAAATACTAAGAATACTACTGTAAATACTGCAAATACTTCTGCAAATATTACTGCAAATACTAAGAATACTACTGTAAATACTGCAAATACTACTGCAAATATTACTGCAAATACTAAGAATACTACTGTAAATACTGCAAATACGACTGCAAATATTACTGCAAATACTAAGAATACTACTGTAACACTGCAAATACTACTGCAAATATTACTGCAAATACTAAGAATACTACTGTAAATACTGCAAATACTACTGCAAATATTACTGCAAATACTAAGAATACTACTGTAAATACTGCAAATACTTCTGCAAATATTACTGCAAATACTAAGAATACTACTGTAAATACTGCAAATACTACTGCAAATACTACTGCAAATACTAAGAATACTACTGTAAATACTGCAAATACTTCTGCAAATACTACTGCAAATACTAAGAATACTACTGTAAATACTGCAAATACTTCTGCAAATACTACTGCAAATACTAAGAATACTACTGTAAATACTGCAAATACTACTGCAAATATTACTGCAAATACTAAGAATACTACTGTAAATACTGCAAATACTACTGCAAATACTACTGCAAATACTAAGAATACTACTGTAAATACTGCAAATACTTCTGCAAATACTACTGCAAATACTAAGAATACTACTGTAAATACTGCAAATACTTCTGCAAATACTACTGCAAATACTAAGAATACTACTGTAAATACTGCAAATACTACTGCAAATACTACTGCAAATACTAAGAATACTACTGTAAATACTGCAAATACTACTCCAAATATTACTGCAAATACTACTCCAAATATTACTGCAAATACTACTCCAAATATTACTGCAAATACTACTCCAAATATTACTGCAAATACTACTCCAAATATTACTGCAAATACTACTCCAAATATTACTGCAAATACTAAGAATACTACTGTAAATACTGCAAATACTTCTGCAAATATTACTGCAAATACTAAGAATACTACTGTAAATACTGCAAATACTACTGCAAATATTACTGCAAATACTAAGAATACTACTGTAAATACTGCAAATACTACTGCAAATATTACTGCAAATACTAAGAATACTACTGTAAATACTGCAAATACTTCTGCAAATACTACTGCAAATACTAAGAATACTACTGTAAATACTGCAAATACTTCTGCAAATACTACTGCAAATACTAAGAATACTACTGTAAATACTGCAAATACTACTGCAAATATTACTGCAAATACTAAGAATACTACTGTAAATACTGCAAATACTACTGCAAATACTACTGCAAATACTAAGAATACTACTGTAAATACTGCAACACTTCTGCAAATACTACTGCAAATACTAAGAATACTACTGTAAATACTGCAAATACTTCTGCAAATACTACTGCAAATACTAAGAATACTACTGTAAATACTGCAAATACTACTGCAAATACTACTGCAAATACTAAGAATACTACTGTAAATACTGCAAATACTTCTGCAAATACTACTGCAAATACTAAGAATACTACTGTAAATACTGCAAATACTTCTGCAAATACTACTGCAAATACTAAGAATACTACTGTAAATACTGCAAATACTACTGCAAATATTACTGCAAATACTAAGAATACTACTGTAAATACTGCAAATACTACTGCAAATACTACTGCAAATACTAAGAATACTACTGTAAATACTGCAAATACTTCTGCAAATACTACTGCAAATACTAAGAATACTACTGTAAATACTGCAAATACTTCTGCAAATACTACTGCAAATACTAAGAATACTACTGTAAATACTGCAAATACTACTGCAAATACTACTGCAAATACTAAGAATACTACTGTAAATACTGCAAATACTACTGCAAATATTACTGCAAATACTAAGAATACTACTGTAAATACTGCAAATACTTCTGCAAATATTACTGCAAATACTACTCCAAATACTACTGCAAATACTACTCCAAATATTACTGCAAATACTACTCCAAATACTACTGCAAATACTACTCCAAATATTACTGCAAATACTACTCCAAATATTACTGCAAATACTACTCCAAATATTACTGCAAATAACTGTAACATTACTCCAAATACTACTGCAAATACTTTAAGATCCAAATATTACTGCAAATACTACTCCAAATATTACTTCAAATACTACTCCAAATACTACTGCAAATACTACTCCAAATATTACTGCAAATACTACTCCAAATATTACTGCAAATACTACTCCAAATATTACTGCAAATACTACTCCAAATATTACTGCAAATACTACTCCAAATATTACTGCAACACTACTCCAAATATTACTGCAAATACTACTCCAAATATTACTGCAAATACTACTCCAAATATTACTGCAAATACTACTCCAAATATTACTGCAAATACTACTCCAAATATTACTGCAAATACTACTCCAAATATTACTGCAAATACTACTCCAAATATTACTGCAAATACTACTCCAAATATTACTGCAAATACTACTCCAAATATTACTGCAAATACTACTCCAAATATTACTGCAAATACTACTCCAAATATTACTGCAAATACTACTCCAAATATTACTGCAAATACTACTCCAAATATTACTGCAAATACTACTCCAAATATTACTGCAAATACTACTCCAAATATTACTGGGGGTCAAAATACTACTCAAAATATTACTGCAAATACGATATCTAAATATTACTGCAAATACTACTCCAAGACATTGCAAATACTACTCCAAATATTACTGCAAATACTACTCCAAATATTACTGCAAATACCATCTAAATATTACTGCAAATACTACTCCAAATATTACTGCAAATACTACTCCAAATATTACTGCAAATACTACTCCAAATATTACTGCAAATACTACTCCAAATATTACTGCAAATACTACTCCAAATATTACTGCAAATACTACTCCAAATATTACTGCAAATACTACTCCAAATATTACTGCAAATACTAAGAATACTACTGTAAATACTGCAAATACTACTCCAAATACTAAGAATACTACTGTAAATACTGCAAATACTACTGCAAATATTACTGCAAATACTAAGAATACCACTGTAAATACTGCAACACTACTCCAAATATTACTGCAAATACTAAGAATACTACTGTAAATACTGCAAATACTACTCCAAATATTACTGCAAATACTAAGAATACCACTGTAAATACTGCAAATACTACTCCAAATATTACTGCAAATACTAAGAATACCACTGTAAATACTGCAAATACTACTCCAAATATTACTGCAAATACTAAGAATACCACTGTAAATACTGCAAATACGACTGCAAATATTACTGCAAATACTAAGAATACTACTGTAAATACTGCAAATACTACTGCAAATATTACTGCAAATACTAAGAATACTACTGTAAATACTGCAAATACTACTGCAAATATTACTGCAAATACTAAGAATACTACTGTAAATACTGCAAATACTTCTGCAAATATTACTGCAAATACTAAGAATACTACTGTAAATACTGCAAATACTACTCCAAATATTACTGCAAATACTACTCCAAATATTACTGCAAATACTACTCCAAATATTACTGCAAATACTACTCCAAATATTACTGCAAATACTAAGAATACTACTGTAAATACTGCAAATACTTCTGCAAATATTACTGCAAATACTAAGAATACTACTGTAAATACTGCAAATACTACTGCAAATATTACTGCAAATACTAAGAATACTACTGTAAATACTGCAAATACTACTGCAAATATTACTGCAAATACTAAGAATACTACTGTAAATACCGCAAATACTACTGCAAATATTACTGCAAATACTAAGAATACTACTGTAACACTGCAAATACTACTGCAACATTACTGCAAATACTAAGAATACTACTGTAAATACTGCAAATACTACTGCAAATATTACTGCAAATACTAAGAATACTACTGTAAATACTGCAAATACTTCTGCAAATAATACTGCAAATACTAATAATACTACTGTAAATACTGCAAATACTTCCGCAACATTACTGCAAATACTAAGAATACTACTGTAAATACTGCAAATACTACCGCAAATATTACTGCAAATACTAAGAATACTACTGTAAATACTGCAAATACTACTGCAAATACTACTGCAAATACTAAGAATACTACTGTAAATACTGCAAATACTTCTGCAAATACTACTGCAAATACTAAGAATACCACTGTAAATACTGCAACATACTTCTGCAAATACTACTGCAACACTAAGAATACTACATACTGTAAATACTGCAACACTACTGCAAATACCACTGCAAATACTAAGAATACTACTGTAAATACTGCAAATACTACTGCAAATACTACTGCAAATACTAAGAATACCACTGTAAATACTGCAAATACTTCCGCAAATATTACTGCAAATACTAAGAATACTACTGTAAATACTGCAAATACCACTGCAAATATTACTGCAAATACTAAGAATACTACTGTAAATACTGCAAAATACTACTGCAAATACTACTGCCAAATACTAAATACTGTAAATACTGCAAATACACTTCTGCAAATACTACTGCAAATACTAAGAATACTACTGTAAATACTGCAAATACTGCAAATACTACTGCAAATACTAAGAATACTACTGTAAATACTGCAAATACACCGCAAAATACTTACTGCAAATACCAAGAATACCACTGTAAATACTGCAAATACTTCGCAAATATTACTGCAAATACTAAGAATACTACTGTAAATACTGCAAATACTACTGCAAATATTACTGCAAATACTAAGAATACTACTGTAAATACTGCAAATACTACTGCAAATATTACTGCAAATACTAAGAATACTACTGTAAATACTGCAAATACTTCTGCAAATATTACTGCAAATACTAAGAATACTACTGTAAATACTGCAAATACTACTGCAAATATTACTGCAAATACTAAGAATACTACTGTAAATACTGCAAATACTGCAACATTACTGCAACACTAAGAATACTACTGTAAATACTGCAAATACTACTGCAAATATTACTGCAAATACTAAGAATACTACTGTAAATACTGCAAATACGACTGCAAATATTACTGCAAATACTAAGAATACTACTGTAAATACTGCAAATACTACTGCAAATATTACTGCAAATACTAAGAATACTACTGTAAATACTGCAAATACTACTGCAAATATTACTGCAAATACTAAGAATACTACTGTAAATACTGCAAATACTACTCCAAATATTACTGCAAATACTACTCCAAATATTACTGCAAATACTACTCCAAATATTACTGCAAATACTAAGAATACTACTGTAAATACTGCAAATACTACTGCAAATACTACTGCAAATACTAAGAATACTACTGTAAATACTGCAAATACTACTGCAAATACTACTGCAAATACTAAGAATACTACTGTAAATACTGCAAATCGCAAATACTACTGCAAATACTAAGAATACTACCGTAAATACTGCAAATACTACTGCAAATTACTGCAAATACTAAGAATACCACTGTAACACTGCAAATACTACTGCAAATATTACTGCAAATACTAAGAATACCACTGTAAATACTGCAAATACTACTCCAAATATTACCGCAAATACTAAGAATACCACTGTAAATACTGCAAATACTACTCCAAATATTACTGCAAATACTAAGAATACCACTGTAAATACTGCAAATACTACCGCAACATATTACTGCAAATACTAAGAATACTACTGTAAATACACTGCAAATACTACTGCGCAAATACCAATACCGCAAATACTAAGAATACTACACTGTAAATACTGCAAATACTGCAAATACTACTGCAAATACTAAGAATACTACTGTAAATACTGCAAATACTACTGCAAATATTACTGCAAATACTAAGAATACTACTGTAAATACTGCAAATACTACTGCAAATACTACTGCAAATACTAAGAATACTACCGTAAATACTGCAAATACTCTGCAAATACCACTGCAAATACTAAGAATACTACTGTAACACTGCAAATACTTCTGCAAATACCACCGCAAATACTAAGAATACTACTGTAAATACTGCAACACTACCGCAAATACTACTGCAAATACTAAGAATACTACTGTAAATACTGCAAATACTTCTGCAAATACTGCAAATACTAAGAATACTACTGTAAATACTGCAACACTCTGCAAATCACTGCAAATACTAAGAATACTACTGTAACACTGCAAAATACTACCGCAAATACTACTGCAAATACTAAGAATACCACTGTAAATACTGCAAATACTACTGCAAATACTACTGCAAATACTAAGAATACTACTGTAACACTGCAAATACTGCAAAATACTACTGCAAATACTAAGAATACCACTGTAAATACCGCAAATACTACTGCAAATACCACTGCAAATACTAAGAATACCACTGTAAATACTGCAACACTACTGCAAATACTACTGCAAATACTAAGAATACTACTGTAAACACTGCAAATACCTGCAACATTACTGCAAATACTAAGAATACTACTGTAAATACACTGCAACACTTCGCAACACTACCGCAAATACTAAGAATACCACTGTAAATACTGCAAATACTACCGCAACATACTGCAAATACTAAGAATACTACTGTAACACTGCAAATACTACTGCAAATACTACTGCAAATACTAAGAATACTACTGTAAATACTGCAAATACTACTGCAAATATTACTGCCACACTGCAAATACTAAGAATACCACTGTAAATACTGCAAATACTTCTGCAAATACTACTGCAAATACTAAGAATACTACTGCAAATACTGCAAATACTACTGCAAATACTAAGAATGTGTACCAAGATACCACTGTAAATACTGCAAATACTCTGCAACACTGCAAATACTAAGAATACCGTAAATACTGCAAATACTACTGCAAATATTACTGCAAATACTAAGAATACCACTGTAAATACTGCAAATACTACTCCAAATATTACTGCAAATACTAAGAATACCACTGTAAATACTGCAAATACTACTCCAAATATTACTGCAAATACTAAGAATACCACTGTAAATACTGCAAATGTCTGCAAATACTACTGCAAATACTAAGAATACTACTGTAAATACTGCAAATACTTCTGCAAATACTACTGCAAATACTAAGAATACTACTGTAAATACTGCAAATACTACTGCAAATATTACTGCAAATACTAAGAATACTACTGTAAATACTGCAAATACTACTCCAAATATTACTGCAAATACTACTCCAAATATTACTGCAAATACTTCTGCAAATATTACTGCAAATACTAAGAATACTACTGTAAATACTACTGCAAATACTAAGAATACTACTGTAAATACTGCAAATACTACTGCAAATACTACTGCAAATACTAAGAATACTACTGTAAATACTGCAAATACTACTGCAAATACTACTGCAAATACTAAGAATACTACTGTAAATACTGCAAATACTTCTGCAAATACTACTGCAAATACTAAGAATACTACTGTAAATACTGCAAATACTACTGCAAATATTACTGCAAATACTAAGAATACTACTGTAAATACTGCAAATACTACTGCAAATATTACTGCAAATACTAAGAATACTACTGTAAATACTGCAAATACTACTGCAAATATTACTGCAAATACTAAGAATACTACTGTAAATACTGCAAATACTTCTGCAAATACTACTGCAAATACTAAGAATACTACTGTAAATACTGCAAATACTTCTGCAAATATTACTGCAAATACTAAGAATACTACTGTAAATACTGCAAATACTACTGCAAATATTACTGCAAATACTAAGAATACTACTGTAAATACTGCAAATACTACTGCAAATACTAAGAATACTACTGTAAATACTGCAAATACTACTGCAAATACTAAGAATACTACTGTAAATACTGCAAATACTACTGCAAATACTAAGAATACTACTGTAAATAGGGCTGCAGCTATCGATTATTACAGTAATCGATTATTCTGTCGATTATTTTGTTCGAATAATCGTTTGTTATTGTCGCGTCTCCTTTGCACATGTTAAGTCCACACCACATGTGACAGATACACATGTGACAGATCCACATGTGACAGATCCACATGTGACAGATCCACGTGTTTTGGACATGAAAAACGTAATTATCGCTGGGCTCAGGTCGACTCACCTGCGGTTTCTTTTCCACTTGATGTAATGTACGGTTCTGTTTAGATGTTGTAGCATCAGTGTGGAGAAGGTGACTTTTAAAATGTTCCCCTACAGATTACAGATTACATTCCCCAAAATGTAGTTTGTGACGTAATCCATTAAATTACTTAAAGTGAGTAATGTAATCTGAATACTTTGGATTACTTGATATTGTCATGATTTTTAAAACTACATAAATGTAGCAACAACTCCTGCAAATTCTGGTTTAGTTTTAGACCTGGATTAGTCCTGGTTTAGACCTGGTTTGGTCCTGGTTTTAGATCTGGTTTAGACCTGGTTTAGACCTGGTTTAGACCTGGTTTAGTCCTGGTTTAGACCTGGTTTAGACCTGGTTTGGTCCTGGTTTTAGATCTGGTTTAGACCTGGTTTAGACCTGGTTTAGACCTGGTTTAGACCTGGTTTAGTCCTGGTGTGAGTTCTGGCGCGGTCCACGGAGTGTACGCGACAAGACACAATCCACGCGCAGAGTGCCGCGTACCGGTGATGCGGGGTGCGGAGCGTACCGGTGATGCGGGGTGTGGAGCGTACCGGTGATGCGGGGTGTGGAGCGTACCGGTGATGCGGGGTGTGGAGCGTACCGGTGATGCGGGGTGTGGAGCGTACCGGTGATGCGGGGTGTGGAGCGTACCGGTGATGCGGGGTGTGGAGCGTACCGGTGATGCGGGGTGTGGAGCGTACCGGTGATGCGGGGTGTGGAGCGTACCGGTGATGCGGGGTGTGGAGCGTACCGCACCCCGCATCACCGGAGGTTCTGCTCTTATTACACATCCATGGGCGCCGCGCTGTTGTGTGTACAGTGAAGTGCAGCGGTCGTGCGGAAACTTTACCTCTACCACAAAAGGTTCCGGCCATCGCCGAGCGTATGAAAATAAAATGAAGCATCGAGGCAAAAAAATAATCGATGCATTTTTCTAATCGATTTAATCGATTAACTCGATGAATCGTTTCAGCCCTAACTGTAAATACTACTGTAAATACTACTGTAAATACTACTGTAAATACTACTGTAAATACTACTGTAAATACTACTGTAAATACTATTACTTGGTCCTGGTCCTGGTCCTCAGTGGTCCTGGTCCTCAGTGGTCCTGGTCCTCAGTCCTGGTCCTCAGTGGTCCTGGTCCTCAGTGGTCCTGGTCCTCAGTGGTCCTGGTCCTCAGTGGTCCTGGTCTCAGTCCTGGTCCTCAGTGGTCCTGGTCCTCAGTGGTCCTGGTCTCAGTCCTGGTCCTCAGTGGTCCTGGTCCTCAGTGGTCCTGGTCTCAGTCCTGGTCCTCAGTGGTCCTGGTCCTCAGTGGTCCTGGTCCCAGTCCTGGTCCTCAGTGGTCCTGGTCCCAGTCCTGGTCCCGGTCCTGGTCTCAGTCCCAGTCCTGGTCTCTTTCAGGCGTACATCGGGAACAGACTGTTCAGTTTTCCGGACACGGAAGTCGACTTTTTCCTGCCGCAGCTGCTCAACATGTACGTGCACATGGACGCGCACGTGGGAGACGCCATCAAACCCTACTTGGTACTGACCTCTGACCCCTGACCCCAACCCTGACCCCAACCCTGACCTCAACCCTGACCCCGACACTGACCTTGACCCCGACCCTGACCTGGTACTGACCTTTAACTCCTCCTGCTCCTCCTGCTCCTCCTGACCTCCTCCTGCTCCTCCTGACCTCCTGCCTGCTCCTCCTCCTCCTGACCTCCTCCTGCTCCTCCTGCAGGTGTCCCGGTGTCGGGCGTCGGTCCCGTTTAGTCTCACCTGTGCGTGGCTCCTGGGGGCGTATTCGAGCGACATGCACCTGTCCACGCAGACGCATTCCCGCGGCTCCCGGCTCCGGAGGCTCATCCTGTCCGACGAGCTGCACCCAGGAGCGCGCGCACGAGGGGCCCGGAGCGCGCACGTGACCGAGCCCCGGAGCGTGCACGTGGGGACCAGGCGCACACACCAGGTCCGTATTCCCAGCTGCAGGGCGGTATTCCGAGTTTGGGGTCGGTATTCCGAGTTTGGGGTGATATTCCGAGCTTGAAACAGTATTCAGAGTTTGGGGCGGTATTCCGAGTTTGGGGGGGCGGTATTCTGATTTTGGGGGCAGTATTCCGAGTTTGGGGCGGTATACCGAGTTTGGGGGTGGTATTCCGAGCTTGAAGCAGTATTCCGAGCTTGAGGCAGTATTTCGAGTTTGGGGTGGTATTCCGAGTTTGGGGGGGGGCGGTATTCCGAGTTTGGGGGCGGTATTCCGAGTTTGGGGGTGGTATTCCGAGCTTGAGGCAGTATTCCGAGCTTGAGGCAGTATTCCGAGCTTGAGGCAGTATTCCGAGTTTGGGGCGGTATTCCAAGTTTGGGGGGGGGGGGCGGTATTCCGAGTTTGGGGGCGGTATTCCGAGTTTGGGGCGGTATTCCGAGTTTGGGGCGGTATTCCGAATTTGGGGGCGGTATTCCAATTTGGGGGCAGTATTCCGAGTTTGGGGGCGGTATTCCGTTCTTGGGGCGATATTCTGAGTTTGGGGGCGGTATTCCGTTCTTGGGGCGGTATTCTGAGTTTGGGGCGGTATTCCGTTCTTGGGGCGGTATTCTGAGTTTGGGGGCGGTATTCCGTTCTTGGGGCGGTATTCTGAGTTTGGGGCGGTATTCCGTTCTTGGGGCGGTATTCTGAGTTTGGGGCGGTATTCCGTTCTTGGGGCGGTATTCTGAGTTTGGGGCGGTATTCCGTTCTTGGGGCGGTATTCTGAGTTTGGGGCGGTATTCCGTTCTTGGGGCGGTATTCTGAGTTTGGGGGTGGTATTCCGTTCTTGGGGCGGTATTCTGAGTTTGGGGGTGGTATTCCGTTCTTGGGGTGGTATTCTGAGTTTGGGGGTGGTATTCCGTTCTTGGGGCGGTATTCTGAGTTTGGGGCGGTATTCCGTTCTTGGGGCGGTATTCTGAGTTTGGGGGTGGTATTCCGTTCTTGGGGCGGTATTCTGAGTTTGGGGGCGGTATTCCGAATTTGGGGGCAGTATTCTGAGTTTGCGGGGGCGGTATTCCGAGCTTGGGGCGGTATTCCGAGCCTGGGGCGGTATCAGGGCTCTACGGTAACTTTTTTTGTGCCCCTAAGTTAAAAATTTTAGGAGCACAGAAAAAAAAATGGGGCACAAATAGGTTTTCATGCTGAACGTTCATTACAGAGCAGAACTTGCGCACACCAACACCAACTTATTTGAATGAATTTTATACAAAAAACAAAAGAATTATGACTGTACTTTTCCTGCATGATCGCAGTGTTTTTATAAATCTATCTCCATTTTATCTGATTAATATTCATTTAGACATAAAATAAGCCAAACAAACTGTTCTGCACTGAAACACTCTGCGCCCCTTTTTGGACCCTCACCACAGTTTGAGAACCTCTTCTTTAAGAGAACTTCCACTGGCACTTTACACAAAACTGCTTCGAAGTGAAAAAGGTAGCTGGGATTTTTAAACCTGTAATTTCAAATTTCTAACTGGAGTTACTTTCTCGTACTGGTTTTACAGTGGTATTTAGCCTCTGCACATTTACTAAACCAAACGCATGTTGTGACACATTTATTTGGCATTTTATTAGGCAAACTTGAGTCCACATATTGCCTGCTCTGTGCCGTAGCTCTGCTCTGTGCCGTAGCTCTGCTCTGTGCCGTAGCTCTGCTCTGTGCCGTAGCTCTGCTCTGTGCCGTAGCTCTGCTCTGTGCCGTAGCTCTGCTCTGTGCCGTAGCTCTGCTCTGTGCCGTAGCTCTGCTCTGTGCTGTAGCTCTGTGCCGTAGCTCTGCTCTGTGCAGTAGCTCTGCTCTGTGCCGTAGCTCTGCTCTGTGCCGTAGCTCTGCTCTGTGCCGTAGCTCTGCTCTGTGCCGTAGCTCTGCTCTGTGCCGTAGCTCTGCTCTGTGCCGTAGCTCTGCTCTGTGCCGTAGCTCTGCTCTGTGCTGTAGCTCTGTGGTGTTTCTCCGCTCTGCTCTTGTGCTCTGCTCTGTGCCGTAGCTCTGCTCTGTGCCGTAGCTCTGCTCTGTGCCGTAGCTCTGCTCTGTGCGTAGCTCTGCCCTGTGCCGTAGCTCTGCCTGTGCCAGTAGCTCTGCTCTGTGCCGTAGCTCTGCTCTGTGCCGTAGCTCTGCCCTGTGCCGTAGCTCTGCCCTGTGCCGTAGCTCTGCCCTGTGCCGTAGCTCTGCCCTGTGCCGTAGCTCTGCCCTGTGCCGTAGCTCTGCTCTGTGCCGTAGCTCTGCTCTGTGCCGTAGCTCTGCTCTGTGCCGTAGCTCTGTGCCGTAGCTCTGCTCTGTGCCGTAGCTCTGCTCTGTGCCGTAGCTCTGCTCTGTGCCGTAGCTCTGCTCTGTGCCGTAGCTCTGCCCTGTGCCGTAGCTCTGCCCTGTGCCGTAGCTCTGCTCTGTGCCGTAGTTCTGCTCTGTGCCGTAGTTCTGCTCTGTGCCGTAGCTCTGCTCTGTGCCGTAGCTCTGCTCTGTGCCGTAGCTCTGCTCTGTGCCGTAGCTCTGCTCTGTGCCGTGGATTCTGCTCTGTGCGTAGCTCTGCTCTGTGCCGTAGCTCTGCTCTGTGCCGTAGCTCTGCTCTGTGCCGTAGCTCTGCTCTGTGCCGTAGCTCTGCTCTGTGCCGTAGCTCTGCTCTGTGCCGTAGCTCTGCTCTGTGCCGTAGCTCTGCTCTGTGCCGTAGCTCTGCTCTGTGCCGTAGCTCTGCTCTGTGCCGTAGCTCTGCTCTGTGCCGTAGCTCTGCTCTGTGCCGTAGCTCTGCTCTGTGCCGTAGCTCTGCTCTGTGCCGTAGCTCTGCCCTGTGCCGTAGCTCTGCCCTGTGCCGTAGCTCTGCTCTGTGCCGTAGTTCTGCTCTGTGCCGTAGTTCTGCTCTGTGCCGTAGTTCTGCTCTGTGCCGTAGTTCTGCTCTGTGCCGTAGTTCTGCTCTGTGCCGTAGTTCTGCTCTGTGCCGTAGTTCTGCTCTGTGCCGTAGCTCTGCTCTGTGCCGTAGCTCTGCTCTGTGCCGTAGCTCTGCTCTGTGCCGTAGCTCTGCTCTGTGCCGTAGCTCTGCTCTGTGCCGTAGTTCTGCTCTGTGCCGTAGCTCTGCCCTGTGCCGTAGCTCTGCTCTGTGCCGTAGCTCTGCTCTGTGCCGTAGCTCTGCTCTGTGCCGTAGCTCTGCCCTGTGCCGTAGCTCTGCTCTGTGCCGTAGCTCTGCTCTGTGCCGTAGCTCTGCTCTGTGCCGTAGCTCTGCTCTGTGCCGTAGTTCTGCTCTGTGCCGTAGCTCTGCCCTGTGCCGTAGCTCTGCTCTGTGCCGTAGCTCTGCTCTGTGCCGTAGCTCTGCTCTGTGCCGTAGCTCTGCTCTGTGCCGTAGCTCTGCCCTGTGCCGTAGCTCTGCCCTGTGCCGTAGCTCTGCTCTGTGCCGTAGCTCTGCCCTGTGCCGTAGCTCTGCTCTGTGCCGTAGCTCTGCCCTGTGCCGTAGCTCTGCCCTGTGCCGTAGCTCTGCTCTGTGCCGTAGCTCTGCCCTGTGCCGTAGCTCTGCTCTGTGCCGTAGCTCTGCTCTGTGCCGTAGCTCTGCTCTGTGCCGTAGCTCTGCTCTGTGCCGTAGCTCTGTGCTGTAGCTCTGCTCTGTGCCGTAGCTCTGCTCTGTGCCGTAGCTCTGCTCTGTGCCGTAGCTCTGCTCTGTGCCGTAGCTCTGCTCTGTGCCGTAGCTCTGCTCTGTGCCGTAGCTCTGCTCTGTGCCGTAGTTCTGCTCTGTGCCGTAGTTCTGCTCTGTGCCGTAGCTCTGCTCTGTGCCGTAGCTCTGCTCTGTGCCGTAGCTCTGCTCTGTGCCGTAGCTCTGCTCTGTGCCGTAGCTCTGCTCTGTGCCGTAGCTCTGCTCTGTGCCGTAGCTCTGCTCTGTGCCGTAGCTCTGCTCTGTGCCGTAGCTCTGCTCTGTGCCGTAGCTCTGCTCTGTGCCGAAGCTCTGATCTGTGCCGTAGCTCTGCTCTGTGCCGTAGCTCTGCTCTGTGCCGTAGCTCTGCTCTGTGCCGTAGCTCTGCTCTGTGCCGTAGCTCTGCTCTGTGCCGTAGCTCTGCTCTGTGCCGTAGCTCTGCTCTGTGCGTATCTCAGCTCTGTGCCGTAGCTCTGCTCTGTGCGTAGCTCTGCCCTGTGCCGTAGCTCTGCTCTGTGCGTAGCTCTGCTATTTGCCGTAGCTCTGCTCTGTGCCGTAGTTCTGCTCTGTGCCGTAGTTCTGCTCTGTGCCGTAGCTCTGCTCTGTGCCGTAGCTCTGCTCTGTGCCGTAGCTCTGCTCTGTGCCGTAGCTCTGCTCTGTGCCGTAGCTCTGCTCTGTGCCGTAGCTCTGCTCTGTGCCGTAGCTCTGCTCTGTGCCGTAGCTCTGCTCTGTGCTGTAGCTCTGTGCTTTAGCTCTGCTCTGTGCCGTAGCTCTGCTCTGTGCTGTAGCTCTGCTCTGTGCTGTAGCTCTGCTCTGTGCCGTAGCTCTGCTCTGTGCTGTAGCTCTGCTCTGTGCTGTAGCTCTGCTCTGTGCTGTAGCTCTGCTCTGTGCCGTAGCTCTGCTCTGTGCTGTAGCTCTGTGCTGTAGCTCTGCTCTGTGCCGTAGCTCTGCTCTGTGCTGTAGCTCTGCTCTGTGCTGTAGCTCTGCTCTGTGCTGTAGCTCTGCTCTGTGCCGTAGCTCTGCTCTGTGCCGTAGCTCTGCTCTGTGCTGTAGCTCCGCTCTGTGCCGTAGCTCTGCTCTGTGCTGTAGCTCTGCTCTGTGCGGACACTGACAGAAAATGTGTTTTTGCTTCGCGTTTTGTTCTGCTCTTCTAATCAGCACGTTGAGGAGGAGAGCAGCACTGACGTATAGACAGGGAGGATGTTTAACCTGATCCAAAACAGAGCGGCGCATTGTACTGAAAATACAGAGCAAATGTGAAACAAATGCATAAATTGGTTATTTGTGAAAGATCGGCTGCTGTTTTCTTTGCTCAATTTTATTAGAAATATTTCTGAAACACAGGCTCCATTCATACTGTACAAACATCTTGAATTTAGTCATGAAAAACATCAGTACAACACTAGACATGCAGTAAGAGGGAACTTTACTTTACCTAAGGTAAATCTGTAGTTTACAGGAGCATGTATGAGTGGAATCGAATTCCAAAACAAATTGCACAAATCAATGATAAAAAATTAAGTCTGCCTTAAAAGTGTACCTGAGTGGGCAGCAATTGTAACTGTTGGAACAAATTACTTAAGAATACAAATAATAATTGCTGTGTTATTCATTTATGTACCTTTATATATTATTGTAACAGTATCCTATCATTGGTATTGATGACTGATTGACTGACTGATTGATTTCTATTTTTTGAATTGTAATGCACATCTGTACTTCAAATATGTCAAATTGTACATGAACTCTTTTTAAATATGTCCCCAGGAAGAATAGCAGCAGTTTACTGCAGCTAATGGGGCTCCTAATAATAAATAAATAAATAAATAAACCTGTCCTGTGATGCACGCTGGTACATGAGGGTGGCGCTGTGGACAAGCCGCGCACTGGGGGTGTGTGTGGTGACATGTCCCGCACACTGGGACAAATTTATTGGCGACAGCAGCGGCCGTAATGAAATATGATCACGATCAGTATTCAGACATCGAATCCGTGAAGAGACCGAGTCCAACTGCGGCCGAGTCCGAGACAAGACCGAGACAAAGCCATCACTGTGGCAGAGAAGGAAGTCCAGCGGCCCGGGGGTGTCTGTGAGGGGTGGGACAGGTGTGGGTCCTGCTGTGGTGGGACAGGTGTGGGTCCTGCTGTGGTGGGACAGGTGTGGGTCCTGCTGTGGTGGGGCAGGTGTGGGTCCTGCTGTGGTGGGACAGGTGTGGGTCCTGCTGTGGTGGGACAGGTGTGGGTCCTGCTGTGGTGGGACAGGTGTGGGTCCTGCTGTGGTGGGACAGGTGTGGGTCCTGCTGTGGTGGGACAGGTGTGGGTCCTGCTGCAGGGCGCTCCTCGGTTAAGGGGGCGTGAGTGTGTTTTGAAGCGGAGTTTGTTCGTATGAGTGATATCGGCCACACGCGGAGCTCGTATGCTGGAGTCGTGCGCGGTTGGAGGGAGGTGTCGTGCCCGGGCACGGTTCGGTTGTGCTACATGATACATGTAGAACATTTAACTCATCATGTTGCGTCTGTGCGCAGTTCTCCTTATTGTGCTGCAGAAGCACTTTCACAGGTGCGACTGTTTTGTTTTCCTCGTTTGCACGACGAAATCTTTACTCGCAAATGCGAGTGAAATGGGCGCACTGTAGAGCCCTGGACGGTATTCCGAGCTTGGGGGCAGTATTCCGATCTTGAGGCGGTATTCCGAGTTTGGGGGCAGTATTCCAAGCTTGGGGTCGGTATTCCAAGCTTGGGGGCAGTATTCCGAGCTTGGGACGGTATTCCAAATTTGGGGGCTGTATTCCGAGTTTGGGGCAGTATTCCGAGTTTGGGGGCGGTATTCTGAGTTTGGGGGCGGTATTCCGATTTTGAGGCGGTATTCCGAGTTTGGGGGCAGTATTCCAAGCTTGGGGTCGGTATTCCAAGCTTGGGGTCGGTATTCCGAGCTTGGGACGGTATTCCAAATTTGGGGGCTGTATTCCGAGCTTGGGGCAGTATTCCGAGTTCAGGGGCAGGATTCCGAGCTTGGGGTTGGTATTCTGAGTTTGAGGCGGTATTCCGAGTTTGGGGCAGTATTCCGAGTTTGGTGGCGGTATTCCGAGCTTGAGGCGGTATTCCGAGTTTGGGGTCGGTATTCTGATCTTGAGGCAGTATTCCGAGTTTGGAGGCGGTATTCTGAGCTTGGGGCAGTATTCCGAGTTCAGGGGCAGGATTCCGAGCTTGGGGTTGGTATTCTGAGCTTGAGGCGGTATTCCGAGTTTGGGGTCGGTATTCTGATTTTGGGGCCGTATTCCGAGTTTGGGGGCGGTATTCCGATCTTGGGGTCGATGTTCTGAGTTTGGGGCGGTATTCCGAGTTTGGGGGCGGCATTCCGAGTTTGGGGGCGGTATTCCGAGCTTGGGGCTGTATTCCGAGTTTGGGGTCAGTATTCCGAGTTTGGGGGCGGTATTCCGAGTTTGGGGGCGGTATTCTGAGTTTGGGGGCGGTATTCCGAGTTTGGGGTCGGTATTCCGAATTTGGGGTCGGTATTCCGATCTTGGGGCGGTATTCCAAGTTTGGGGGCGGTATTCCGATTTTGGGGTCGATATTCCGAGCTTGAGGCAGTATTCCGAGTTTGGGGGCGGTATTCCGATCTTGGGGCAGTATTCTGAGTTTGGGGCGGTATTCCGAATTTGGGGTCGGTATTCCGAGCTTGGGGCGGTATTCCAAGTTTGGGGGCGGTATTCCGATTTTGGGGTCGATATTCCGAGCTTGGGGCAGTATTCCGAGTTTGGGGGCGGTATTCCGATCTTGGGGCAGTATTCTGAGTTTGGGGCGGTATTCCGAGTTTGGGGTCAGTATTCCGAGTTTGGGGTCGGTATTCCGGTGGGAGGGAGGACAGGCTTAACGCTGTGCCATGTTTTCCAGCGCTCCAAGTCCGATGCCACCGTCAGCCTCACAGTGACTGCAAGCTCCAGCCTCAAGAGGACGTCCTCCAACCCCCGAGTGGAGAGTCCAGAGCAGGTACCAACCAGGACCTGGACTGGACCTGGACTGGACCTGGACTGGACCTGGATTGGACTGGACCTGGACTGGATCTGGACTGGACCTGGATTGGACTGGACCTGGACTGGATTCGACTGGACCTGGACTGGATTCGACTGGACCTGGACTGGACCTGGACTGGACCTGGACTGGACCTGGACTCACGCTGCTGTAAAGGATTCTTCTCTAATGTGATAAACGCTGTGATGAACGTGACCTTTGACCCTCAGGACAGTGAGTCTGGCTCCGAGAGTCCGACTGAGACTGGGTCCGAGTCCGTCCCTGTGAGTCCAGGTGTATTCTGGGAAATGGAGGCGAACCGGAGCATTCTGGGTTTATCCAATCACAGCCACAGGGACTTTGGGTTTAAACCAATCAGGAGCTGGCTCCAGGCCGGGACCAAACCAGGACCAAACCAGGTCTGACCCAGGTCTGACCCAGGTCTGAACCAGGTCTGAACCAGGTCTGAACCAGGACTGAACCAGGACTAAAGTTTATGTTCACCTTAAAGACTGAGACACTGAACTAGACCTGGTTCTGGTCCTGGACTGAGACCGGACCTGGAGCCGCTCCCAGACCAGATTCTGTGTTGGAGACAGCAGGGGGCGCTGAGGACGCGTCGCCACGGTGACAGGATCCATGTTCCCCCGGCTGGCTTTAAAGCAGAACTAAGTCACTATTTTACATAATTAAATGTCTCTAAAGCCCCTCTGATGGTCATGTGACATTTTGGGGTGTTTGAAGGGTTCACTGCTGCCCCCTTCTGCCTCTGGGCGGAAAAACCACACATGCAACAGTAGTAATGAGATTAGCCAGAGCTGTTAAGCAGTCTTACAGCAGCAGGAATAAAGGATGTCCTGAAGGCCTGTAGGGGTCAGAGGCCTGTAGGGGTCAGAGGCCTGTAGGGGTCAGGGGCCTGTAGGGGGTCAGAGGCCTGTAGGGGTCAGGGGCCTGTAGGGGTCAGAGGCCTGTAGGGGTCAGAGGCCTGTAGGGGTCAGGGGCCTGTAGGGGGTCAGAGGCCTGTAGGGGTCAGAGGCCTGTAGGGGTCAGAGGCCTGTAGGGGTCAGGGGCCTGTAGGGCGTCAGAGGCCTGTAGGGGTCAGGGGCCTGTAGGGGTCAGAGGCCTGTAGGGGTCAGAGGCCTGTAGGGGTCAGAGGCCTGTAGGGGTCAGAGGCCTGTAGGGGTCAGGGGCCTGTAGGGGGTCAGAGGCCTGTAGGGGGTCAGAGGCCTGTAGGGGTCAGAGGCCTGTAGGGGGTCAGAGGCCTGTAGGGGGTCAGAGGCCTGTAGGGGTCAGGGGCCTGTAGGGGTCAGAGGCCTGTAGGGGGTCAGAGGCCTGTAGGGGGTCAGAGGCCAGAAGGGGGTCAGAGGACTGGAGGGGTCGGGGGCCTGTGGGGGTCAGAGGCCTGTAGGGGTCAGAGGCCTGTAGGGGGTCAGAGGCCTGTAGGGAGTCAGAGGCCTGTAGGGGGTCAGAGGCCTGTAGGGGTCAGAGGCCTGTAGGGGTCAGGGGCCTGTAGGGGTCAGAGGCCTGTAGGGGTCAGAGGCCTGTAGGGGTCAGGGGCCTGTAGGGGTCAGAGGCCTGTAGGGGGTCAGAGGCCTGTAGGGGTCAGAGGCCTGTAGGGGGTCAGAGGCCTGTAGGGGTCAGGGGCCTGTAGGGGGTCAGAGGCCTGTAGGGGGTCAGAGGCCTGTAGGGGTCACAGGGGCCTGTAGGGGTCAGAGGCCTGTAGGGGTCAGAGGCCTGTAGGGGTCAGAGGCCTGTAGGGGTCAGAGGCCTGTAGGGGTCACAGGGGCCTGTAGGGGTCAGAGGCCTGTAGGGGTCAGAGGCCTGTAGGGGTCACAGGGGCCTGTAGGGGTCAGAGGCCTGTAGGGGTCAGAGGCCTGTAGGGGTCACAGCAGGGGCCTGTAGGGGTCAGAGGCCTGTAGGGGTCAGAGGCCTGTAGGGGTCAGAGGGGCCTGTAGGGAGTCAGAGGCCTGTAGGGGTCAGAGGCCTGTAGGGGTCAGAGGGGCCTGTAGGGGTCAGAGGCCTGTAGGGGTCAGAGGCCTGTAGGGGTCAGAGGCCTGTAGGGGGTCAGAGGCCTGTAGGGGTCAGGGGCCTGTAGGGGTCAGAGGCCTGTAGGGGTCAGGGGCCTGTAGGGGTCAGAGGCCTGTAGGGGTCAGAGGCCTGTAGGAGTCAGAGGCCGGTAGGGGTCAGAGGCCTGTAGGGGTCAGAGGCCTGTAGGGGTCAGAGGCCTGTAGGGGTCAGAGGCCTGTAGGGTCAGAGGCCTGTAGGGGTCAGAGGCCTGTAGGGGTCAGAGGCCTGTAGGGGTCAGAGGCCTGTAGGGGTCCGGGGCCTGTAGGGGTCAGAGGCCTGTAGGGGGTCAGAGGCCTGTAGGGGTCAGAGGCCTGTAGGGGTCAGAGGCCTGTAGGGGTCAGAGGCCTGTAGGGGTCAGGGGCCTGTAGGGGTCAGAGGCCTGTAGGGGGTCAGAGGCCTGTAGGGGGTCAGAGGGGCCTGTAGGGGGTCAGAGGCCTGTAGGGGTCACAGGGGCCTGTAGGGGTCAGAGGCCTGTAGGGGTCAGAGGCCTGTAGGGGTCAGAGGCCTGTAGGGGTCAGAGGCCTGTAGGGGTCAGGGGCCTGTAGGGGTCAGAGGCCTGTAGGGGGTCAGAGGCCTGTAGGGGTCAGAGGCCTGTAGGGGTCACAGGGGCCTGTAGGGGTCAGAGGCCTGTAGGGGTCAGAGGCCGGTAGGGGTCACAGGGGCCAGTCGGGGTCAGAGGCCTGTAGGGGTCAGAGGCCTGTAGGGGTCACAGGGGCCTGTAGGGGTCAGAGGCCTGTAGGGGTCAGAGGCCTGTAGGGGTCACAGGGGCCTGTAGGGGTCAGAGGCCTGTAGGGGTCAGAGGCCTGTAGGGGTCAGAGGGGCCTGTAGGGAGTCAGAGGCCTGTAGGGGTCATAGGCCTGTAGGGGTCAGAGGCCTGTAGGGGGTCACAGGGGCCTGTAGGGGTCAGAGGCCTGTAGGGGTCAGAGGCCTGTAGGGGTCAGGGGCCTGTAGGGGTCAGAGGCCTGTAGGGGGTCAGAGGCCTGTAGGGGGTCAGAGGCCTGTAGGGGGTCAGAGGGGCCTGTAGGGGGTCAGAGGCCTGTAGGGGTCAGGGGCCTGTAGGGGTCAGAGGCCTGTAGGGGGTCAGAGGCCTGTAGGGGGTCAGAGGCCTGTAGGGGGTCAGAGGGGCCTGTAGGGGGTCAGAGGCCTGTAGGGGTCACAGGGGCCTGTAGGGGTCAGAGGCTTGTAGGGGTCAGAGGCCTGTAGGGGTCAGAGGCCTGTAGGGGTCAGAGGCCTGTAGGGGGTCAGAGGCCTGTAGGGGGTCAGAGGCCTGTAGGGGTCACAGGGGCCTGTAGGGGTCAGAGGCCTGTAGGGGGTCAGAGGCCTGTAGGGGGCCAGAGGGGCCTGTAGGGGTCACAGGGGCCTGTAGGGGTCAGAGGCCTGTAGGGGTCAGAGGCCTGTAGGGGTCACAGGGGCCTGTAGGGGTCAGAGGCCTGTAGGGGTCAGAGGCCTGTAGGGGTCACAGGGGCCTGTAGGGGTCAGAGGCCTGTAGGGGTCAGGGGCCTGTAGGGGTCAGAGGCCTGTAGGGGTCACAGAGGCCTGTAGGGGTCAGAGGCCTGTAGGGGTCAGAGGCCTGTAGGGGTCAGAGGGGCCTGTAGGGAGTCAGAGGCCTGTAGGGGTCATAGGCCTGTAGGGGTCAGAGGCCTGTAGGGGGTCACAGGGGCCTGTAGGGGTCAGAGGCCTGTAGGGGTCAGAGGCCTGTAGGGGTCAGGGGCCTGTAGGGGTCAGAGGCCTGTAGGGGTCAGAGGCCTGTAGGGGTCAGGGGCCTGTAGGGGTCAGAGGCCTGTAGGGGTCACCGGGGCCTGTCGGGTTCAGAGGCCTGTAGGGGTCAGAGGCCTGTAGGGGTCAGGGGCCTGTAGGGGTCAGAGGCCTGTAGGGGTCAGAGGCCTGTAGGGGTCACAGGGGCCTGTAGGGGTCACAGGGGCCTGTAGGGGTCAGAGGCCTGTAGGGGTCAGAGGCCTGTAGGGGTCAGAGGCCTGTAGGGGGTCACAGGGGCCTGTAGGGGTCAGGGGCCTGTAGGGGTCAGAGGCCTGTAGGGGTCAGAGGCCTGTAGGGGTCAGAGGCCTGTAGGGGGTCAGAGGCCTGTAGGGGTCAGAGGCCTGTAGGGGTCACAGGGGCCTGTAGGGGTCAGGGGCCTGTAGGGGTCAGAGGCCTGTAGGGGTCAGAGGCCTGTAGGGGTCAGAGGCCTGTAGGGGTCAGAGGCCTGTAGGGGTCACAGGGGCCTGTAGGGGTCAGAGGCCTGTAGGGGGTCAGAGGCCTGTAGGGGGTCAGAGGCCTGTAGGGGGTCAGAGGGGCCTGTAGGGGGTCAGAGGGGCCTGTAGGGGTCACAGGGGCCTGTAGGGGTCAGAGGCCTGTAGGGGTCAGAGGCCTGTAGGGGTCACAGGGGCCTGTAGGGGTCAGAGGCCTGTAGGGGTCAGAGGCCTGTAGGGGTCAGGGGCCTGTAGGGGTCAGAGGCCTGTAGGGGTCAGAGGCCTGTAGGGGTCAGGGGCCTGTAGGGGTCAGAGGCCTGTAGGGGTCAGGAGCCTGTAGGGGGTCACAGGGGCCTGTAGGGGTCAGGGGCCTGTAGGGGTCAGAGGCCTGTAGGGGTCAGGGGCCTGTAGGGGTCAGAGGCCTGTAGGGGGTCACAGGGGCCTGTAGGGGTCAGAGGCCTGTAGGGGTCAGAGGCCTGTAGGGGGACACAGGGGCCTGTAGGGGTCAGAGGCCTGTAGGGGTCAGGGGCCTGTAGGGGTCAGGGGCCTGTAGGGGTCAGAGGCCTGTAGGGGTCAGAGGCCTGTAGGGGTCACAGGGGCCTGTAGGGGTCAGGGGCCTGTAGGGGTCAGGGGCCTGTAGGGGTCAGGGGCCTGTAGGGGTCACAGGGGCCTGTAGGGGTCAGGGGCCTGTAGGGGTCACAGGGGCCTGTAGGGGTCAGGGGCCTGTAGGGGTCAGAGGCCTGTAGGGGTCACAGGGGCCTGTAGGGGTCAGAGGCCTGTAGGGGTCAGAGGCCTGTAGGGGTCAGAGGCCTGTAGGGGTCACAGGGGCCTGTAGGGGTCAGAGGCCTGTAGGGGTCAGGGGCCTGTAGGGGTCAGAGGCCTGTAGGGGTCAGAGGCCTGTAGGGGTCAGGGGCCTGTAGGGGTCAGGGGCCTGTAGGGGTCAGGGGCCTGTAGGGGTCAGAAGCCTGTAGGGGTCAGAGGCCTGTAGGGGTCAGAGGCCTGTAGGGGTCAGAGGCCTGTAGGGGTCAGAGGCCTGTAGGGGTCAGAGGCTGTTCTACCGCTGAAGTTACTCAGTTCTGCTTTAAGTCCCTCACATGGTCCTGAGTCTGGTTCTGATCCGTGTGATTCTCGGGTCAGATTAAACTGGATGTGGTAGCGGGTCGTCCTGCAGGGGGCGCTGTCCCCGACTCTCGTGGTTCTGACCCGGTCCTGTGGTTCTGACCCAGTTCTGACCCGGTTTCCCCTCAGCCCGTGCGTCTGGCACCACAGCGGGAGTTCGTGAAGTCGCTGCTCGGCATCGGGAAGCGTTTGGCGACTCTTCCCACGAAGGAGCAGAAAACGCAGCGTCTGATCTCAGAACTGTCTCTGCTCAACCACAAACTGCCGGCACGAGTCTGGCTCCCGACCGGAACCATCCAGCACCACGTGGTCCGAGTGCCGCACACACAGGCCGTGGTGCTGAACTCCAAGGACAAGGTGCACACTATGCACACTACACACTATGCACACTATACACACTATGCACACTATACACACTATACACACGATACACACTATACACACTACACACTATACACTATACACACTATACACACTATACACACTATACACTATACACACTATACACACTATACACACTACACACTATGCACACTATACACACTATGCACACTACACACTATACACACTACACACTATGCACACTACACACTATGCACACTACACACTATACACACTATACACACTATACACACTATGCACACTATACACACTATGCACTATACACACTATACACACTATGCACTATACACACTATACACACTATGCACTATACACACTATACACACTATGCACTATACACACTATACACACTATGCACTATACACACTATACACACTATACACACTATACACACTATGCACTATACACACTATACACACTATACACACTACACACTATACACTATATACACTATACACACTATACACACTATACACTATACACACTATACACACTATACACTATACACACTATGCACACTATGCACACTACACACTATGCACACTACACACACTATGCACACTATACACACTACACACTATACACACTACACACTATACACACTACACACTATACACACTATACACAGACTACACACACACACTATACACACTATACACACTATACACACTATACACACGATACACACTATACACACTACACACTATACACTATACACACTATACACACTATACACACTATGCACTATACACACTATACACACTATGCACTATACACACTATACACACTATGCACTATACACACTATACACACTATGCACTATACACACTATACACACTATGCACTATACACACTATGCACTATACACACTATACACACTATGCACACTATACACACTACACACTATACACACTATGCACACTATGCACACTATACACACTACACACTATACACACTATACACACTATACACACTATACACTATACACACTATGCACACTATACACACTATACACACTATGCACACTACACACTATGCACACTATACACACTACACACTATACACACACTATACACACTATGCACACTACACACTATGCACACTATACACACTATACACACTACACTATACACACTACACACACTATGCACACTATACACACTACACACTATACACACTACACACACTATACACACTATACACACTACACACTATACACACTACACACTATGCACACTATACACACTATACACTACACACACTATACACACTACACACTATACACACTATACACACTATACACACTATACACTATACACACTATACACACTACACACTATACACACTATACACACTATACACACTATGCACACTATACACACTATACACACTACACACACTATACACACTATGCACACTACACACTATGCACACTACACACTATACACACTACACACTATACACACTATACACACTATGCACACTATACACACTACACACTATACACACTATACACACTATGCACACTACACACTATGCACACTACACACTATACACACTATGCACACTATACACACTATACACACTACACACTATACACACTATACACACTATGCACACTACACACTATGCACACTATACACACTATGCACACTACACACTATACACACTATGCACACTATACACACTACACACTATACACACTACACACTATGCACACTACACACTATACACACTATGCACACTATACACACTATACACACTATACACACTATACACACTATGCACACTATACACACTATACACACTATGCACACTATACACACTATACACTAGACACACTATACACACTACACACTATACACACTATACACACTACACACTATACACACTATACACACTATACACACTATGCACACTATACACACTATACACACTATACACACTATACACACTACACACTATACACACAATACACACTACACACTATACACACAATACACACTATACACACTACACACTATACACACAATACACACTATACACACAATACACACTATACACACTACACACACACTATGCACACTATACACACTATACACACTATGCACACTACACACTATACACACAATACACACTATACACACTATACACACTATACACACTATGCACACTACACACTATACACACTATACACACTATACACACTATGCACACTATACACACTACACACACACTATGCACACTATACACACTATGCACACTACACACTATACACACTATACACAGACTACACACA
Source organism: Odontamblyopus lacepedii (assembly GCA_034769755.1). Taxonomy (NCBI): domain Eukaryota; kingdom Metazoa; phylum Chordata; class Actinopteri; order Gobiiformes; family Gobiidae; genus Odontamblyopus; species Odontamblyopus lacepedii. The sequence continues at coordinate 762,396 of CM068347.1, forward strand.
CACACTATACACACTATGCACACTATACACACTATACACACTATGCACACTACACACTATACACACTATACACACTATACATACTACACACACACTATACACACTATACACACTATTCACACTACACACTATACACACTATACACACTACACACACACTATAAACACTATGCACACTATACACACTATGCACACTATACACACTATACACACTACACACTATGCACACTACACACTATGCACACTATACACACTACACACTATACACACTATGCACACTACACACTATGCACACTATGGACATTACACACTATACACACTATGCACACTATACACACTATACACACTACACACTATGCTTACTACACACTATACACACTACACACTATGCACACTATGCACACTATACACACTATACACACTACACACTGTGCTTACTACACACTATGCACACGATGCACACTACACACTATACACACTATGCACACTATACACTATGCACACTACACACTATGTACACTATGCACACTATGCACACTATACACACTATACACACTATGCACACTATGCACACTACACACTATGCACACTATGCACACTATACACACTATACACACTATGCTTACTACACACTATACACACTATGCACACTATGCACACTACACACTATACACACTACACACACTATACACAGTATATACACTATACACACTATGCACACTACACACACTATACACACTACACACTATACACACACAATACACACACTATACACACACAATACACACTACACACTACACACACTATACACAGTATATACACTATACACACTATGCACACTACACACTATGCACACTATACACACAATACACACTATACACACTATACACACTATACACACTACACACACTATACACAGTATATACACTATACACACTATGCACACTACACACTATGCACACTATACACACACTATACACACTATGCACACTACACACACTATACACACTACACACTATACACACACAATACACACACTATACACACACAATACACACTACACACTACACACACTATACACACTATACACACTATGCACACTATACACACTACACACTATACACACTGTACACACACTATACACACTATGCACACTATACACACTATACACACTGTACACACACTATACACACACAATACACACACTATACACACACAATACACACTATACACACACTATACACACTATACACTATACACACACTATACATACTATACACACTATACACACTATACACACACTATACACACTATACATACTATACACACACTACACACACTATACACACACTATACACACACTATACACACTATACACACACTATACACACTATATACACTATACACACACTATACACACACTATACATACTATACACACACTATACACACTATACACACACTATACACACTATACACACACTATACACACACTATACATACTATACACACTACACACACTATATACACACTATACATACTATACACACACTATACACACACTATACACACACTATACACACTATACACACTATACACACACTACACACTATACACACTATACACACTATACACACACTATACACACACTATACACACACTATACACACTATACACACTATACACACACTATACACACTATACACACACTATACACACTATACACACTATACACACACTATACACACTATACACACTATACACACACTATACACACTATACACACTATACACACACTATACACACACTATACACACACTATACACACTATACACACTATACACACACTATACACACACTATACACACTATACACACACTATACACACTATGCACACTATACACACACTATACACACTATGCACACTATACACACTATACACACTATACACACACTATACACACTATACACACTATACACACTATACACACTATACACACACTATACACACTATGCACACTATACACACACTATACACACTATACACACTATACACACACTATACACACACTATGCACACACTATACATACTATACACACTATACATACTATACACACTATACACACACTATACACACTATACACACACTATACACACTATACACACACTATACACACACTATACACACACTATACATACTATACATACTATACACACTATACACACTATACACACTATGCACACTATACACACACTATACACACTATGCACACTATACACACACTATACACACTATACACACTATACACACTATACACACTATACACACTATACACACACTATACACACTATACACACACTATACACACTATACACACACTATACACACACTATACACACACTATACATACTATACATACTATACACACTATACATACTATACACACTATACACACACTATACACACTATACACACACTATACACACTATACACACACTATACACACTATACACACACTATACACACACTATACACACTATACACACTATACACACTATATACACACTATACACACTATACACACTATACACACACTATACACACTATACACACACTATACACACTATACACACTATACACACACTATACACACACTATACACACACTATACACACTATACATACTATACACACTATACACACTATACACACACTATACACACACTATACACACTATACACACACTATACACACTATACACACACTATACACACTATACACACTATACACACTATACACACACTATACACACTATACACACTATACACACTATACACACACTATACACACACTATACACACACTATACACACTATACACACTATACACACTATGCACTATACAGGTTCAGTCCTGGTCTGGTTCTAGGCCCCGTACCTGATCTACGTGGAGGTTCTGGAGTGTGAGGACTTTGAGAGTTCGTTGGTTCCGGTCCGGATCCCGGAGACCCGGGTCCGGATCACCCGGTCTGTGGAGAACCTCGCCGTCGCCGCGGAAACCGGAGACTCCAGACCCTCTGGAACCTTCTCCATCGTCCCGAACTACGACAACGACGAGGACGCCTGGAGCACGGACGACCTGGGCACGCTGCAGGTACGAGTACTACAGAGTACTACAGAGTACTACAGAGTACTACAAGAGTACTACAGAGTACTACAGAGTACTACAGAGTACTACAAGAGTACTACAAGAGTACTACAAGAGTACTACAAGAGTACTACAAGAGTACTACAAGAGTACGACAGAGTACGACAGGGTACTACAAGAGTACTACAAGAGTACTACAGAGTACTACAGAGTACTACAAGAGTACTACAGAGTACTGCAAGAGTACTACAGAGTACTACAAGAGTACGACAGAGTACTACAAGAGTACTACAAGAGTACTACAAGAGTACTACAGAGTACTACAAGAGTACTACAAGAGTACTACAGAGTACTACAGAGTACTACAAGAGTACTACAGAGTACTGCAAGAGTACTACAGAGTACTACAGAGTACTACAAGAGTACGACAGAGTACGACAGAGTACTACAAGAGTACTACAAGAGTACTACAAGAGTACTACAAGAGTACTACAGAGTACTACAGAGTACTACAAGAGTACTACAAGAGTACTACAGAGTACTACAGAATACTACAAGAGTACTACAAGAGTACTACAGAGTACTACAAGAGTACTACAGAGTACTGCACGAGTACTGCAGAGTACTACAAGAGTACTACAGAGTACTACAAGAGTACTACAGAGTACTACAAGAGTACTACAGAGTACTACAGAGTACTACAAGAGTACTACAAGAGTACTACAGAGTACTACAGAGTACTACAGAGTACTACAAGAGTACTACAAGAGTACTACAGAGTACTACAAGAGTACTACAGAGTACTACAGAGTACTACAAGAGTACTACAAGAGTACTACAGAGTACTACAGAGTACTACAAGAGTACTACAAGAGTACTACAGAGTACTACAAGAGTACGACAGAGTACGACAGAGTACTACAAGAGTACTACAAGAGTACTACAAGAGTACTACAGAGTACTACAAGAGTACTACAGAGTACTACAGAGTACTACAAGAGTACTACAAGAGTACTACAGAGTACTACAGAATACTACAAGAGTACTACAAGAGTACTACAGAGTACTACAAGAGTACTACAGAGTACTACAGAGTACTACAAGAGTACTACAAGAGTACTACAGAGTACTACAAGAGTACTGCAGAGTACTACAAGAGTACTACAAGAGTACTACAGAGTACTACAAGAGTACTACAGAGTACTACAAGAGTACTACAGAGTACTACAAGAGTACTACAAGAGTACTACAAGAGTACTACAAGAGTACTACAGAGTACTACAAGAGTACTACAGAGTACTACAAGAGTACTACAAGAGTACTACAGAATACTACAAGAGTACTACAAGAGTACTACAGAGTACTACAAGAGTACGACAGAGTACTACAAGAGTACTACAAGAGTACTACAAGAGTACTACAAGAGTACTACAGAGTACTACAGAGTACTACAAGAGTACTACAAGAGTACTACAGAGTACTACAGAATACTACAAGAGTACTACAAGAGTACTACAGAGTACTACAAGAGTACTACAAGAGTACTACAGAGTACTACAAGAGTACTACAAGAGTACTACAAGAGTACTACAGAGTACTACAGAGTACTACAAGAGTACTACAAGAGTACTACAGAGTACTACAAGAGTACTACAGAGTACTACAAGAGTACTACAAGAGTACTACAAGAGTACTACAGAGTACTACAAGAGTACTACAAGAGTACGACAGAGTACGACAGAGTACTACAAGAGTACTACAAGAGTACTACAGAGTACTACAAGAGTACTACAAGAGTACTACAGAGTACTACAAGAGTACTACAAGAGTACTACAGAGTACTACAAGAGTACTACAGAGTACTACAAGAGTACTACAAGAGTACGACAGAGTACGACAGAGTACTACAAGAGTACTACAAGAGTACTACAGAGTACTACAAGAGTACTACAGAGTACTACAAGAGTACGACAGAGTACTACAAGAGTACGACAGAGTACTGCACGAGTACTGCAGAGTACTACAAGAGTACTACAAGAGTACTACAAGAGTACTACAAGAGTACGACAGAGTACTACAAGAGTACGACAGAGTACTACAAGAGTACTACAGAGTACTGCACGAGTACTGCAGAGTACTACAAGAGTACTACAGAGTACTACAGAGTACTACAAGAGTACGACAGAGTACTACAAGAGTACTACAGAGTACTGCACGAGTACTGCAGAGTACTACAAGAGTACTACAAGAGTACTACAGAGTACTACAAGAGTACTACAAGAGTACTGCACGAGTACTACAGAGTACTACAAGAGTACTACAAGAGTACGACAGAGTACGACAGAGTACTGCACGAGTACTGCACGATTACTACAGTGTACTACAAGAGTACTACAGAGTACTACAAGAATACTGCACGAGTACTACAGAGTACTGCAAGAGTACTACAGAGTACTACAAGAGTACGACAGAGTACTACAAGAGTACTACAAGAGTACTACAAGAGTACTGCAGAGTACTGCAGAGTACTACAAGAGTACTACAAGAGTACTACAAGAGTACTACAAGAGTACTGCAGAGTACTGCAGAGTACTACAAGAGTACTACAAGAGTACTACAGAGTACTGCAGAGTACTACAAGAGTACGACAGAGTACTACAAGAGTACTACAGAGTACTACAGAGTACTACAGAGTACTACAAGAGTACTACAAGAGTACTACAAGAGTACTACAGAGTACGACAGAGTACGACAGAGTACGACAGAGTACTACAAGAGTACTACAAGAGTACTACAGAGTACTACAGAGTACTACAAGAGTACTACAAGAGTACTACAAGAGTACTACAAGAGTACGACAGAGTACGACAGGGTACTACAAGAGTACTACAAGAGTACTACAAGAGTACTACAAGAGTACTACAAGAGTACTACAAGAGTACTACAAGAGTACTACAGAGTACTACAGAGTACTACAAGAGTACGACAGAGTACGACAGAGTACGACAGGGTACTACAAGAGTACTACAAGAGTACTACAGAGTACTACAAGAGTACTACAAGAGTACTACAGAGTACTGCAGAGTACTACAAGAGTACGACAGAGTACTACAAGAGTACTACAGAGTACTACAAGAGTACTACAAGAGTACTACAGAGTACTGCAAGAGTACTACAGAGTACTACAAGAGTACGACAGAGTACGACAGAGTACTACAAGAGTACTACAGAGTACTACAAGAGTACTACAGAGTACTGCAAGAGTACTACAGAGTACTACAGAGTACTACAAGAGTACGACAGAGTACGACAGGGTACTACAAGAGTACTACAAGAGTACTACAGAGTACTACAGAGTACTACAAGAGTACTACAGAGTACTGCAAGAGTACTACAGAGTACTACAGAGTACTACAAGAGTACGACAGAGTACGACAGAGTACTACAAGAGTACTACAGAGTACTACAAGAGTACTACAGAGTACTACAAGAGTACTACAAGAGTACTACAAGAGTACTACAAGAGTACTACAAGAGTACGACAGAGTACGACAGAGTACTACAAGAGTACTACAAGAGTACTACAGAGTACTACAAGAGTACTACAGAGTACTACAAGAGTACGACAGAGTACTACAAGAGTACGACAGAGTACTGCACGAGTACTGCAGAGTACTACAAGAGTACGACAGAGTACTACAAGAGTACGACAGAGTACTACAAGAGTACGACAGAGTACTACAAGAGTACGACAGAGTACTGCACGAGTACTACAGAGTACTGCACGAGTACTGCAGAGTACTACAAGAGTACTACAGAGTACTACAGAGTACTACAAGAGTACGACAGAGTACTACAAGAGTACTACAGAGTACTACAAGAGTGCTACAGAGTACTACAAGAGTACGACAGTACTACAAGAGAACTACAGAGTACTGCACGAGTACTGCAGAGTACTACAAGAGTACTACAAGAGTACTACAGAGTACTCCAAGAGTACTACAGAGTACTACAAGAGTACTGCACGAGTACTACAGAGTACTACAAGAGTACTACAAGAGTACGACAGAGTACTGCACGAGTACTACAGTGTACTACAAGAGTACTACAGAGTACTACAAGAATACTGCACGAGTACTACACGAGTACTACAAGAGTACTACAGAGTACTACAGAGTACTACAAGAGTACTACAAGAGTACGACAGAGTACTGCACGAGTACTGCACGATTACTACAGTGTACTACAAGAGTACTACAGAGTACTACAAGAATACTGCACGAGTACTACAGAGTATTACACGAGTACTACAAGAGTACTACAGAGTACTACAAGAGTACTACAGAGTACTACAAGAGTACTACAGAGTACTACAAGAGTACGACAGAGTACTACAAGAGTACGACAGAGTACTGCACGAGTACTGCAGAGTACTACAAGAGTACTACAAGAGTACTACAAGAGTACTACAAGAGTACGACAGAGTACTACAAGAGTACGACAGAGTACTACAAGAGTACTACAGAGTACTGCACGAGTACTGCAGAGTACTACAAGAGTACTACAGAGTACTACAGAGTACTACAAGAGTACGACAGAGTACTACAAGAGTACTACAGAGTACTGCACGAGTACTGCAGAGTACTACAAGAGTACTACAAGAGTACTACAGAGTACTACAAGAGTACTACAGAGTACTACAAGAGTACTGCACGAGTACTACAGAGTACTACAAGAGTACTACAAGAGTACGACAGAGTACGACAGAGTACTGCACGAGTACTGCACGATTACTACAGTGTACTACAAGAGTACTACAGAGTACTACAAGAATACTGCACGAGTACTACAGAGTACTACACGAGTACTACAAGAGTACTACAGAGTACTACAAGAGTACTACAAGAGTACTACAAGAGTACTACAGAGTACTACAAGAGTACTACAGTCAGAGTAACACAAACACCTGTTAGGGTCCTCAGTCGGGTCTAAACCCGGTCTAAACCCGGTCTAAACCCGGTCTAAACCCGGTCTAAACCCGGTCTAAACCCGGTCTAAACCCGGACTAAACCCGGTCTAAACCCAGACTAAACCCGGTCTAAACCCGGTCTAAACCCGGTCTAAACCCGGTCTAAACCCGGACTAAACCCGGTCTAAACCCGGACTAAACCCGGTCTAAACCCGGTCTAAACCCGGTCTAAACCCGGTCTAAACCCGGACTAAACCCGGTCTAAACCCGGTCTAAACCCGGTCTAAACCCGGTCTAAACCCGGTCTAAACCCGGACTAAACCCGGTCTAAACCCGGTCTAAACCCGGTCTAAACCCGGTCTAAACCCGGTCTAAACCCGGTCTAAACCCGGTCTTGGTCTGTTTCAGGTCCCAGAGGGTCTGAGTTGTGACAACATCAGTCAGTTTTCTGTCGACAGCGTCACGAGCTCCGAGAGCCGAGAGACTGTGTACATCCAGGCTGGAGATATACGGTAAAGTACTGCAAATACTACTGCAAATACTGCAAGTACTACTGCAAATACTGCTGCAAATACTACTGTAAATACTGCAAGTACTACTGCAAATACTGCTGCAAATACTACTGTAAATACAGCAAATACTACTGCAAATACTACTGCAAATACTACTGCAAATACTGCAAATACTACTGCAAATACTACTGCAAATACTACTGTAAATACTGCAAGTACTACTGCAAATACTGCTGCAAATACTACTGTAAATACTGCAAGTACTACTGCAAATACTGCTGCAAATACTACTGTAAATACTGCAAATACTACTGCAAATACTACTGCAAATACTACTGCAAATACTACTGCAAATACTACTGTAAATACTGCAAGTACTACTGCAAATACTGCTGCAAATACTACTGTAAATACAGCAAATACTACTGCAAATACTACTGCAAATACTGCAAATACTACTGCAAATACTACTGCAAATACTACTGTAAATACTGCAAGTACTACTGCAAATACTGCAAATACTACTGCAAATACTACTGCAAATACTACTGTAAATACTGCAAGTACTACTGCAAATACTGCTGCAAATACTACTGTAAATACTGCAAGTACTACTGCAAATACTGCTGCAAATACTACCGCAACACCGCAACACTACCGCAAATACTACCGCAAATACTACCGCAAATACCGCAAATACTACCGCAAATACTACTGCAACACCACTGTAAATACCGCAAGTACTACCGCAAATACTGCTGCAAATACTACTGTAAATACTGCAAGTACCACTGCAAATACTACCGCAAATACTACTGCAAATACCACCGTAAATACTACTGTAAATACCGCAAGTACTACCGCAAATACCGCAACACTACCGCAAATACTACCGCAAATACTACCGCAAATACTGCCGCAAATACTACCGTAAATACTGCAAATACTACCGCAAATACCGCAAATACTACTGCAAATACTACCGCAACACTACTGTAAATACTGCAAGCACTACCGCAAATACCGCAAATACTACCGCAACACTAATGTAAATACCGCAAGTACTACCACTGCAAATACTGCTGCAAATACCACTGTAAATACCGCAAGTACTACTGCAAATACTGCCGCAAATACTACTGTAACACAGCAAATACTACCGCAAATACAGCAAATACTACTGCAAATACTACCGCAACACTGCAAATACTACCGCAAATACTACTGCAAATACTACTGTAAATACCGCAAGTACCACTGCAAATACTGCCGCAAATACTACCGCAAATACCACCGCAAATACTGCAAATACTACCGCAAATACTGCAAATACCACCGCAAATACTACTCCAAATACCACTGCAACACCGCAAATACCACCGCAAATACTACCGCAAATACTACTGCAAATACTACCGCAAATACTACTGCAACACCGCAAATACTACTGTAAATACAGCAAATACTACTGCAAATACTACTGTAAATACAGCAAATACTACTGCAAATACTACTGCAAATACAGCAAATACTACTGCAAATACTACTGCAAATACTACTGCAAATACTACTGCAAATACTACTGTAAATACTGCAAGTACTACTGCAAATACTGCAAATACTACTGCAAATACTACTGCAACACCGCTGCAAATACTACTGTAAATACCGCAAGTACTACCGCAAATACCACTGCAACACTGCCGCAAATACTGCAAATACTACTGCAAATACCACTGCAAATACTACTGCAAATACTGCAAATACTACCGCAACACCGCTGCAAATACCACCGTAACACTGCAAATACTACCGCAAATACTACTGCAAATACTGCAAATACTACCGCAAATACCGCTGCAAATACTACCGTAAATACCGCAAATACTACCGCAAATACTACCGTAAATACCGCAAGCACTACCGCAAATACTACTGTAAATACCGCAAGTACTACCGCAAATACTGCTGCAAATACTACCGCAAATACTACCGCAAATACCACTGTAAATACTGCAAATACCACTGCAAATACTACCGCAAATACACCGTAAAATACCGCAAACACTACCGCAAATACTGCTGCAAATACCACTGTAAATACAGCAAATACTACCGCAAATACCACTGTAAATACCGTAAGTACTACTGCAAATACTGCTGCAAATACTACCGTAAATACAGCAAATACTACCGCAAATACTGCAAATACTACTGCAAAGTACCACCGCAACACTACTGCAAATACTACCGCAAATACAGCAAATACCACTGCAAATACTACCGCAACACAGCAAATACCACTGCAAATACTACACTGCAAATACCGCAAATACCACCGCAAATACTACTGTAAATACCGCAAGTACCACTGCAAATACCGCAAATACCACTGCAAACACTACCGCAAATACCGCTGCAACACGACTGTAAATACCGCAAGTACTACTGCAACACTGCAACATACACCGCAAATACTACCGCAAATACCGCAAATACTACTGCAAATACCACACTGCAAGTACTACCGCAACACCACCGCAAGTACTGCAAATACTTCCGCAAATACTACCGCAAATACCACTGCAAATACCGCAAATACTACCGCAAGTACCACTGCAAATACTACCGCAAATACTACCGCAAATACAGCAAATACCACTGCAAATACTACCGCAAGTACCACTGCAAATACCACCGTAAATACGCAACACTACCGCAAATACTACCGCAAATACCACCGCAAGTACCACCGCAAATACTACCGCAAATACTGTAAATACCACTGCAAGCACGCAAATGCCACTGCAAGTACCACTGCAACACTACCGCAACACTACCGCAAATACTACCGCAAATACCGCAAATACTACCGCAAATACCGTAAATACTACCGCAAGCACTACTGCAAATACCACCGCAAGTACCACCGCAAATACTACCGCAAATACCACCGCAAGTACCACTGCAACACCACCGCAACACTACCGCAAATACCACCGCAAGTACCACCGCAAATACCACCGCAAGCTACCACCGCAAACACTACTGCAAATACCACCGCAAGTACCACCGCAACACTACCGCAAATACTACCGCAAATACCGCAAATACTACCGCAAATACCACTGCAAATACTACCGCAAGCATACTACCGCAAATACCACTGCAAATACCACTGCAAGCACCACCGCAAGCACCACCGCAAATACCACCGCAAATACCACCGCAAATACTACTGCAAATACTACCGCAAGCACTACCGCAAGTACCACTGCAAATACTACCGCAAATACCGCTGTAACACCGTAAGTACCTGCAAATACCGCAAGGCAAATACTACTGCAACACAGCAAATACTACCACTGCAAATACTACCGCAAATACAGCAAATACTACCGCAAATACCACTGCAACACAGCAAATACTACCGCAAATACTACCGCAAATACAGCAACACTACTGCAAATACTACCGCAAATACCACCGCAAATACTACCGCAAATACTACTGTAAATACTGCAAGTACCACCGCAAATACCGCAAATACCACTGCAAATACCACCGCAAATACCGCCGCAACACGACTGTAAATACCGCAAGCACCACCGCAAATACCGCAAATACTACCGCAAATACTACTGCAAATACCGCAAATACTACCGCAACACTACTGCAAGTACCACTGCAAGTACCACCGCAAGTACCGCAAATACTTCGCAACACTACCGCAAATACCACCGCAAATACTACCGCAAATACTACTGCAAGTACCACTGCAAATACTACCGCAAGCACTACTGCAAATACCACCGCAAGTACCACCGCAAATACTACTGCAACACCGTAAATACTACCGCAAGTACCACTGCAAATGCCACTGCAAGTACCACCGCAAATACCACTGCAAATACCACCGCAAATACCACCGCAAATACCGCAAATACTACCGCAAATACTGTAAATACTACCGCAAGTACTACTGCAAATACTACCGCAAATACTACCGCAAATACTACCTGCAAATACTACCGCAACACCACTGCGCAAGTACCACCGCAAATACCGCAACAATTACCGCAAACACTGCAAATACTACCGCAAGTACCACTGCAAATACTACCGCAAGTACCACCGCAAATACTACTGCAAATACTACCGCGCAACACTACCGCAAATACTACCGCAAATACTACCGCAAATACTACCGCAACACTACCGCAAATACTACCGCAAATACCACTGCAACACTACTGCAAATACTACCGCAAGTACCACCGCACGCACTACCGCAAATACTACCGCAAATACCACCGCAAGCACCACCGCAACATACCACTGCAAATACTACTGCAAGCACTACCGCAAGTACCACCGCAAATACTACTGCAAATACCACCGCAAGTACTACCGCTGCAAATACCACCGCACCACCGCAACACCACTGCAAATACTACACTGCAAATACCACCGCAAGTACCACTGCAAATACTACCGCAAATACTACCGCAAATACCACCGCAAATACCACTGCAAATACTACCGCAAGTACTACCGCAACACCACTGCAAATACTACTGCAAGTACTACTGCAAATACTACTGCAAATACTACTGCAAATACTGCAAATACTACTGCAAATACTACTGCAAATACTACTGCAAGTACTACTGCAAATACTACTGCAAATACTACTGCAAATACTACTGCAAGTACTACTGCAAATACTACTGCAAATACTACTGCAAATACTACTGCAAGTACTACTGCAAATACTACTGCAAATACTACTGCAAATACTACTGCAAATACTACTGCAAATACTACTGCAAATACTGAGTCGAGCAGTGATTCTTAACCTTGGGGCCATGGCACAAACTTGGGCCTCTGGCGCCACCTAGAGGGCCACATAAACCCTTCAGTTTTGCCCCCTGGGGTCAGGGGTCGAGGGCTGCGAGGGCCGTGGGTCTGTGTAGGTCAGGGGTCACTAACTGGTGGAGTCCAGACCCAGATGCCCTCCCATGTGGACCCGTGTGGATCCTCGTGTCCCTCCTTGAAGCGGTGTCATTTGTTTTGGTCCAAAGGGAAACAGTTTTCACTGCGTCCTTCTCAGATGCAGAAGCTCCACAGGGACCTGCAGCTGGAATATTCTCACAGAGGAGGGTTTGATCTGACCTGCAGCTGGAATATTCTCACAGAGGAGGGTTTGATCTGACCTGCAGCTGGAATATTCTCACAGAGGAGGGTTTGATCTGACCTGCAGCTGGAATATTCTCACAGAGGAGGGTTTGATCTGACCTGCAGCTGGAATATTCTCACAGAGGAGGGTTTGATCTGACCTGCAGCTGGAATATTCTCACAGAGGAGGGTTTGATCTGACCTGCAGCTGGAATATTCTCACAGAGGAGGGTTTGATCTCTCACTTTTTATTTTACACTCACAGACCCACAAATGACGACGTGGATTTGATTTATTATTGAAAACAAATGAGTCGCATCATTTAAATGAGACGGTTTTAATATTTAATGGGCCACAGCACCGGAAAAGGGTTCGAGTTAGAGTGTGTATGGTGTGTGTGTGTGTGTGTGTGTGTATGGTGTGTATAGTGTGTATAGTGTGTATGGTGTGTGTGTGTATAGTGTGTATGGTGTGTGTGTGTATAGTGTGTATGGTGTGTGTGTGTATAGTGTGTATGGTGTGTGTGTGTATAGTGTGTATGGTGTGTGTGTGTATAGTGTGTATGGTGTCTGTGTGTATAGTGTGTATGGTGTGTGTGTGTATAGTGTGTATGGTGTGTGTGTGTATAGTGTGTATGGTGTGTGTGTGTATAGTGTGTATGGTGTGTGTGTGTATAGTGTGTATGGTGTGTGTGTGTGTGTGTGTGTGTGTATAGTGTGTATGGTGTGTGTGTGTATAGTGTGTATGGTGTGTGTGTGTATAGTGTGTATGGTGTGTGTGTGTATAGTGTGTATGGTGTGTGTGTGTATAGTGTGTATGGTGTGTGTGTGTATAGTGTGTATGATGTGTGTGTGTGTGTGTGTATAGTGTGTGTGTGTGTGTATGGTGTGTGTGTATGGTGTGTGTGTATGGTGTGTGTGTGTGTGTGTGTGTGTGTGTGTGTGTGTGTGTTAGTGTGTGTGTGTGTGTGTGTGTGTGTATGGTGTGTGTGTGTGTGTGTGTATGGTGTGTGTGTGTGTGTGTGTATGGTGTGTGTGTGTATGGTGTGTGTGTGTGTGTGTGTGTGTATGGTGTGTGTGTGTGTGTGTGTGTGTGTATAGTGTGTATGGTGTGTGTGTGTATAGTGTGTATGGTGTGTGTGTGTATAGTGTGTATGGTGTGTGTGTGTATAGTGTGTATGGTGTGTGTGTGTATAGTGTGTATGGTGTCTGTGTGTATAGTGTGTATGGTGTGTGTGTGTATAGTGTGTATGGTGTGTGTGTGTGTGTGTGTGTGTATAGTGTGTGTGTGTGTGTATGGTGTGTGTGTATGGTGTGTGTGTGTGTGTGTGTGTGTGTGTGTGTGTGTGTGTGTGTGTGTGTGTGTATGGTGTGTGTGTGTATTGTGTGTGTGTGTGTGTGTGTGTGTGGTGTGTGTGTGTGTGTGTGTTTGGTGTGTGTGTGTGTGTGTGTGTCTGGTGTGTGTGTATGGGGTGTGTGTGTATGGTGTGTGTGTGTGTGTGTGTGTGTATGGTGTGTGTGTGTGTGTGTGTATTGTGTGGTGTGTGTGTGTGTGTGTATAGTGTGTGTGTGTGTGTGTGTGTATAGTGTGTGTGTGTGTGTGTGTATAGTGTGTATGGTGTGTGTGTGTGTGTGTGTATAGTGTGTGTGTAGTGTGTATGGTGTGTGTGTGTATAGTGTGTATGGTGTGTGTGTGTGTGTGTATAGTGTGTATGGTGTGTGTGTATAGTGTGTATGGTGTGTGTGTGTGTATAGTGTGTATGGTGTGTGTGTGTGTGTGTATAGTGTGTATGGTGTGTGTGTGTGTGTGTGTATAGTGTTGTGTGTGTGTGTGTGTATAGTGTTGTGTGTGTAGTCTTGTGTGTGAATAGTGTTGTGTGTAGTCTTGTGTGTGAATAGTGTTGTGTGTAGTCTTGTGTGTGAATAGTGTTGTGTGGAGTGTTGTGTGTGAATAGTGTGTAATTCCCCTCCTGTCCTGCAGGAGGCGCCTGTCGGAGCAGTTGGCTCAGGCTCCGTCCTCGTTCAGGAAAGACCCCGAGGATCCTTCAGCCGTGGCCCTAAAGGAACCATGGGAGGAGAAAGTCCGGTACGAGACCTGGACCGGGACTGGACCGGGACTAGACGAGGACTGGATCAGTTCTAGTCCAGGTCTAGACCCGGTTCTGAATGTGTTCCGGGTGTAGATCAGGTCTAGTCCAGGTCTAGACCATAGACCGTATATATGAGTGGACTAAGCTATCCCGTTAGCCGCTATCCCGTTAGCCGCTCTCCCGTTAGCCGCTATCCCGTTAGCCGCTATCCCGTTAGCCGCTATCCCGTTAGCCGCTATCCCGTTAGCCGGTATCTTGTTAGCCGCTATCCCGTTAGCCGCTATCCTGTTAGCCGGTATCTCGTTAGCTGCTATCCCGTTAGCCACTATCCCGTTAGCCGCTATCCCGTTAGCCGCTATCCCGTTAGCCGCTATCCTGTTAGCCGCTATCCCGTTAGCCGCCGTGTCCCAAACAGGAAGTGCTCCAGGAGGCTCTTCCGGCTCCTTCTCTCCCTTTTCCCAGTGCCTCACACTGGGATCTTCTCGCTCGTCTCTGTTCCTGCTGCTGGGGCCTCGTCATTTTGCTCTTCAAATGTTCAGATGAACCGCGACACAAGAGCCTGACTTTTTTCCCGCTCGAGAGCCTCATCTGTTATACAGACTGTGGTCTTAACCCAGGTCTAACCCGGTCTAACCCGGTCTAACCCGGTCTAACCCGGTCTAACCCGGTCTAACCCAGGTCTAACCCGGTCTAACCCGGTCTAAACCCGGTCTAACCCGGGTCCTGAGCGTGTTCCGGGTATAGATCAGGTCTAGTCCAAGTCTAGTCCAGGTCCAGACCCGGTCCAGACCCGGTCCAGACCCGGTCCAGACCCGGTCCAGACCCGGTCCTGACCCGGTCCTGACCCGGTCCAGACCCGGTCCAGACCCGGTCCAGACCCGGTCCAGACCCGGTCCTGACCCGGTCCTGACCCGGTCCAGACCCGGTCCAGACCCGGTCCTGACCCGGTCCAGA
The DNA here is from genome assembly GCA_034769755.1 of Odontamblyopus lacepedii. NCBI lineage: Eukaryota > Metazoa > Chordata > Actinopteri > Gobiiformes > Gobiidae > Odontamblyopus > Odontamblyopus lacepedii. The sequence continues at coordinate 779,243 of CM068347.1, forward strand.
CCCGGTCCAGACCCGGTCCAGACCCGGTCCAGACCCGGTCCTGACCCGGTCCTGACCCGGTCCAGACCCGGTCCTGACCCGGTCCAGACCCGGTCCTGACCCGGTCCAGACCCGGTCCAGACCCGGTCCTGACCCGGTCCTGACCCGGTCCTGACCCGGTCCTGACCCCAGGAGGATCCGGGAGGCGTCCCCGTACGGGCACCTGCCGAACTGGAGGCTTCTGTCTGTGATCGTGAAGTGTGGGGACGACCTGAGGCAGGAGCTTCTGGCCTTCCAGGTGCTGCAGGTGCTGCAGGTCAGTGTTTAGACCCGGTCCCGGTCCCGGTCCGGACCCGGTCTAACCCCGTGTGTCCTCAGTGGGTGTGGCAGCAGGAGCGGGTCCCCCTGTGGATCCGGCCGTACCGGATCCTGGTCCTGTCGTCGGACTCGGGGATGATCGAGCCGGTTCTGAACGCCGTGTCGCTGCATCAGATCAAGAAGCAGAACCCGGTGCCTCTGCTGCACTTCCTGCTCCAGGAGCACGGGCCCCAAACCTCCGAGGCCTTCCTGAGCGCACAGAGGGCCTTCGTCCAGTCCTGCGCCGGCTACTCGCTGGTCTGCTACCTGCTGCAGGTCAAGGACAGGTGAGAACCGGGTCTGAACCGGGTCTAAACTGGGTCTAAACTGGGTCTAAACTGGGTCTAAACCAGGTCTAAACTGGGTCTAATCCAGGACTAAACCAGGACTGAACCAGGACTGAACCGGGTCTAAACCCGCTCTAAGCCCGGTCTAAACCCGGTCTAAACCCGGTCTAAACCCGGTCTAAACCCGGTCTAAACCCGGTCTAAACCCGGTCTAAACCCGGTCTCTGGTCTTTCAGGCATAACGGGAACATCCTGCTGGACTCTGAGGGACACGTGATCCACATCGACTTCGGCTTCATCCTGTCCAGTTCCCCCCGAAACCTCGGCTTCGAGACCTCGGCCTTCAAGCTCACCGCTGAGTTCGTGGACGTGAGTTTAGACCTGGTTTAGACCTGGTTTAGTCCTGGTTTAGTCCTGGTTTAGTCCTGGTTTAGACCTGGTTTAGACCTGGTTTAGACCTGGTTTAGACCGGGTTTAGACCTGGTTTAGTCCTGGTTTAGTCCTGGTTTCGACCTGGTTTCGACCTGGTTTAGTCCTGGTTTAGTCCTGGTTTAGTCCTGGTTTAGTCCTGGTTTAGACCTGGTTTAGTCCTGGTTTAGTCCTGGACTAACCTCAGACCTAACCCGGTCTAAACCATAGACCGTATATATGAGTGGACTAAGCTATCCCGTTAGCCGCTATCCCGTTAGCCGCTATCCCGTTAGCCGCTATCCCGTTAGCCGGTATCTTGTTAGCCGCTATCCCGTTAGCCGCTATCCTGTTAGCCGGTATCTCGTTAGCCGCTATCCCGTTAGCCGCTATCCCGTTAGCCGCTATCCCGTTAGCCGCTATCCCGTTAGCCGCTATCCCGTTAGCCGCCGTGTCCCAAACAGGAAGTGCTCCAGGAGGCTCTTCCGGCTTCTCTCCCTTTTCCCAGTGCCTCACACTGGGATCTTCTCGCTCGTCTCTGTTCCTGCTGCTGGGGCCTCGTCATTTTGCTCTTCAAATGTTCAGATGAACCGCCACACAAGAGCCTGACTTTTTTCCCGCTCTTTTGTGTGTTAAAAAAGCCCAGTTCATAACACAGAGTCTGGCTCCAGAGTCGCTCCTGTAGCCGCGGCATCGAGAGCCTCATCTGAGCGACGCTAAAGCTGTGGGGACGTCACACTGAGTCCACTTCTGTTATACAGACTGTGGTCTAAACCCGGTCTAACCCGGGCTAACCCGGGCTAACCCGGTCTAACCCGGTCTAACCCGGGCTAACCCGGGCTAACCCGGTCTAACCCGGGTCTAAACCCGGTCTAACCCGGGCTAACCCGGGCTAACCCGGGTCTAACCCCGGTCTAACCCGGGCTAACCCGGGCTAACCCGGTCTAACCCGGTCTAACCCGGTCTAACCCGGGCTAACCCGGGCTAACCCGGTCTAACCCGGGTCTAAACCCGGTCTAACCCGGGCTAACCCGGGCTAACCCGGGTCAACCCGGTTCAACCCGGGCTAACCCGGGCTAACCCGGTCTAACCCGGTCTAAACCCGGTCTAACCCGGTCTAACCCGGGCTAACCCGGGCTAACCCGGGCTAACCCGGTCTAACCCGGTCTAACCCGGTCTAACCCGGTCTAACCCAGGTCTAACCCGGTCTAACCCGGTCTAACCCGGTCTAACCCGGTCTAACCCAGGTCTAAACCCGGTCTAACCCGGTCTAAACCCGGTCTAACCCGGTCTAACCCGGGTCTAACCCGGTCTAACCCGGTCTAACCCGGTCTAACCCAGGTCTAACCCAGTCTAACCCGGTCTAACCCGGGCTAACCCGGTCTAACCCGGTCTAAAACCGGCTAACCCGGTCTAACCGGGCTAACCCGGTCTAACCCGGTCTATCCCGGTCTAACCCAGGTCTAACCCGGTCTAACCCGGTCTAACCCAGGTCTAACCCGGTCTAACCCGGTCTAACCCGGTCTAACCCGGTCTAACCCAGGTCTAAACCCGGTCTAACCCGGTCTAACCCAGGTCTAAACCCGGTCTAACCCGGTCTAACCCAGGTCTAACCCGGTCTAACCCGGTCTAACCCGGTCTAACCCAGGTCTAAACCCGGTCTAACCCGGTCTAACCCAGGTCTAACCCGGTCTAACCCGGTCTAACCCAGGTCTAAACCCGGTCTAACCCGGTCTAACCCGGTCTAACCCAGGTCTAAACCCGGGCTAACCCGGTCTAACCCGGTCTAACCCGGTCTAACCCGGTCTAACCAGGTCTAACCCGGTCTAACCCGGTCTAAACCCGGTCTAACCCGGTCTAACCCGGTCTAACCCGGTCTAACCCAGGTCTAAACCCGGTCTAACCCGGTCTAACCCGGTCTAACCCGGTCTAACCCGGGCTAACCCGGTCTAACCCGGGCTAACCCGGTCTAACCCAGGTCTAACCCGGTCTAACCCGGGCTAACCCGGTCTAACCCGGTCTAACCCGGTCTAACCCGGTCTAACCCAGGTCTAACCCGGTCTAACCCGGTCTAACCCGGTCTAACCCGGTCTAACCCGGTCTAACCCAGGTCTAAACCCGGTCTAACCCGGTCTAACCCAGGTCTAACCCGGTCTAACCCGGGCTAACCCAGGTCTAACCCGGTCTAACCCGGGCTAACCCAGGTCTAACCCGGTCTAACCCGGTCTAAACCCGGTCTAACCCGGGCTAACCCGGGCTAACCCGGTCTAACCCGGGCTAACCCGGTCTAACCCAGGTCTAACCCGGTCTAACCCGGTCTAACCCGGGCTAACCCGGTCTAACCCGGTCTAACCCGGTCTAACCCAGGTCTAACCCGGTCTAACCCGGTCTAACCCAGGTCTAAACCCGGTCTAACCCGGTCTAACCCAGGTCTAAACCCGGTCTAACCCGGTCTAACCCGGTCTAACCCAGGTCTAAACCCGGTCTAACCCGGTCTAACCCGGTCTAACCCGGTCTAACCCAGGTCTAAACCCGGTCTAACCCGGTCTAACCCAGGTCTAAACCCGGTCTAACCCGGTCTAACCCAGGTCTAAACCCGGGCTAACCCGGTCTAACCCGGTCTAACCCGGGCTAACCCGGGCTAACCCGGGCTAACCCGGTCTAACCCGGGCTAACCCGGTCTAACCCGGTCTAACCCGGTCTAACCCAGGTCTAACCCGGTCTAACCCGGTCTAACCCGGTCTAACCCAGGTCTAAACCCGGTCTAACCCGGTCTAACCCAGGTCTAACCCGGTCTAACCCGGGCTAACCCAGGTCTAACCCGGTCTAACCCGGGCTAACCCAGGTCTAACCCGGTCTAACCCGGTCTAAACCCGGTCTAACCCGGGCTAACCCGGGCTAACCCGGGCTAACCCGGGCTAACCCGGGCTAACCCGGTCTAACCCGGGCTAACCCGGTCTAACCCAGGTCTAACCCGGTCTAACCCGGGCTAACCCGGGCTAACCCGGTCTAACCCGGTCTAACCCGGTCTAACCCGGTCTAACCCAGGTCTAACCCGGTCTAACCCGGTCTAACCCAGGTCTAAACCCGGTCTAACCCGGTCTAACCCAGGTCTAACCCGGTCTAACCCGGTCTAACCCAGGTCTAAACCCGGTCTAACCCGGTCTAACCCAGGTCTAACCCGGTCTAACCCGGTCTAACCCAGGTCTAAACCCGGTCTAACCCGGTCTAACCCGGTCTAACCCGGTCTAACCCGGTCTAACCCAGGTCTAAACCCGGGCTAACCCGGGCTAACCCGGTCTAACCCGGTCTAACCCGGTCTAACCCGGTCTAACCAGGTCTAACCCGGTCTAACCCGGTCTAAACCCGGTCTAACCCAGGTCTAAACCCGGTCTAACCCGGTCTAACCCGGGCTAACCCGGGCTAACCCGGTCTAACCCGGGCTAACCCGGTCTAACCCAGGTCTAACCCGGTCTAACCCGGGCTAACCCGGTCTAACCCGGTCTAACCCGGTCTAACCCAGGTCTAACCCGGTCTAACCCGGTCTAACCCGGTCTAACCCGGTCTAACCCGGTCTAACCCAGGTCTAAACCCGGTCTAACCCGGTCTAACCCAGGTCTAACCCGGTCTAACCCGGGCTAACCCAGGTCTAACCCGGTCTAACCCGGGCTAACCCGGTCTAACCCCGGTCTACCCCGGTCTAACCAGGTCTAACCCAGGTCTACAGCAGGTCTAAACCAGGTCTAACCCAGGTCTAACCCGGTCTAACCCGGTCTAACCCAGGTCTAACCCGGTCTAACCCGGTCTAACCCGGTCTAACCCCGGTCTAACCCGGTCTAACCCGGGCTAACCCGGGCTAACCCGGTCTAACCCGGGCTAACCCGGTCTAACCCAGGTCTAACCCGGTCTAACCCGGTCTAACCCAGGTCTAACCCGGTCTAACCCGGTCTAACCCGGTCTAACCCGGTCTAACCCGGTCTAACCAGGTCTAACCCGGTCTAACCCGGTCTAACCCGGTCTAACCCGGTCTAACCCAGGTCTAACCCGGGCTAACCCGGTCTAACCCGGTCTAACCCAGGTCTAACCCGGTCTAACCCGGTCTAACCCGGTCTAACCCGGTCTCACCCGGTCTCACCCGGTCTCTGTGTGTTGCAGGTCATGGGGGGCCCGGACGGGGACATGTTTAATTATTATCAGATGTTGATGCTTCAGGGACTCGTCGCCGCTCGGAAACACATGGACAAAGTTCTGCAGATCGTGGAGATCATGCAACAAGGTACCAGCAGGATCACAACCAGACTAACAGGGGTCCCACCGGGTCTACAGCAGGATCACAACCAGATTAACAGGGGTCCCAACGGGTCTACAGCAGGATCACAACCAGACTAACAGGGGTCCCAACGGGTCTACAGCAGGATCACAACCAGACTAACAGGGGTCCCAACGGGTCTACAGCAGGATCACAACCAGACTAACAGGGGTCCCAACGGGTCTACAGCAGGATCACAACCAGACTAACAGGGGTCCCAACGGGTCTACAGCAGGATCACAACCAGACTAACAGGGGTCCCACCGGGTCTACAGCAGGATCACAACCAGACTAACAGGGGTCCCAACGGGTCTACAGCAGGATCACAACCAGACTAACAGGGGTCCCACCGGGTCTACAGCAGGATCACAACCGGACTAACAGGGGTCCCAACGGGTCTACAGCAGGATCACAACCAGACTAACAGGGGTCCCAACGGGTCTACAGCAGGATCACAACCAGACTAACAGGGGTCCCAACGGGTCTACAGCAGGATCACAACCAGACTAACAGGGGTCCCAACGGGTCTACAGCAGGATCACAACCAGACTAACAGGGGTCCCAACGGGTCTACAGCAGGATCACAACCGGACTAACAGGGGTCCCAACGGGTCTACAGCAGGATCACAACCAGACTAACAGGGGTCCCAACGGGTCTACAGCAGGATCACAACCAGACTAACAGGGGTCCCAACGGGTCTACAGCAGGATCACAACCGGACTAACAGGGGTCCCAACGGGTCTACAGCAGGATCACAACCAGACTAACAGGGGTCCCAACGGGTCTACAGCAGGATCACAACCGGACTAACAGGGGTCCCAACGGGTCTACAGCAGGATCACAACCAGACTAACAGGGGTCCCAACGGGTCTACAGCAGGATCACAACCGGACTAACAGGGGTCCCAACGGGTCTACAGCAGGATCACAACCAGACTAACAGGGGTCCCAACGGGTCTACAGCAGGATCACAACCAGACTAACAGGGGTCCCAACGGGTCTACAGCAGGATCACAACCGACTAACAGGGGTCCCAACGGGTCTACAGCAGGATCACAACCAGACTAACAGGGGTCCCAACGGGTCTACAGCAGGATCACAACCAGACTAACAGGGGTCCCAACGGGTCTACAGCAGGATCACAACCAGACTAACAGGGGTCCCAACGGGTCTACAGCAGGATCACAACCAGACTAACAGGGGTCCCAACGGGTCTACAGCAGGATCACAACCAGACTAACAGGGGTCCCAACGGGTCTACAGCAGGATCACAACCAGACTAACAGGGGTCCCAACGGGTCTACAGCAGGATCACAACCAGACTAACAGGGGTCCCAACGGGTCTACAGCAGGATCACAACCAGACTAACAGGGGTCCCAACGGGTCTACAGCAGGATCACAACCAGACTAACAGGGGTCCCAACGGGTCTACAGCAGGATCACAACCAGACTAACAGGGGTCCCAACGGGTCTACAGCAGGATCACAACCAGACTAACAGGGGTCCCAACGGGTCTACAGCAGGATCACAACCAGACTAACAGGGGTCCCAACGGGTCTACAGCAGGATCACAACCAGACTAACAGGGGTCCCAACGGGTCTACAGCAGGATCACAACCAGACTAACAGGGGTCCCAACGGGTCTACAGCAGGATCACAACCAGACTAACAGGGGTCCCAACGGGTCTACAGCAGGATCACAACCAGACTAACAGGGGTCCCAACGGGTCTACAGCAGGATCACAACCAGACTAACAGGGGTCCCAACGGGTCTACAGCAGGATCACAACCAGACTAACAGGGGTCCCAACGGGTCTACAGCAGGATCACAACCGGACTAACAGGGGTCCCAACGGGTCTACAGCAGGATCACAACCAGACTAACAGGGGTCCCAACGGGTCTACAGCAGGATCACAACCAGACTAACAGGGGTCCCAACGGGTCTACAGCAGGATCACAACCAGACTAACAGGGGTCCCAACGGGTCTACAGCAGGATCACAACCAGACTAACAGGGGTCCCAACGGGTCTACAGCAGGATCACAACCAGACTAACAGGGGTCCCAACGGGTCTACAGCAGGATCACAACCAGACTAACAGGGGTCCCAACGGGTCTACAGCAGGATCACAACCAGACTAACAGGGGTCCCAACGGGTCTACAGCAGGATCACAACCAGACTAACAGGGGTCCCAACGGGTCTACAGCAGGATCACAACCAGACTAACAGGGGTCCCAACGGGTCTACAGCAGGATCACAACCAGACTAACAGGGGTCCCAACGGGTCTACAGCAGGATCACAACCAGACTAACAGGGGTCCCAACGGGTCTACAGCAGGATCACAACCAGACTAACAGGGGTCCCAACGGGTCTACAGCAGGATCACAACCAGACTAACAGGGGTCCCAACGGGTCTACAGCAGGATCACAACCAGACTAACAGGGGTCCCAACGGGTCTACAGCAGGATCACAACCAGACTAACAGGGGTCCCAACGGGTCTACAGCAGGATCACAACCAGACTAACAGGGGTCCCAACGGGTCTACAGCAGGATCACAACCAGACTAACAGGGGTCCCAACGGGTCTACAGCAGGATCACAACCAGACTAACAGGGGTCCCAACGGGTCTACAGCAGGATCACAACCAGACTAACAGGGGTCCCAACGGGTCTACAGCAGGATCACAACCAGACTAACAGGGGTCCCAACGGGTCTACAGCAGGATCACAACCAGACTAACAGGGGTCCCAACGGGTCTACAGCAGGATCACAACCAGACTAACAGGGGTCCCAACGGGTCTACAGCAGGATCACAACCAGACTAACAGGGGTCCCAACGGGTCTACAGCAGGATCACAACCAGACTAACAGGGGTCCCAACGGGTCTACAGCAGGATCACAACCGGACTAACAGGGGTCCCAACGGGTCTACAGCAGGATCACAACCAGACTAACAGGGGTCCCAACGGGTCTACAGCAGGATCACAACCAGACTAACAGGGGTCCCAACGGGTCTACAGCAGGATCACAACCAGACTAACAGGGGTCCCAACGGGTCTACAGCAGGATCACAACCAGACTAACAGGGGTCCCAACGGGTCTACAGCAGGATCACAACCAGACTAACAGGGGTCCCAACGGGTCTACAGCAGGATCACAACCAGACTAACAGGGGTCCCAACGGGTCTACAGCAGGATCACAACCAGACTAACAGGGGTCCCAACGGGTCTACAGCAGGATCACAACCAGACTAACAGGGGTCCCAACGGGTCTACAGCAGGATCACAACCAGACTAACAGGGGTCCCAACGGGTCTACAGCAGGATCACAACCAGACTAACAGGGGTCCCAACGGGTCTACAGCAGGATCACAACCAGACTAACAGGGGTCCCAACGGGTCTACAGCAGGATCACAACCAGACTAACAGGGGTCCCAACGGGTCTACAGCAGGATCACAACCAGACTAACAGGGGTCCCAACGGGTCTACAGCAGGATCACAACCAGACTAACAGGGGTCCAAACGGGTCTACAGCAGGATCACAACCAGACTAACAGGGGTCCCAACGGGTCTACAGCAGGATCACAACCAGACTAACAGGGGTCCCAACGGGTCTACAGCAGGATCACAACCAGACTAACAGGGGTCCCAACGGGTCTACAGCAGGATCACAACCAGACTAACAGGGGTCCCAACGGGTCTACAGCAGGATCACAACCAGACTAACAGGGGTCCCAACGGGTCTACAGCAGGATCACAACCAGACTAACAGGGGTCCCAACGGGTCTACAGCAGGATCACAACCAGACTAACAGGGGTCCCAACGGGTCTACAGCAGGATCACAACCAGACTAACAGGGGTCCCAACGGGTCTACAGCAGGATCACAACCAGACTAACAGGGGTCCCAACGGGTCTACAGCAGGATCACAACCAGACTAACAGGGGTCCCAACGGGTCTACAGCAGGATCACAACCAGACTAACAGGGGTCCCAACGGGTCTACAGCAGGATCACAACCAGACTAACAGGGGTCCCAACGGGTCTACAGCAGGATCACAACCAGACTAACAGGGGTCCCAACGGGTCTACAGCAGGATCACAACCAGACTAACAGGGGTCCCAACGGGTCTACAGCAGGATCACAACCAGACTAACAGGGGTCCCAACGGGTCTACAGCAGGATCACAACCAGACTAACAGGGGTCCCAACGGGTCTACAGCAGGATCACAACCAGACTAACAGGGGTCCCAACGGGTCTACAGCAGGATCACAACCAGACTAACAGGGGTCCCAACGGGTCTACAGCAGGATCACAACCAGACTAACAGGGGTCCCAACGGGTCTACAGCAGGATCACAACCAGACTAACAGGGGTCCCAACGGGTCTACAGCAGGATCACAACCAGACTAACAGGGGTCCCAACGGGTCTACAGCAGGATCACAACCAGACTAACAGGGGTCCCAACGGGTCTACAGCAGGATCACAACCAGACTAACAGGGGTCCCAACGGGTCTACAGCAGGATCACAACCGGACTAACAGGGTCCCAGGAGCAGGTCTGGTCCGGATCCTAACTGGTCTAGAGCAGGGTCACAGGGTCTGGTCGGATCCTAACGGTCTAGAGAGGCAGGTCTGGTCGGATCCTAACTGGTCTAGAGCAGGGTCTGGTCCGGATCCTAACTGGTCTAGAGCAGGGTCTGGTACCGATGCTAAAAGGTCAAGGGCAGGGTCAGGTCCCGATCCTAACTGGTCTAGAGCAGGGTCTGGTCCGGATCCTCACTGGTCTAGAGCAGGGTCTGGTCCGGATCCTAACCGGTCTAGAGCAGGGTCTGGTCCGGATCCTAACTGGTCTAGAGCAGGGTCTGGTCCGGATCCTCACTGGTCTAGAGAAGGGTCTGGGTCGGATCCTAACTGGGCTAGACCAGGGTCTTGGTCCGGATCCTACCCGGTCTCGCGCAGGGTCTGGTCCGGATCCTAACTGGTCTAGAGCAGGGTCTGGTCCGGATCCTCACTGGTCTAGAGCAGGGTCTGGTCCGGATCCTAACTGGTCTAGAGCAGGGTCTGGGTCCGGATCCTAACCGGTCTAGAGCAGGGTCTGGTCCGGATCCTAACTGGTCTAGAGCAGGGTCTGGTCCGGATCCTAACCGGTCTAGAGCAGGGTCTGGTCCGGATCCTAACTGGTCTAGAGCAGGGTCTGGTCCGGATCCTCACTGGTCTAGAGCAGGGTCTGGTCCGGATCCTAACCGGTCTAGAGCAGGGTCTGGTCCGGATCCTAACTGGTCTAGAGCAGGGTCTGGTCCGGATCCTCACTGGTCTAGAGCAGGGTCTGGAACGGATACAAACTGGTCAAGAGCAGGGTCTGGGACCGGATCCTCACTGGTCTAGAGCAGGGTCTGGTCCGGATCCTAACCGGTCTAGAGCAGGGTCTGGTCCGGATCCTAACTGGTCTAGAGCAGGGTCTGGGTCCGGATCCTAACCGGTCTAGAGCAGGGTCTGGTCCGGATCCTAACTGGTCTAGAGCAGGGTCTGGTCCGGATCCTAACCGGTCTAGAGCAGGGTCTAGAGCAGGGTCCGGATCCTAACCGGTCTAGAGCAGGGTCTAGAGCAGGGTCTGGTCGGATCCTAACCGGTCTAGAGCAGGGTCTGGTCTAGAGCAGGGTCTGGTCCGGATCCTAACTGGTCTAGAGCAGGGTCTGGGTCCGGATCCTAACCGGTCTAGAGCAGGGTCTGGTCCGGATCCTCACTGGTCTAGAGCAGGGTCTGGGTCCGGATCCTAACCGGTCTAGAGCAGGGTCTGGTCCGGATCCTCACTGGTCTAGAGCAGGGTCTGGTCCGGATCCTAACCGGTCTAGAGCAGGGTCTGGTCCGGATCCTAACTGGTCTAGAGCAGGGTCTGGTCCGGATCCTAACTGGTCTAGAGCAGGGTCTGGGTCCGGCTCCTAACTGGTCTAGAGCAGGGTCTGGGTCCGGATCCTAACCGGTCTAGAGCAGGGTCTGGGTCCGGATCCTAACCGGTCTAGAGCAGGGTCTGGGTCCGGATCCTAACCGGTCTAGAGCAGGGTCTGGGTCCGGATCCTAACTGGTCTAGAGCAGGGTCTGGTCCGGATCCTCGCTGGTCTAGAGCAGGGTCTGGGTCCGGATCCTAACCGGTCTAGAGCAGGGTCTGGGTCCGGATCCTAACCGGTCTAGAGCAGGGTCTGGGTCCGGATCCTAACCGGTCTAGAGCAGGGTCTGGGTCCGGATCCTAACCGGTCTAGAGCAGGGTCTGGTCCGGATCCTCACTGGTCTAGAGCAGGGTCTGGTCCGGATCCTAACTGGTCTAGAGCAGGGTCTGGGTCCGGCTCCTAACTGGTCTAGAGCAGGGTCTGGGTCCGGATCCTAATCGGTCTAGAGCAGGGTCTGGTCCGGATCCTAACCGGTCTAGAGCAGGGTCTGGGTCCGGATCCTAACCGGTCTAGAGCAGGGTCTGGTCCGGATCCTAACCGGTCTAGAGCAGGGTCTGGTCCGGATCCTAACTGGTCTAGAGCAGGGTCTGGTCCGGATCCTCACTGGTCTAGAGCAGGGTCTGGTCCGGATCCTCACTGGTCTAGAGCAGGGTCTGGTCCGGATCCTAACTGGTCTAGAGCAGGGTCTGGTCCGGATCCTAACTGGTCTAGAGCAGGGTCTGGGTCCGGATCCTAACCGGTCTAGAGCAGGGTCTGGTCCGGATCCTAACTGGTCTAGAGCAGGGTCTGGTCCGGATCCTAACCGGTCTAGAGCAGGGTCTGGTCCGGATCCTAACCGGTCTAGAGCAGGGTCTGGGTCCGGATCCTAACTGGTCTAGAGCAGGGTCTGGGTCCGGATCCTAACCGGTCTAGAGCAGGGTCTGGTCCGGATCCTCACTGGTCTAGAGCAGGGTCTGGGTCCGGATCCTAACCGGTCTAGAGCAGGGTCTGGTCCGGATCCTCACTGGTCTAGAGCAGGGTCTGGTCCGGATCCTAACCGGTCTAGAGCAGGGTCTGGGTCCGGATCCTAACCGGTCTAGAGCAGGGTCTGGTCCGGATCCTCACTGGTCTAGAGCAGGGTCTGGGTCCGGATCCTAACCGGTCTAGAGCAGGGTCTGGTCCGGATCCTCACTGGTCTAGAGCAGGGTCTGGTCCGGATCCTAACCGGTCTAGAGCAGGGTCTGGTCCGGATCCTAACTGGTCTAGAGCAGGGTCTGGTCCGGATCCTAACTGGTCTAGAGCAGGGTCTGGGTCCGGATCCTAACTGGTCTAGAGCAGGGTCTGGGTCCGGATCCTAACCGGTCTAGAGCAGGGTCTGGGTCCGGATCCTAACCGGTCTAGAGCAGGGTCTGGGTCCGGATCCTAACCGGTCTAGAGCAGGGTCTGGGTCCGGATCCTAACTGGTCTAGAGCAGGGTCTGGGTCCGGAGCCTCTCTGGTCTAGAGCAGGGTCTGGAGTCGGATCCTACCCGGTCCAGAGCAGGGTCTGGGTCCGGATCCTAACCGGCCTATAGCATGGTCTGGTCCGGATCCTCTCCGGTCTAGAGCAGGGTCTGGGTCCGGATCCTAACCGGTCTAGAGCAGGGTCTGGGTCCGGATCCTAACCGGTCTAGAGCAGGGTCTGGGTCCGGCTCCTAACTGGTCTAGAGCAGGGTCTGGGTCCGGATCCTAACCGGTCGAGAGCAGGGTCTGGTCCGGATCCTCACTGGTCTAGAGCAGGGTCTGGTCCGGATCCTCACTGGTCTAGAGCAGGGTCTGGGTCCGGATCCTAACCGGTCTAGAGCAGGGTCTGGGTCCGGATCCTAACCGGTCTAGAGCAGGGTCTGGTCCGGATCCTAACCGGTCTAGAGCAGGGTCTGGGTCCGGATCCTAACCGGTCTAGAGCAGGGTCTGGTCCGGATCCTAACCGGTCTAGAGCAGGGTCTGGGTCGGATCCTAACCGGTCTAGAGCAGGGTCTGGTCCGGATCCTAACCGGTCTAGAGCAGGGTCTGGGTCCGGATCCTAACCGGTCTAGAGCAGGGTCTGGTCCGGATCCTAACCGGTCTAGAGCAGGGTCTGGGTCCGGATCCTAACCGGTCTAGAGCAGGGTCTGGTCCGGATCCTAACCGGTCTAGAGCAGGGTCTGGGTCCGGATCCTAACCGGTCTAGAGCAGGGTCTGGTCCGGATCCTCACTGGTCTAGAGCAGGGTCTGGGTCCGGATCCTAACCGGTCTAGAGCAGGGTCTGGTCCGGATCCTAACCGGTCTAGAGCAGGGTCTGGGTCCGGATCCTAACCGGTCTAGAGCAGGGTCTGGTCCGGATCCTAACCGGTCTAGAGCAGGGTCTGGTCCGGATCCTAACTGGTCTAGAGCAGGGTCTGGTCCGGATCCTAACCGGTCTAGAGCAGGGTCTGGGTCCGGATCCTAACCGGTCTAGAGCAGGGTCTGGTCCGGTTCCTAACCGGTCTATCTGATGGTCTGGTCCGGATCCTAACCGGTCTAGAGCAGGGTCTGGGTCCGGATCCTAACCGGTCTAGAGCAGGGTCTGGTCCGGATCCTAACCGGTCTAGAGCAGGGTCTGGGTCCGGATCCTAACCGCTCTCTCTTTTAGGCTCGCAGCTGGCCTGTTTCCACGGCAGCTCCACGCTCCGGGCGCTGAAGGAACGTTTCCACATGAGTCTGACCGAGGAGCAGCTCCAGGTCCTGGTGGAGACTCTGGTCCAGGGCTCCATCCGGTCCCTGACCACCCGACTGTACGACGGCTTCCAGTACCTGACCAACGGGATCATGTGACCGGGACCGGACCAGGACCGGACCAGGACCGGACCAACGGGATCATGTGACCAGAACCGGACTAAACCAGGACTAAACCAGGTCTAAACCAGGACTAAACCAGGTCTAAACCAGGTCTAAACCAGGTCTAAACCAGGTCTAAACCAGGTCTAAACCAGGTCTAAACCAGGTCTAAACCAGGTCTAAACCAGGTCTAAACCAGGTCTAAACCAGGTCTAAACCAGGTCTAAACCTGGCCTCCTTCAGCCTCTGCGACGGCTCCTGTTCTTCGCCCAAAGAATCATGGAAACCCCCAAAACCAGGCCTGAACCCGGCCTGGACCAGGACTAAACCAGGACTAAATCAAGTCTAACCTAGAGAAGTAGCTGTTGACAGTGAAAACTATGCAAGACCAAGACTGGGTCTGAACCGGGACCGGGTCTGAACCGGGACCGGGTCTGAACCGGGACCGGGTCTGAACTGGGTTGAGTCCTGAACAAAAGAGTTTTAGTTGTTTTAATGAACTGAGTGTTTTTTGTGTTTAATTTAAATCTGTGGAAACTCTGTGAGCCGCGAACTACAAATCCCACAATGCACCAGTGTCTGACTACAGCTCCCACAATGCACCAGTGTCTGACTGCAGCTCCCACAATGCACCAGTGTCTGACTACAGCTCCCACAATGCACCAGTGTCTGACTACAGCTCCCACAATGCACCAGTGTCTGACTACAGCTCCCACAATGCACCAGTGTCTGACTACAGCTCCCACAATGCACCACGTTTCCATGAGAGCTTTAATTCTGAATAAAATAATTTAATCCAGAATAAAAAATAATTTAATCCAGAATAAAAAATAATTTAATCCAGAATAAAAAATAATTTAATCCAGAATAAAAAATAATTTAATCCAGAATAAAAAATAATTTAATCCAGAATAAAAAATAATTTAATTCAGAATAAAAATAATTTAATTCAGAATAAAAATGATTTAATCCAGAATAAAAATAATTTAATCCAGAATAAAATACTTTAACTCTGAATAAAATACTTTAACTCTGAATAAAGTGAGTTCCTCTTTAAAAAGTCCCTGTAAACTCTGAATTGTGCTGAGTTCATCTCAGTCCTGAAGTCAGGGGGTTTGTTCTGATTTTAAAGCTGAATGAGGTTCTTCTGGATCCTGTAAACGTTTCTTCTTCTTCACAATAATCCCGGTGGTCGGAGCTCGTCGGCTCGTCCTTCTGACTCGATCCGGACGATCCGGCTCCTCCGGTCGTCTCTTTGGATTTGTGAGCGGGATGTGGGAGTGGGCTGAGGTGTGGCAGCCTCAGACTCTTCCTCCTTCCTCTTCTTCCTCCTTCTCCTCCCCCAGACGCTGAGCCCCATTCAATAAAGACCATTTAACCTGTTTCCATGGAAACCTCAATTCACTATTATTATTTCCGTGGAAACTGCAAGAGTTAAATTCAGAAATAAAAAACCTCATGTGAACGTGGCCCATGTGTCGGGCAGGGACAGACTCCGCCTCCTTTTCATTCCTGTCTCCTTGGTTCCTCCTTCCTCCCTTTGCCTCCTCCTTTCCTCGGTTGGACTGTGAATCTTTTTGTCTCTTTTTTATTGTACATTAAAACAGTTTGATCCAAATGTTGTGTTTGTTTCCTCTGCTGCAACAATGTGACGCTAACTGAAAGCACTGCTCTGTCTGAGGCTCTGAGACTTTAATCTGAGCATAAACAGATCTGAGCTGTGAAACACGCCTCTGAAGAACAGGTCATGAGCTAGCATTAGCTTTAGCATTAGGTTTAGCTTCAGCGTTAGCTTTAGCATTAGCGTTAGTCAACAGGTTTTCAATTAGCCATTCTAACCGCAGGAAAATTAAACCATCTCTTCACATTGGGAGTTTTATCTTGACTCCAGCCTGTTGCTAATCTGCATATTGTGTCGCCATGGTAACAGCTGAATATTCTACCATAGACGCACATGTAGAACAGCCCCAGCGTGTTCAAGGGTAAAACATTTAAATAAACAAATGAAGAGTCGGACTCGAGGTTCAAACAGGAGCGTTTATAAAAGGATTCAGTCACATGATCATGGCTCTGCGATCTGATTGGTTCATTATAAAACTCTAGAGTATAAAATTTGTTCATTGGCTCGTCTTAGATCTTCTCCACGTAGTTTCCGGGGAACATCTCGTCTTAGATCTTCTCCACGTAGTTTCCGGGGAACATTCCCTCTCGGCCGCGGAGACGCCCGAACCACCACCCGCTCGTGTCTGTGGAGAAGAGAGCCCAGTTTGGTTCAGATTTAACACACCTGGAGTCGTGTTTGTTTCCTTCATGTTTGACTCTTTATTATTCGTCTGTTTCATCTTCAAAGCTCCAAACGCTCTGCTCCACCCTGTGATGTCATCAAGTGAACAGCTCCTTTTCCCTTCAGCATCGTCAGCGCCGTCAGCGTCATCAGCGTCGTCAGCGTCAGCGCCGTCAGCGTCAGCGTCGTCAGCGTCAACATCGTCAGCGTCAACGTCGTCAGCGTTGTCAGCGTCGTCAGCGTCGTCAGCATTGTCAGCGCCGTCAGCGTCAGCGTCAACATCGTCAGCGTCAACGTCGTCAGCGTCGTCAGCGTCAACGTCGTCAGCGTCGTCAATGTCAGCGTCGTCAGCGTCAACGTCGTCAGCGTCGTCAGCGTCGTCAACGTCGTCAGCGTCGTCAACGTCGTCAGCGTCGTCAACGTCGTCAGCGTCAGTGTCGTCAACGTCGTCAGCGTCGTCAACGGCGTCAGCGTCGTCAGCGTCGTCAACGTCGTCAGCGTCGTCAACGTCGTCAGCGTCGTTAGCGTCAACGTCGTCAGCGTCGTCAACGTCATCAGCGTCGTCAGTGCCAGCGTCGTCAGCGTCGTCAGTGCCAGCGTCGTCAACGTCAGCGGCGTCAGCGTCGCCAGCGTCGTCAGCGTCGTCAGCGTCAACGTCGTCAGCGTCATCAGCGTCAGCGTCAACGTCGTCAGCGTCAACGTCGTCAGTGGCGTTAGCGTCGTCAACGTCATTAGCGTCAACGTCGTCAACGTCGTCAGCGTCGTCAGCGGCATTAGCGTCGTCAGCGTCATCAGCGTCGTCAACGTCGTCAGCGTCAACGTCATCAGCGCCAGCGTCAGCATCGTCAGCGTCGTCAGGGTCAGCGTCGTCAGCATCAGCATCGTCAGCATCAGCATCGTCGTCAGCGTCGTCTGTGTTGTCGGCGTCGCCAGCGTCGTCAGCGTCAGCATCGTCGGCGTCAACGTCGTCAGCGACGTTAGCGTCGTCAGCGTCATTAGCGTCAACGTCGTCAGCGGCATTAGCGTCGTCAGCGTCATCAGCGTCGTCAACGTCGTCAGCGTCGTCAGCGTCGTCAGCGTCGTCAGCGTCGTCAGCGTCGTCAGCGTCAACGTCATCAGCGTCAACGTCATCAGCGTCAGCATCGTCGGCGTCATCAGGGTCAGCGTCGTCAGCGTCGTCAGCGTCATCAGCGTCGTCAACGTCGTCAGCGTCGTCAGCGTCGTCAGCGTCGTCAGCGTCAACGTCATCAGCGTCAGCATCGGCGGCGGCGTCAGGGTCAGCGTCGTCAGCGTCGTCAACGTCGTCAGCGTCGTCAGCGTCAGCGGCGTTAGCGTCGTCAGCGTCATTAGCGTCAACGTCGTCAGCGGCATTAGCGTCGTCAGCGTCGTCAGCGTCATCAGCGTCGTCAACGTCGTCAGCGTCAACGTCATCAGCGTCAGCATCGTCAGCGTCGTCAGGGTCAGCCTCGTCAGCGTCGTCAGCATCAGCATCGTCAGCATCGTCGCCGTCGTCGTCAGCGTCGTCTGTGTCGTCGGCGTCGTCAACGTCGTTAGCATCGTCGGCGTCGTCAGCGTCGTCAACGTCGTCAGCGCCGTCAGCGTCGTCAGCGTCGTCAGCGTCGTCGCCGTAAGTGTCGTCAGCGTCGTCGCCGTCAGCGTCAGCGTCGTCAGCGTCATCAGCGTCAACGTCGTCAGTGCCAGCGTCAGCATCGTCAGCGTCGTCAGGGTCAGCCTCGTCAGCGTCGTCAGCATCAGCATCGTCGGCGTCGTCAGCGTCGTCAACATCGGCAGCGTCAGCATCGTCAGCGTCAACATCGTCAGCGTCGTCAGCGCCGTCAACGTCGTCAGCGTCGTCAGCATCGTCAGCGTCGTCAGCATCGTCAGCATCGTCGCTGTCGTCAGTGTCGTCGGCGTCGTCAACATCGTCAGCGTCGTCAGCGTCAGCATCGTCAACATCGTCAGCGTCAACGTCGTCAGCGTCGTCAACGTCGTCAGCATCGTCAACGTCGTCAGAGTCAGCGTCGTTAACGTCGTCAGCGTCAGCGTCGTCAACGTCGTCAGCGTCGTCAGTGGCGTCAGCGGCGTCGCCGTCAGTGTTGTCAGCGTCGTCAGCGCCGTCAGCGTCGTCAGCGTCGTAAGCGTCGTCAGCATCGTCAACGTCGTCAGAGTCAGCGTCGTCAGCATCGTCAACGTCGTCAGAGTCAGCGTCGTTAACGTCGTCAGCGTCAGCGTCGTCAACGTCGTCAGCGTCGTCAGTGTTGTCAGCGTCGTCAGCGCCGTCAGCGTCGTCAGCGTCGTAAGCGTCGTCAGCGTCGTCAGCGTCGTCAGCGTCGTCAGCGTCGTAAGCGTCGTCAGCGTCGTCAGCGTCGTCAGCGTCGTAAGCGTCGTCAGCGTCGTCAGCGTCGTCAGCGTCGTCAGCATCGTAAGCGTCGTCAGCGTCGTCAGCGTCGTCAGCGTCGTCAGCGTCGTAAGCGTCGTCAGCGTCGTCAGCGTTGTCAGCGTCGTCAGCGCCGTCAGCGTCGTCAGCGTCGTAAGCGTCGTCAGCGTCGTCAGCGTCGTCAGCGTCGTCAGCATCGTAAGCGTCGTCAGCGTCGTCAGCGTCAGCCTCTCGTACCCTCGGACAGGATCTCGATAACGTCGTCCGTGTTGAAGCTGAGTTCGTCGGTGTCCTGAGCGTCGTACGCCCACAGAGCGCGACACTGCGGCATGCGGGGGCGGGGCTTCGGCTGCGGACGACCACGACCCGGCTCCGGGCGCACCTCCGACCGGCGCCGCTGCATCCTGAAGGACAGGGTCAGAACCGGGTCAGAACCAGGACTAAACCAGGACTAAGCCCGGTCTTAACCAGGACTAAACCAGGACTAAGCCCGGTCTGGACCCGGGCTCGGCCTCACCCGGCAGCTCCGGTCTCGGGGACCTCCATGAAGGTGAGGTCCTGCGGTTGCTGCGGCGACATGATGCTCTGACGGTTTCCATGGAGACGAGGCAGCGACGGCTGCTCCATGGACGACTGACGCAGAGACAGGCCCCTGGACACGCACCTGCCACCTGCACCTGCCGCTGCACCTGCACAGACAGGAGAGGAGGTGAGGAGGTGCGGAGGAGGAGGAGGAGCAGACGAGGAGGAGGTGCAGAGGAGGAGGAGGAGAGGAGGAGGAGCAGAGGAGGAGGAGCAGACGAGGAGGAGGAGAGGAGGAGGAGGAGAGGAGGAGGAGCAGAGGAGGAGGAGGAGAGGAGGAGGAGCAGAGGAGGAGGAGCAGAGGAGGAGGAGGAGAGGAGGAGGAGCAGAGGAGGAGGAGCAGAGGAGGAGGAGCAGAGGAGGAGGAGGTGCAGAGGAGGAGGAGGAGCAGACGAGGAGGTGCAGAGGAGGAGGAGCAGACGAGGAGGAGGAGCAGAGGAGGAGGAGGTGCAGAGGAGGAGGAGCAGAGGAGGAGGAGTGGAGGAGGAGCAGAGGAGGAGGAGCAGACGAGGAGGAGGGGCAGAGGAGGAGGAGCAGAGGAGGAGCACCTGGGGGGCGGGGCTCTCGGGCGTTGTGGGCGGGGCTCATGTAGCGGCTCTTCCTGTTGTCTTTCCGAGTCGGTCCTGAAAACAGAATCATGAGGAAAAAGCCTCAGTCTGGAACATTTTCTTGGTTTAAAACTGTTTTATCTCCATGACGACGAACAAACGAGACTCTGAGGAACCGTTAAAACGACTAGAACCTGGAGAAACATCTGAGCAGAACATTTGGAGCTAAAGTCGGATATAAACAGCCTCACACCCGCCGGGTGGTTCTGGCCTTAAACTGGTCTTAAACGGGCCTTAAACGGGTCTTAAATGGGTCTTAAACGGGTCTTAAACGGGTCTTAAACGGGCCTTGAACGGGTCTTAAACGGGTCTTAAACGGGTCTTAAACGGGCCTTAAACGGGTCTTAAACGGGTCTTAAATGGGTCTTAAACGGGTCTTAAACGGGTCTTAAACGGGCCTTGAACGGGTCTTAAACGGGTCTTAAACGGGTCTTAAACGGGCCTTAAACGGGTCTTAAACGGGTCTTAAATGGGTCTTAAACGGGTCTTAAACGGGCCTTAAACGGGCCTTAAACGGGTCTTAAACGGGTCTTAAACGGGCCTTAAACGGGTCTTAAACGGGTCTTAAACGGGTCTTAAACGGGTCTTAAACGGGCCTTAAACGGGTCTTAAATGGGTCTTAAACGGGTCTTAAACGGGTCTTAAACGGGCCTTAAACGGGTCTTAAATGGGTCTTAAACGGGTCTTAAACGGGCCTTAAACGGGTCTTAAACGGGTCTTAAACGGGTCTTAACCGGGTCTTAAACAGGCCTTAAACGGGACTTAAACGGACCTTAAACGGGCCTTAAACGGGCCTTAAACGGGCCTTAAACGGATCTTAAACTGGTCTTAAACTGGTCTTAAACGGGTCTTAAACGGGTCTTAAACGGGTCTTAAATGGGTCTTAAACGGGTCTTAAACGGGTCTTAAACTGGTCTTAAACGGGTCTTAAACGGGTCTTAAACGGGTCTTAAACTGGTCTTAAACTGGTGTTAAACTGGTCCTAAGATGGTCTTAAATGGGTCTTAAATGGGTCTTAAACGGGTCTTAAACAGGCCTTAAACGGGTCTTAAATGGGTCTTAAACGGGTCTTAAACGGGTCTTAAACTGGTCTTAAACGGGTCTTAAACGGGTCTTAAACGGGTCTTAAACTGGTCTTAAACTGGTGTTAAACTGGTCCTAAGATGGTCTTAAATGGGTCTTAAATGGGTCTTAAATGGGTCTTAAACTGGTCTTAAACTGGTGTTAAACTGGTCCTAAGATGGTCTTAAATGGGTCTTAAATGGGTCTTAAACGGGTCTTAAACAGGCCTTAAACTGGTCTTAAACAGGCCTTAAACGGGTCTTAAATGGGTCTTAAACGGGTCTTAAACAGGCCTTAAACGGGTCTTAAACGGGCCTTAAACGGGTCTTAAACGGGTCTTAAACGGGTCTTAAACGGGTCTTAAACGGGTCTTAAACGGGTCTTAAACGGGTCTTAAACGGGCCTTAAACGGGTCTTAAACGGGTCTTAAACGGGTCTTAAACGGGTCTTAAACGGGCCTTAAACGGGTCTTAAATGGGTCTTAAACGGGTCTTAAACGGGCCTTAAACGGGTCTTAAACGGGTCTTAAACGGGTCTTAAACGGGTCTTAAACGGGTCTTAAACGGGTCTTAAACGGGTCTTAAACGGGTCTTAAACGGATCTTAAACTGGTCTTAAACTGGTCTTAAACGGGTCTTAAACGGGTCTTAAACGGGTCTTAAACTGGTCTTAAACTGGTCTTAAACAGGTCCTAAGATGGTCTTAAATGGGTCTTAAACTGGTCTTAAACTGGTCTTAAACTGGTCTTAAACGGGTCTTAAACGGGTCTTAAACGGGTCTTAAACTGGTCTTAAACTGGTCTTAAACAGGTCCTAAGATGGTCTTAAATGGGTCTTAAACGGGTCTTAAACAGGCCTTAAACGGGTCTTAAACAGGCCTTAAACGGGTCTTAAACGGGCTTTAAACGGGTCTTAAACGGGTCTTAATCGGGTCTTAAACTGGTCCTAAGATGGTCTTAAACGGGTCTTAATCGGGTCTTAAACGGGTCTTAAACTGGTCTTAAACAGGTCCTAAGATGGTCTTAAATGGGTCTTAAACGGGTCTTAATCGGGTCTTAAACTGGTCCTAAGATGGTCTTAAACGGGTCTTAATCGGGTCTTAAACGGGTCTTAAACTGGTGTTAAACTGGTCCTAAGATGGTCTTAAACGGGTCTTAATCGGGTCTTAAACGGGTCTTAAACTGGTGTTAAACTGGTCCTAAGATGGTCTTAAACGGGTCTTAATCGGGTCTTAAACTGGTCTTAAACTGGTCTTAAACAGGTCCTAAGATGGTCTTAAATGGGTCTTAAACGGGTCTTAATCGGGTCTTAAACTGGTCCTAAGATGGTCTTAAACGGGTCTTAATCGGGTCTTAAACTGGTCCTAAGATGGTCTTAAACGGGTCTTAATCGGGTCTTAAACTGGTCTTAAACAGGTCCTAAGATGGTCTTAAATGGGTCTTAAACGGGTCTTAATCGGGTCTTAAACTGGTCCTAAGATGGTCTTAAACGGGTCTTAATCGGGTCTTAAACGGGTCTTAAACGGGTCTTAAACGGGTCAGATGGTCTTAAACGGGTCTTAGCGGGTCTTAATCGGGTCTTAAACTGGTCTTAAACTGGTCTTAAACTGGTCTTAAACGGGTCCTAAGATGGTCTTAAATGGGTCTTAAACGGGTCTTAATCGGGTCTTAAACTGGTCTTAAACTGGTCTTAAACAGGTCCTAAGATGGTCTTAAATGGGTCTTAAACGGGTCTTAATCGGGTCTTAAACTGGTCCTAAGATGGTCTTAAACGGGTCTTAATCGGGTCTTAAACGGGTCTTAAACTGGTGTTAAACTGGTCCTAAGATGGTCTTAAACGGGTCTTAATCAGGTCTTAAACTGGTCTTAAACTGGTCTTAAACAGGTCCTAAGATGGTCTTAAACGGGTCTTAATCGGGTCTTAAACTGGTCTTAAACTGGTCTTAAACAGGTCCTAAGATGGTCTTAAATGGGTCTTAAACGGGTCTTAATCGGGTCTTAAACTGGTCCTAAGATGGTCTTAAACGGGTCTTAATCGGGTCTTAAACTGGTCCTAAGATGGTCTTAAACGGGTCTTAATCGGGTCTTAAACTGGTCTTAAACAGGTCCTAAGATGGTCTTAAATGGGTCTTAAACGGGTCTTAATCGGGTCTTAAACTGGTCCTAAGATGGTCTTAAACGGGTCTTAATCGGGTCTTAAACGGGTCTTAAACTGGTGTTAAACTGGTCCTAAGATGGTCTTAAACGGGTCTTAAACGGGTCTTAATCGGGTCTTAAACTGGTCTTAAACTGGTCTTAAACTGGTCTTAAACGGGTCCTAAGATGGTCTTAAATGGGTCTTAAACGGGTCTTAATCGGGTCTTAAACTGGTCTTAAACTGGTCTTAAACAGGTCCTAAGATGGTCTTAAATGGGTCTTAAACGGGTCTTAATCGGGTCTTAAACTGGTCCTAAGATGGTCTTAAACGGGTCTTAATCGGGTCTTAAACGGGTCTTAAACTGGTGTTAAACTGGTCCTAAGATGGTCTTAAACGGGTCTTAAACGGGTCTTAATCGGGTCTTAAACTGGTCTTAAACTGGTCTTAAACTGGTCTTAAACGGGTCCTAAGATGGTCTTAAATGGGTCTTAAACGGGTCTTAATCGGGTCTTAAACTGGTCCTAAGATGGTCTTGAACGGGTCTTAAACGGGTCTTAAACGGGTCTTACTTGAGTCCTTGGGCAGTCCCGGTCCGACGCTCACTTGCAGAACTTTTCCGCTGGGTTTCAGAATCGCCTCGTCTCCGTGACCCAAAGCAAACTGGATCTGTCTGGACCCGCCCGACGTGAATGGACCCCAGCCGCCTTTCTT
This sequence comes from Odontamblyopus lacepedii, assembly GCA_034769755.1. Classification (NCBI taxonomy): domain Eukaryota; kingdom Metazoa; phylum Chordata; class Actinopteri; order Gobiiformes; family Gobiidae; genus Odontamblyopus; species Odontamblyopus lacepedii. The sequence continues at coordinate 803,111 of CM068347.1, forward strand.
CACCTTAAACTCCAGACTGAGAGACAGGTCAGAACCAGGACAGAACCAGGACAGAACCAGATCAGAACCAGGTCAGAAGCAGCACTAAACTAGGTCTAAACCAGGACTAAACCGAATCAGAACCAGGTCTAAACCAGGACTAAACCAGGACTAAACCGAATCAGAACCAGGTCTAAACCAGGACTAAACCAGGACTAAACTCTTGTGTTTTCACAGATCATCTTCTGTAAGTGATCCGAACTCCAACAGAAACAGAACTCGTTGGTTTTGTGAGCTCATTTCAAAGAGGACCGGGTTCTGTTTCTGGTCCCGTTTCTGTCCACACCTCGTCCAGGTATCACAAACTCTTCGTCTTTATTTTTTAATTGTTTCGGCATCGCTACGGCAACGACCACAGTCATGTTCACAGCCACGGGAGCCAGTGTCACGGGACATTTCTATGGCCAAGGAGGTCCCGATACACGGAACCAGGCCAAGAGAACCCAGAACCAGACTAAGACCCTCCTGAGAAAGGTCTCAGTCTTATTCAGAGGGTCTGGGTCGGGTTCAGAGGGTCTGGGCCGGGTTCAGAGGGTCTGGGGTCGGGTTCAGAGGGTCAGGGTCGGGTTCAGAGGGTCTGGGGTCGGGTTCAGAGGGTCAGGGTCGGGTTCAGAGGGTCTGGGCCGGGTTCAGAGGGTCTGGGTCCGGTTCAGGGGGTCTGGGTCGGGTTCAGAGGGTCTGGGTCGGGTTCAGAGGGTCCGGGTCCGGTTCAGGGGGTCTGGGTCGGGTTCAGAGGGTCTGGGTCGGGTTCAAAGGGTCTGGGGTCGGGTTCAGAGGGTCTGGGTCCAGTTCAGAGGGTCTGGGCCGGGTTCAGAGGGTCTGGGCCAGGTTCAGAGGGTTTGGGGTCGGGTTCAGAGGGTCTGGGGTCGGGTTCAGAGGGTCTGGGCCGGGTTCAGAGGGTCCGGGTCCGGTTCAGGGGGTCTGGGTCGGGTTCAGAGGGTCTGGGTCGGGTTCAAAGGGTCTGGGGTCGGGTTCAGAGGGTCTGGGTCCAGTTCAGAGGGTCTGGGCCAGGTTCAGAGGGTCTGGGCCGGGTTCAGAGGGTCTGGGTCGGGTTCAGAGGGTCTGGGCCGGGTTCAGAGGGTCTGGGCCAGGTTCAGAGGGTCTGGGGTCGGGTTCAGAGGGTCTGGGGTCGGGTTCAGAGGGTCTGGGCCGGGTTCAGAGGGTCTGGGGTCGGGTTCAGAGGGTCAGGGTCGGGTTCAGAGGGTCTGGGGTCGGGTTCAGAGGGTCAGGGTCGGGTTCAGAGGGTCTGGGCCGGGTTCAGAGGGTCTGGGTCCGGTTCAGGGGGTCTGGGTCGGGTTCAGAGGGTCTGGGTCGGGTTCAGAGGGTCCGGGTCCGGTTCAGGGGGTCTGGGTCGGGTTCAGAGGGTCTGGGTCGGGTTCAAAGGGTCTGGGGTCGGGTTCAGAGGGTCTGGGTCCAGTTCAGAGGGTCTGGGCCAGGTTCAGAGGGTCTGGGCCAGGTTCAGAGGGTCTGGGGTCGGGTTCAGAGGGTCTGGGGTCGGGTTCAGAGGGTCTGGGCCGGGTTCAGAGGGTCCGGGTCCGGTTCAGGGGGTCTGGGTCGGGTTCAGAGGGTCTGGGTCGGGTTCAAAGGGTCTGGGGTCGGGTTCAGAGGGTCTGGGTCCAGTTCAGAGGGTCTGGGCCAGGTTCAGAGGGTCTGGGCCGGGTTCAGAGGGTCTGGGTCGGGTTCAGAGGGTCTGGGCCGGGTTCAGAGGGTCTGGGCCAGGTTCAGAGGGTCTGGGGTCGGGTTCAGAGGGTCTGGGGTCGGGTTCAGAGGGTCTGGGCCGGGTTCAGAGGGTCTGGGCCAGGTTCAGAGGGTCTGGGGTCGGGTTCAGAGGGTCTGGGGTCGGGTTCAGAGGGTCTGGGGTCGGGTTCAGAGGGTCTGGGCCGGGTTCAGAGGGTCTGGGCCGGGTTCAGAGGGTCTGGGGTCGGGTTCAAAGGGTCTGGGGTCGGGTTCAGAGGGTCTGGGCCGGGTTCAGAGGGTCTGGGCCGGGTTCAGAGGGTCTGGGCCGGGTTCAGAGGGTCTGGGCCGGGTTCAGAGGGTCTGGGCCGGGTTCAGAGGGTCTGGGCCGGGTTCAGAGGGTCTGGGCCGGGTTCAGAGGGTCTGGGCCGGGTTCAGAGGGTCTGGGGTCGGGTTCAGAGGGTCTGGGGTCGGGTTCAGAGGGTCTGGGCCGGGTTCAGAGGGTCTGGGCCGGGTTCAGAGGGTCTGGGCCGGGTTCAGAGGGTCTGGGCCGGGTTCAGAGGGTCTGGGTCCGGTTCAGAGGGTCTGGGTCGGGTTCAGAGGGTCTGGGTCGGGTTCAGAGGGTCTGGGCCGGGTTCAGAGGGTCTGGGCCGGGTTCAGAGGGTCTGGGCCGGGTTCAGAGGGTCTGGGGTCGGGTTCAGAGGGTCTGGGGTCGGGTTCAGAGGGTCTGGGTCGGGTTCAGAGGGTCTGGGCCGGGTTCAGAGGGTCTGAGGATCGGTTCAAACACCCGAGTCAGACCCTGGTTCAGTCCTGGTATCAAACTTAAAGGTTGTTAAAGGCAGATTCTTGCTGGTCTTCTCATGGTTCAGACCGGGTTCAGACCGGGTTCAGACCGGGTTCAGACCGGGTTCAGACCGGGTTCAGACCGGGTTCAGACCGGGTTCAGACTTACAGGTTGTTGAACTTCAGGGGGAGCTTCTTGTTGGTCTTCTCGTTGTAGCGTTTGACCATCAGGCTCAGGAGCTCCGTTTTGAAGACGCTCTGAAGGACGCTGTCGTACTCCTCCTCATGGACCACAAACATGTCGTCCTGGAGACAGCTGAGGACCAATCAGACGAGAGGGTGAGGACCAGTCAGACGAGAGGGTGAGGACCAATCAGACGAGAGGGTGAGGACCAATCAGACGAGAGGGTGAGGACCAATCAGACGAGAGGGTGAGGACCAGTCAGACGAGAGGGTGAGGACCAGTCAGACGAGAGGGTGAGGAACAATCAGACGAGAGGGTGAGGAACAATCAGACGAGAGGGTGAGGACCAGTCAGACGAGAGGGTGAGGACCAGTCAGACGAGAGGGTGAGGAACAATCAGACGAGAGGGTGAGGAACAATCAGACGAGAGGGTGAGGACCAGTCAGACGAGAGGGTGAGGACCAGTCAGACGAGAGGGTGAGGACCAATCAGACGAGAGGGTGAGGAACAATCAGACGAGAGGGTGAGGACCAGTCAGACGAGAGGGTGAGGAACAATCAGACGAGAGGGTGAGGAACAATCAGACGAGAGGGTGAGGACCAATCAGACGAGAGGGTGAGGACCAGTCAGACGAGAGGGTGAGGACCAATCAGACGAGAGGGTGAGGAACAATCAGACGAGAGGGTGAGGACCAGTCAGACGAGAGGGTGAGGACCAATCAGACGAGAGGGTGAGGACCAATCAGACGAGAGGGTGAGGACTCTGCTGCATTTACACTGAAGGAGAGTTAAACTCGGAAACCCAAAGCTGCTACTGTAATTTTCCAGATAAAAACATCTCTGGTCTCTGGTCTCTGGTCTCTGGTCTGGTCTCTGGTCTCTGGTCTCTGGTCTCTGGTCTGGTCTCTGGTCTCTGGTCTCTGGTCTCTGGTCTCTGGTCTGGTCTCTGGTCTCTGGTCTCTGGTCTCTGGTCTGGTGTCTGGTCTCTGGTCTCTGGTCTCTGGTCTCTGGTCTGGTCTCGGGTCTGGTCTCGGGTCTGGTCTCTGGTCTGGTCTCTGGTCTGGTCTCTGGTCTCTGGTCTCTGGTCTCTGGTCCGGTCTCTGGTCCGGTCTCTGGTCCGGTCTCTGGTCCGGTCTCTGGTCCGGTCTCTGGTCCGGTCTCTGGTCTCTGGTCTCTGGTCTCTGGTCTGGTCTCGGGTCTGGTCTCTGGTCTCTGGTCTCTGGTCTCTGGTCTCTGGTCTCTGGTCTGGTCTCTGGTCCGGTCTCTGGTCCGGTCTCTGGTCCGGTCTCTGGTCCGGTCTCTGGTCCGGTCTCTGGTCCGGTCTCTGGTCCGGTCTCTGGTCTGGTCTCTGGTCTCTGGTCTGGTCTGGTCTCTGGTCTCTGGTCTCTGGTCTGGTCTCTGGTCTCTGGTCTCTGGTCTGGTCTCGGGTCTGGTCTCAGGTCTCTGGTCTCTGGTCTCTGGTCTCTGGTCTCTGGTCAGGTCTATGGTCTCTGGTCTGGTCTCTGGTCCCTGGTCTCTGGTCTCTGGTCTCTGGTCTGGTCTCTGGTCCGGTCTCTGGTCCGGTCTCTGGTCCGGTCTCTGGTCTGGTCTCTGGTCTCTGGTCTGGTCTGGTCTCTGGTCTCTGGTCTCTGGTCTGGTCTCTGGTCTCTGGTCTCTGGTCTGGTCTCTGGTCTGGTCTCTGGTCTGGTCTCTGGTCTCTGGTCTGGTCTCTGGTCTGGTCTCTGGTCTGGTCTCTGGTCCGGTCTCTGGTCTCTGGTCTGGTCTCTGGTCTCTGGTCTCTGGTCTCTGGTCTGGTCTCTGGTCCGGTCTCTGGTCTGGTCTCTGGTCTGGTCTCTGGTCCGGTCTCTGGTCCGGTCTCTGGTCCGGTCTCTGGTCTGGTCTCTGGTCCGGTCTCTGGTCTCTGGTCTGGTCTCACCTGAGGGACACAGACTGGATCTTCTGGATTTCAATCTTCCTCTTGAGGACTTCTCGGATCTGTCCTTTGTCCGGTCCCTGCTTCACTTTCTCTCGACCAATCAGATACAGGTATTTTGGGGTCAGAACGAGGTCGCGCTTCACGCTCTGAAACAGAAAAAACCCTTCAGAGGACCACGTCTGGACTCACCCTGAACCTCCGGCCGTACTCGAGGACCACGTCTGGACTCACCCTGAACCTCCGGCCGTACTCGAGGACCACGTCTGGACTCACCCTGAACCTCCGGCCGTACTCGAGGACCACGTCTGGACTCACCCTGAACCTCCGGTCGTACTTGAGGACCACGTCTGGACTCACCCTGAACCTCCGGTCGTACTCGAGGACCACGTCTGGACTCACCCTGAACCTCCGGCCGTACTCGAGGACGACGTCTGGACACACCCTGATCCTCCGGTCGGTCTCGAGGACCACGTCTGGACTCACCCTGAACCTCCGGCCGTACTCGAGGACCACGTCTGGACTCACCCTGAACCTCCGGTCGTACTCGAGGACCACGTCTGGACTCACCCTGAACCTCCGGCCGTACTCGAGGACCACGTCTGGACTCACCCTGAACCTCCGGCCGTACTCGAGGACCACGTCTGGACTCACCCTGAACCTCCGGCCGTACTCGAGGACCACGTCTGGACTCACCCTGAACCTCCGGCCGTACTCGAGGACCACGTCTGGACTCACCCTGAACCTCCGGCCGGCGTCGAGGACCACGTCTGGACTCACCCTGAACCTCCGGCCGGACTCGAGGACCACGTCTGGACTCACCCTGAACCTCCGGTCGCATTTCGAGGACCACGCCTTGACTCACCCTGAACCTCTGGCCGTACTCGAGGACCACGTCTGGACTCACCCTGAACCTCCGGCCGTACTCGAGGACCACGTCTGGACTCACCCTGAACCTCCGGTCGTACTCGAGGACCACGTCTGGACTCACCCTGAACCTCAGGCCGTACTCGAGGACCACGTCTGGACTCACCCTGAACCTCCGGCCGTACTCGAGGACCACGTCTGGACTCACCCTGAACCTCCGGTCGTACTCGAGGACCACGTCTGGACTCACCCTGAACCTCCGGTCGTACTCGAGGACCACGTCTGGACTCACCCTGAACCTCCGGGCGTACTCGAGGACCACGCCGGACTCACCCTGAACCTCCGGCCGTACTCGAGGACCACGTCTGGACTCACCCTGAACCTCCGGCCGTACTCGAGGACCACGTCTGGACTCACCCTGAACCTCCGGTCGTACTCGAGGACCACGTCTGGACTCACCCTGAACCTCCGGCCGTACTCGAGGACCACGTCTGGACTCACCCTGAACCTCCGGCCGTACTCGAGGACCACGTCTGGACTCACCCTGAACCTCCGGTCGTACTCGAGGACCACGTCTGGACTCACCCTGAACCTCCGGCCGTACTCGAGGACCACGTCTGGACTCACCCTGAACCTCTGGCCGTACTCGAGGACCACGTCTGGACTCACCCTGAACCTCCGGCCGTACTCGAGGACCACGTCTGGACTCACCCTGAACCTCCGGTCGTACTTGAGGACCACGTCTGGACTCACCCTGAACCTCCGGTCGTACTTGAGGACCACGTCTGGACTCACCCTGAACCTCTGGCCGTACTCGAGGACCACGTCTGGACTCACCCTGAACCTCCGGTCGTACTCGAGGACCACGTCTGGACTCACCCTGAACCTCCGGTCGCATTTCTGAGGACCACGTCTGGACTCACCCTGAACCTCCGGCCGTACTCGAGGACCACGTCTGGACTCACCCTGAACCTCCGGTCGTACTTGAGGACCACGTCTGGACTCACCCTGAACCTCCGGCCGTACTCGAGGACCACGTCTGGACTCACCCTGAACCTCCGGTCGTACTTGAGGACCACGTCTGGACTCACCCTGAACCTCCGGTCGTACTCGAGGACCACGTCTGGACTCACCCTGAACCTCTGGCCGTACTCGAGGACCACGTCTGGACTCACCCTGAACCTCCGGCCGTACTCGAGGACCACGTCTGGACTCACCCTGAACCTCCGGTCGTACTCGAGGACCACGTCTGGACTCACCCTGAACCTCCGGCCGTACTCGAGGACCACGTCTGGACTCACCCTGAACCTCCGGCCGTACTCGAGGACCACGACTGGACTCACCCTGAACCTCCGGTCGTACTCGAGGACCACGTCTGGACTCACCCTGAACCTCCGGTCGTACTCGAGGACCACGTCTGGACTCACCCTGAACCTCCGGCCGTACTCGAGGACCACGTCTGGACTCACCCTGAACCTCCGGCCGTACTCGAGGACCACGTCTGGACTCACCCTGAACCTCCGGCCGTACTCGAGGACCACGTCTGGACTCACCCTGAACCACCGGGCGTACTCGAGGACCACGTCTGGACTCACCCTGAACCTCCGGCCGTACTCGAGGACCACGTCTGGACTCACCCTGAACCTCCGGCCGTACTCGAGGACCACGTCTGGACTCACCCTGAACCTCCGGTCGTACTCGAGGACCACGTCTGGACTCACCCTGAACCTCCGGCCGTACTCGAGGACCACGTCTGGACTCACCCTGAACCTCTGGCCGTACTCGAGGACCACGTCTGGACTCACCCTGAACCTCCGGCCGTACTCGAGGACCACGTCTGGACTCACCCTGAACCTCCGGCCGTACTCGAGGACCACGTCTGGACTCACCCTGAACCTCCGGTCGTACTTGAGGACCACGTCTGGACTCACCCTGAACCTCTGGCCGTACTCGAGGACCACGTCTGGACTCACCCTGAACCTCCGGTCGTACTCGAGGACCACGTCTGGACTCACCCTGAACCTCCGGTCGTACTCGAGGACCACGTCTGGACTCACCCTGAACCTCCGGTCGTACTCGAGGACCACGTCTGGACTCACCCTGAACCTCCGGCCGTACTCGAGGACCACGTCTGGACTCACCCTGAACCTCCGGTCGCATGCCCGAGGACCACGTCTGGACTCACCCTGAACCTCCGGGTCGCATTGGAGGACCACGTCTGGACTCACCCTGAACCTCCGGTCGTGCCGAGGACCACGTCTGGACTCACCCTGAACCTCTGGCCGTACTCGAGGACCACGTCTGGACTCACCCTGAACCTCCGGCCGTACTCGAGGACCACGTCTGGACTCACCCTGAACCTCCGGCCGTACTCGAGGACCACGTCTGGACTCACCCTGAACCTCCGGTCGTACTCGAGGACCACGTCTGGACTCACCCTGAACCTCCGGTCGTACTCGAGGACCACGTCTGGACTCACCCTGAACCTCCGGTCGTACTTGAGGACCACGTCTGGACTCACCCTGAACCTCCGGCCGTACTCGAGGACCACGTCTGGACTCACCCTGAACCTCCGGTCGTACTTGAGGACCACGTCGGCGAACTCCACCCTCTCCCTCCGCCCGATGAAGGCCCGGATCTCGGGGCGCTGGTCCAGACCCAGGTAGTCGCCCACGAAGTTCCGGTTCAGGCTGTTCCTGCGCCGCTCCTTCTTATTCAGCAGAATGTCTGAGGCTGAGGGAGACCAGAGCAGGACCGGGTCAGGACCGGGTCAGGACCGGGTCAGGACCGGGTCAGGACCGGGTCAGGACCGGGTCAGAACCGGGTCTAAAACTGGGTCTAAACCAGGACTAGACTAGAACTAAACCAAGGCTACAGCAGCCCAAAACAAAACTACAACAGGTCTAAACCGGGTCTAAAGCAGAACTAAACCGGGACTATCCCAGGTCTAAACCGGGTCTAAAGCAGAACTAAACCGGGACTATCCCAGGTCTAAACCGGGTCTAAAGCAGAACTAAACCGGGACTATCCCAGGTCTAAACCGGGTCTAAAGCAGAACTAAACCGGGACTATCCCAGGTCTAAACCGGGTCTAAAGCAGAACTAGACCGGGACTATCCCAGGTCTAAACCGGGTCTAAAGCAGAACTAAACCGGGACTATCCCAGGTCTAAACCGGGTCTAAAGCAGAACTAAACCGGGACTATCCCAGGTCTAAACCGGGTCTAAAGCAGAACTAAACCGGGACTATCCCAGGTCTAAACCGGGTCTAAAGCAGAACTAAACCGGGACTATCCCAGGTCTAAACCGGGTCTAAAGCAGAACTAAACCGGGACTATCCCAGGTCTAAACCGGGTCTAAAGCAGAACTAAACCGGGACTATCCCAGGTCTAAACCGGGTCTAAAGCAGAACTAGACCGGGACTATCCCAGGTCTAAACCGGGTCTAAAGCAGAACTAAACTGGGACTATCCCAGGTCTAAACCGGTCTAAAGCAGAACTAAACCGGGACTATCCCAGGTCTAAACCGGGTCTAAAGCAGAACTAAACCGGGACTATCCCAGGTCTAAACCGGGTCTAAAGCAGAACTAAACCGGGACTATCCCAGGTCTAAACCGGGTCTAAAGCAGAACTAAACTGGGACTATCCCAGGTCTAAACCGGGTCTAAAGCAGAACTAAACCGGGACTATCCCAGGTCTAAACCGGGTCTAAAGCAGAACTAAACCGGGACTATCCCAGGTCTAAACCGGGTCTAAAGCAGAACTAAACCGGGACTATCCCAGGTCTAAACCGGGTCTTACCTTCCTGTCTCATCTGGACGTACTTCCTCACGGCGACGTGCTTCCTCCAGGCTTTCTGAATGACCCGGGCAAAGCCGTTGTATTTCCGCTCCCTCATCTCCTCCAACAGGAAGAGCTGCAGAGACAGAGGGGGCATCAGGGGCATCAGGGGCATCAGGGGCATCAGGGGGATCAGAGGGCATCAGGGGGCATCAGGGGGCATCAGGGGGATCAGAGGGCATCAGGGGGCATCAGAGGGCATCAGGGGGCATCAGGGGGATCAGGAGGCATCGGGGGCATCAGAGGGCATCAGGGGGATCAGAGGGCATCAGAGGGCATTAGGGGGCATCAGGGGGAATCAGGAGGCATCAGGGGAATCAGGGGGCATCAGGGGAATCAGGGGGATCAGAGGGCATCAGGGGGCATCAGAAGGCATCAGAGGGCATCAGGGGGCATCAGGGGCATCAGAGGGCATCAGGAGGCATCGGGGGCATCAGGAGGCATCGGGGCATCAGGGGGCATCAGGAGACATCGGGGGCATCAGGGGGCATCAGGAGGCATCGGGGGCATCAGGGGCATCAGAGGGCATCAGAGGGCACCAGGGGCATCAGGGGGCATCAGAGGGCATCAGAGGGCATCAGGAGGCATCAGGGGGCATCAGAGGGCATCAGAGGGCATCAGGAGGCATCAGGAGGCATCAGGAGGCATCAGGGGACAAAGTGTATAGAGTGTGTAAAGTCTAAAGTGTGTAAAGTGTGTAAACATGTAAATTGTAAAGTGTGTAAAGTGTAAATTGTGTAAAGTGTGTAAAGTGTGTAAACTGTAAAATGTGTAAAGTGTGTAAAGTGTGTAAAGTGTAAAGTGTGTAAAGTGTGTAAAGTGTTAAGTGTGTAAAGTGCAGTGTGTAAAGTGTAAAGTGTGTAAAGTGTTAAGTGTAAAGTGTGTAAAGTGTGTAAAGTGTAAAGTGTGTAAAGTGTGTAAAGTGTAGTGTGTAAAATGTAAAGTGTAAAGTGTGTAAAGTGTAAAGTGTGTAAAGTGTGTAAAGTGTTAAGTGTGTAAAGTGCAGTGTGTAAAGTGTAGTGTGTAAAGTGTGTAAAGTGTGTAAAGTTCAAAGTGTGTAAAGTGTGTAAAGTGTTAAGTGTGTAAAGTGTTAAGTGTGTAAAGTGTTAAGTGTGTAAAGTGTAAAGTGTGTAAAGTGTGTAAAGTGTGTAAAGTGTAAAGTGTGTAAAGTGTGTAAAGTGTAAAGTGTGTAAAGTGTGTAAAGTGTAAAGTGTGTAAAGTGTGTAAAGTGTGTAAAGTGTGTAAAGTGTGTAAAGTGTAAAGTGTGTAAAGTGTAAAGTGTGTAAAGTGTGTAAAGTGTGTAAAGTGTGTAAAGTGTGTAAAGTGTAAAGTGTGTAAACGACTTCACAGATTTCTCCTGTTGTGGGTTATTTTTAGAACGTGACCCCGCGATAAACGAGGGACCACTGCAGAACTGTAGAACTGTAGAACAGTTTCTGAGAAGACTGAAATCTTTTGATGTCTGCAGTGAGATGCTGCATGTCTTTTATCAGTCAGCTGTAGCAGGTGCTCTTTTCTTTGGGGTTGTGCTGGGGCAGTGGTCTGACTGATCTATCTATCTACACTCAACAAAAATATAAACGCAACACTTTTGTTTTTGCTCCCATTAGTCATGAGATGGACTCAAAGATCTAAAATTCATTCCAGATACACAATATTACCATTTCTCTCAAACATTGTTCACAAATCTGTCTAAATGTGTGATAGTGGCACTTTTGCTTTGCTGAGATAATCCATCCCACCTCACAGGTGCCACATCAAGATGCTCATCAGACACCATGATTAGTGCACAGGTGAACCTTAGACTGCCCACAATAAAAGGCCACTCTGAAATGTGCAGTTTTGTCTCACAGCAAAATGCCACAGATGGCGCAAGCATTGAGGGAGCGTGCAATTGGCATGCTGACAGCAGGAATGTCAACCAGATCTGTTGCTCGGGCATTGAATGTTCATTTCTCCACCATAAGCCGTCTCCAAAGGCGTTTCAGAGAATATGGCAGTACATCCAACCGGCCTCACAACCGCAGACCACGTGTAACCACACCAGCCCAGGACCTCCACATCCAGCAGGTTCACCTCCAAGATCGTCTGAGACCAGCTACTCAGACAGCTGCTGAAACAATTGGTTTGCATAACCAAAGAATTTCTGCACAAACTGTCAGAAACCGTCTCAGGGAAGCTCAACTGCATGCTCGTCGTCCTCATCGGGGTCTTAACCTGACTCCAGATCGTCGCCGTAACAGACTTGAGTGGGCAAATGCCCACATTCGATGGCGTCTGGCACGTTGGAGAGGTGTTCTCTTCACGGATGAATCTGGGTTTACATTGTTCAGGGCAGAAGGCAGACAGCGTGTGTGGCGTCGTGTGGGTGAGCGCTTTGCTGATGTCAGTGTTGTGGATGGAGTGGCCCATGGTGGTGGTGGGGTTATGGTATGGGCAGGCATCTGTTATGGACGAAGAACACAGGTGCATTTTATTGATGGCATTTTGAATGCACAGAGATACCGTGATGAGATCCTGAGGCCCATTGTTGTGCCATACATCCATGAACATCACCTCATGTTTCAGCAAGATAATGCACGGCCCCATGTTGCAAGGATCTGTACACAATTCTTGGAAGCTGAAAATGTCCCAGTTCTTGCATGGCCAGCATACTCACCGGACATGTCACCCATTGAGCATGTTTGGGATGTGCTTGACCGGCGTATACGACAGCGCGTACCAGTTCCCACTAACATCCAGCAACTTCGCACAGCCATTGAAGAGGAGTGGACCAACATTCCACAGGCCACAATTGACAATCTGATAAACTCTATGCGAAGAAGATGTGTTGCACTGCATGAGGCAAATGGTGGTCACACCAGATACTGACTGGTTCTGAGTCCCCAGACCCCCAATAAAGCAACAACTGCACATTTCAGAGTGGCCTTTTATTGTGGGCAGTCTAAGGTTCACCTGTGCACTAATCATGGTGTCTGATGAGCATCTTGATGTGGCACCTGTGAGGTGGGATGGATTATCTCAGCAAAGCAAAAGTGCCACTATCACACATTTAGACAGATTTGTGAACAATGTTTGAGAGAAATGGTAATATTGTGTATCTGGAATGAATTTTAGATCTTTGAGTCCATCTCATGACAAATGGAGCAAAAACAAAAGTGTTGTGTTTATATTTTTGTTGAGTGTATCTATCTATCTAACTAGAACGAGTTCGAGTTGTACTTGTACTTGTGCCGTACCGACTCCGGGGCCCGGATGAAGACCTTGCTGGTGCCGAGCTGGTACTGGTCCTGGTCCATGTTGACGGAGCGAAGCAGGTGCAGAACCCCCTCGCGCTGCCCCCCCCTCCACACGGGCCACGACTCACGGGTCAGGATCGCGTACCTGCAACCAGGACCGAACCAGGTCTGAACCAGGACTGAACCAGGACTGAACCAGGACCGAACCAGGTCTGAACCAGGACCGAACCAGGACTGAACCAGGACCGAACCAGGACTGAACCAGGTCTGGACCAGGACTGAACCAGGACTGAACCAGGACTGAACCAGGACTGAACCAGGACCGAACCAGGTCTGAACCAGGACTGAACCAGGACTGAACCAGGACTGAACCAGGACTGAACCAGGTCTGAACCAGGACCGAACCAGGTCTGAACCAGGACTGAACCAGGTCTGAACCAGGTCTGGACAAGGACTGAGCCAGGTCTGAAACAGGTCTGGACCAGGACTGAACCAGGTCTGGACCAGGACTGAACCAGGTCTGAACCAGGTCTGGACCAGGACTGAACCAGGACTGAACCAGGCCTGAACCAGGACTGGACCAGGACTGAACCAGGACTGAACCAGGCCCGAACCAGGACTGGACCAGGTCTGAAACAGGTCTGAACCAGGTCTGGGCCAGGACCGAACCAGGTCTGGACCAGGTCTGAACCAGGTCTGGACCAGGACTGAACCAGGTCTGAACCAGGTCTGGACCAGGACTGAACCAGGACTGAACCAGGCCTGAACCAGGACTGGACCAGGACTGAACCAGGACTGAACCAGGACTGAACCAGGCCCGAACCAGAACTGAACCAGGTCTGAACCAGGTCTGGACAAGGACTGAACCAGGTCTGAACCAGGTCTGGACCAGAACTGAACCAGGTCTGAACCAGGTCTGGACAAGGACTGAACCAGGTCTGAACCAGGCCCGAAAGAGGTCTGAACCAGGATCAAACCAGGACTGAACCAGGACCGAACCAGGACTAAAAGAGGTCTAAAACATGACTAAACCAGGACTAAAGCAGGTCTGACCTCTGGAGGAACTTGCTGAAGACCCGTCTGTAGGAGAACCCGGCTCGTCGCACTCGGATGTTCTCGCGCAGTCCCAAATACTCCACCTGGTGGCGCACTCGCTTCTCCTCCCAGTCTCCGGCGCGTTTGGTCTCGTTGGGTTTAATGCAGCGGACGTAGTGCGGCGTGCAGCGCATCAGCGTCTGGACCAGAGAGTTCGCCTGTTTCTGAGGACCACAACCAGACCGGGATCACAACCAGACCAGGACCAGACCAGAACCAGGACCAGGGCCAGACCAGGACCAGGACCAGGATCACAACCAGACCTGGACCAGACCGGCAGCTAGAGGAGGTACCTTGATCTTGGAGCCGACGGTGGTGGGACGTCCTCGTTTCTCGGCCTCCAGGTTTTCAGGAAACAGACTTCTGATGAATGCACTAAACACACACAACACACACACACCGATATAATAAGAGGTTTATATAATCACAGATGTTGTTCTTATGTTTCTATATTTGTGATGATATTTAATAATCATAATAATAATAATACATTTTATTTCTTAGGTCCTTTCTGGACGCCCGATGTCGCCTTTGCAACAACATAAACAAATTAGGTATCATTAAAACACAGTTAAAGTGGGACAGTATTTAATTCATATTTGTGATGATATCTGTAATAATATTTGTGATATTTGCAGTGGCGGCTGGTGAATGGAGGCCGCACTCCCTAACTTGACCTCAATTAAAAAGAAAATAAAACGGCATATATAAGGAGGTATTTTGTATTCGGCTGTATGTTTAATATTTTGTTTAATGTGTGTCAGGGTGTGCTGTTGGGGCTGTGCTTCGTGCTCTAGATAAAGTTCAGCCAAAAGTGAACAAAACGTCTCTGGCATTCGTTAGAACATTATTTAGCCTGTACATAATAATATATTTATACTTTTGGCCTATGCGCCACCCCAAAAAATGATGCCACCAGCCGCCACTCGATATTTGTGATATTTGTGATATGTGTGATATTTGTGATGTGATGTTTGTGATGATATTTGTGATGATATTTGTGATGATACTTGTGATGTGTGATATTTGTGATGATATTTGTGATGATACTTGTGATGTGTGTTATTTGTGATATGTGTAATGTTTGTGATGATACTTGTGATATTTGTGATATGTGTGATGTTTGTGGTGATGTTTGTGATATTCGTGATACTTGTGATATGTGTGAAATTTGTGATGATATTTGTGATATTTGTGATTATGTGTGATGTGTGATATTTGATATTTGTGATGTGTGTGATATGTGTGATGTTTGTGATATTAGTGATATTTGTGATGATACTTGTGATATGTGTGATGTTTGTGATGATATTTGTGATGTGTGACATTTGTGATGTGATATTTGTGATATTTGTGATGATACTTGTGATGTGTATTATTTGTGATATGTGTAATGTTTGTGATGTGTGATGATATTTGTGATGATATTTGTGATGTGTGATATTTGTGATGTTTGTGATACTTGTGATATGTGATATTTGTGATGTTTGTGATGATATTTGTGATACTTGTGATGTTTGTGAAATTTGTTATATTTGTGATATGTGTGATATTTGTGATGTTTGATGGTATTAGTGATATTTGTGATATTTGTATTTGTGATGATAGTTGTGATATGTGTGAAATTTGTGATGTGTGATATTTGTGATTATGTGTGATGTGTGATGATATTTGTGATGATATTTGTGATGTGTGATATTTGTGATATTTGTGATGTGTGATATTTGTGATGTGATGTTGGTGATGATATTTGTGATGATACTTGTGATGTGTATTGTTTGTGATCTGTGTAATGTTTGTGATATGTGTGATATTTGTGATGTTTGTGATATTTCTGATGATACTTGTGATATGTGATATTTGTGATATGTGTGATGTTTGTGATATTTGTGATATTTGTGATACTTGTGATGTGTGTGAAATTTGTGATGATCGTTGTGATGTGTGAAATTTGTGATATTTTGATGCGTGTGATATTTGTGATATTTTGATGTGTGTGATATTTGTGATTATGTCTGATGTTTGTAATGTTTGTGATATTTGTGATACTTGTGATGTGTGTGATATTTGTGATGTGTGATATTTGTGATGATATTTGTGATGATACTTGTGATATTTGTAGTGAATGGTTCTGATCTGTGAGTAAAATGTTTTAGACTCACAACTCGCTGCTCTGCATCAGCTCGATGAGGTCCGGAAAAAGAACATCACGGTTCCTCTCACAGAACCCACTGACATCATATGACACCTGAGGAGAGGAGGAGAGGAGAGAGAGGAGGAGAGGAGAGGAGAGAGGAGAGGAAGGGAGGAGGAGAGAGGAGAGGAGGAGTAGAGAGGAGGATGAGAGGACAGGAGAGGAAAGAGGAGGAGAGAGGAGGGGAGAGAGGAGAGGAGAGGAGAAAGGAGAGGAGAGAGGAGGAAAGGAGAGGAGAGGAGGAGAAAGGAAGAGGAGAAAGGAAGAGAGAGGAGGGGAGAGAGGAGAGAGAAGGAGCATTTGAAGAATATGAAGTTAAACATTTCTTCTAATGTTATATTTATTTCTAATGTGATGTGCGTGTGTGTATAGTGTGTTTATAGTGTGTGTGTATAGTGTGTGTGTATAGTGTGTGTGTGTATAGTGTGTGTGTGTGTATGTATGTATGTGTGTATATAGTGTGTGTATTTGTATGTGTGTATAGTGTGTGTGTGTGTGTATAGTGTGTGTGTATAGTGTGTGTGTGTGTATAGTGTGTGTGTATAGTGTGTGTGTGTATAGTGTGTATGTGTGTGTATAGTGTGTATGTGTGTATGTATAGTGTGTGTGTGTGTGTGTATACTGTGTGTGTGTATAGTGTGTGTATAGTGTGTGTGTATAGTGTGTGCGTGCGTGTGTATAGTGTGTGTATAGTGTGTGTGTGTGTGTATAGTGTGTGTGTGTATAGTGTGTGTGTGTGTGTATAGTGTGTGTGTATAGTGTGTGTGTGTATAGTGTGTATGTGTGTATAGTGTGTATGTGTGTATGTATAGTGTGTGTGTGTATAGTGTGTGTGTGTGTGTATAGTGTGTGTGTGTGTGTGTGTATAGTGTGTGTGTGTGTGTGTGTATAGTGTGTATGTGTGTGTGTGTATAGTGGGTGTATCGTATGTGTGTGTATAGTGTGTGTGTGTGTATAGTGTGTATGTGTGTGTGTATAGTGTGTATGTGTGTATGTATAGTGTGTATGTGTGTGTGTATAGTGTGTGTGTGTATAGTGTGTGTAGTGTGTGTGTGTGTGTGTGTATAGTGTGTATGTGTGTGTGTATGTGTGTGTATAGTGTGTGTGTGTGTAGTGTTTGTATAGTGTGTGTGTTTATAGTGTGTGTGTGTGTATAGTGTGTGTGTGTGTATAGTGTGTGTATAGAGTGTGTGTATAGTGTGTATGTGTGTGTGTATAGTGTGTGTGTGTGTAGTGTGTGTATAGTGTGTGTGTGTATAGTGTGTATGTGTGTGTGTATAGTGTGAATGTGTGTGTGTATAGTGTGTATGTGTGTGTGTATAGTGTGAATGTGTGTGTGAGTGTGTTTTGTACCTTTCCAGCGTAGTGGTGGATGATGAAGCCCTGATTCCAGCTGCTGAAGTGCTCATGTGACCCCACCTGTCCATCAAACACACTGTGACACGACCCCTGACCCCGCCTGTCCATCAAACACACTGTGACACGACCCCTGACCCCGCCTGTCCATCAAACACACTGTGACACGACCCCTGACCCCGCCTGTCCATCAACCACACTGTGACACGACCCCTGACCCCGCCTGTCCATCAAACACACTGTGACACGACCCCTGACCCCGCCTGTCCATCAAACACACTGTGACACGAACCCCGACGACGCCTGTCCATCAAACACAGTGTGACACGACCCCTGACCCCGCCTGTCCATCAAACACACTGTGACACGACCCCTGACCCCGCCTGTCCATCAAACACACTGTGACATGACCCCTGACCCTGCCTGTCCATCAAACACACTGTGACACGACCCCTGACCCCGCCTGTCCATCAAACACACTGTGACACGACCCCTGACCCCGCCTGTCCATCAAACACACTGTGACATGACCCCTGACCCCGCCTGTCCATCAAACACACTGTGACACGACCCCTGACCCCGCCTGTCCATCAAACACACTGTGACACGACCCCTGACCCCGCCTGTCCATCAAACACACTGTGACACGACCCCTGACCCCGCCTGTCCATCAAACACACTGTGACATGACCCCTGACCCCGCCTGTCCATCAAACACACTGTGACATGACCCCTGACCCCGCCTGTCCATCAAACACACTGTGACACGACCCCTGACCCCGCCTGTCCATCAAACACACTGTGACATGACCCCTGACCCCGCCTGTCCATCAAACACACTGTGACATGACCCCTGACCCCGCCTGTCCATCAACCACACTGTGACATGACCCCTGACCCCGCCTGTCCATCAAACACACTGTGACACGACCCCTGACCCCGCCTGTCCATCAAACACACTGTGACACGACCCCTGACCCCGCCTGTCCATCAAACACACTGTGACACGACCCCTGACCCCGCCTGTCCATCAACCACACTGTGACATGACCCCTGATCACGCCTGTCCATCAAACACACTGTGACACGACCCCTGACCCCGCCTGTCCATCAAACACACTGTGACACGACCCCTGACCCCGCCTGTCCATCAAACACACTGTGACACGACCCCTGACCCCGCCTGTCCATCAAACACACTGTGACACGACCCCTGACCCCGCCTGTCCATCAAACACACTGTGACACGACCCTGACCCCGCCTGTCCATCAAACACACTGTGACACGACCCCTGACCCCGCCTGTCCATCAACCACACTGTGACACGACCCCTGACCCCGCCTGTCCATCAAACACACTGTGACACGACCCTGACCCCGCCTGTCCATCAAACACACTGTGACCACGACCCCTGACCCCGCCTGTCCATCAAACACACTGTGACACGACCCTGACCCGCCTGTCCATCAACCACACTGTGACACGACCCCTGACCCCGCCTGTCCATCAACCACACTGTGACACGACCCCTGACCCCGCCAGTCCATCAACAACACTGTGACAAGACACCTTACCCAGCCTGTCCATCAAACACACTGTGACACGACCCCTGACCCCGCCTGTCCATCAAACACACTGTGACACGACCCCTGACCCCGCCTGTCCATCAAACACACTGTGACACGACCCCTGACCCCGCCTGTCCATCAAACACACTGTGACACGACCCTGACCCCGCCTGTCCATCAAACACACTGTGACACGACCCCTGACCCCGCCTGTCCATCAAACACACTGTGACATGACCCCTGACCCCGCCTGTCCATCAAACACACTGTGACACGACACATGACCCCGCCTGTCCATCAAACACACTGTGACACGACCCCTGACCCCGCCTGTCCATCAACCACACTGTGACACGACCCCTGACCCCGCCTGTCCATCAAACACACTGTGACACGACCCCTGACCCCGCCTGTCCATCAAACACACTGTGACACGACCCCTGACCCCGCCTGTCCATCAAACACACTGTGACACGACCCCTGACCCCGCCTGTCCATCAAACACACTGTGACACGACCCCTGACCCCGCCTGTCCATCAAACACACTGTGACACGACCCCTGACCCCGCCTGTCCATCAAACACACTGTGACACGACCCCTGACCCCGCCTGTCCATCAAACACACTGTGACATGACCCCTGACCCCGCCTGTCCATCAAACACACTGTGACACGACCCCTGACCCCGCCTGTCCATCAAACACACTGTGACATGACCCCTGACCCCGCCTGTCCATCATAAAGCCTGCGTGTGTTCACTCTTCCCACAGGGGGCGCGTCCGAGGGTCCAGTGAGTGAAAGAGAAAGTCGTGCGGTCAGAGCGGATCACGATGGGAGAGACGGGAAACGACGATACGGTTTTCCCACAGTTCCACACGATACACGGGGCACGATATCCATTCGATTTCGAAACATTTAAGACAAAAATGAAAAAGAGTGAATTTTCTTCTGAGTAAAAAAACACACACAACAAACAGAGCAGCAGAGGCAGTACGTGGCTCCTCCCCCTCCAACAGAGGCAGTACGTGGCTCCTCCCCCTCCAACAGAGGCAGTACATAGCTCCTCCCCTTCAGGCAGAGGCAGTACGTGGCTCCTCCCCCTCAGGCAGAGGCAGTACGTGGCTCCTCCCCCTCCAGTAGAGGCAGTATGTGACTCCTCCCCCTCAGGCAGAGGCAGTACGTGGCTCCTCCCCCTCCAGTAGAGGCAGTACGTAGCTCCTCCCCCTCCAGTAGAGGCAGTATGTGGCTCCTCCCCCTTAGGCAGAGGCAGTACGTAGCTCCTCCCCCTCCAGTAGAGGCAGTATGTGGCTCCTCCCCCTCAGGCAGAGGCAGTACGTGGCTCCTCCCCCTCTGCCTCTCCATCCTCTCACACTCTGTTCTTTCGCACAAACGTCTCACACTTTTTTCTGACTCAAACTGACGAGTTTATCACGAGTCTCGTGGCGTTTTCGTGGCGAAGTGAAGCCAAAGTGAATCTCTGTCATTTCTATCGTAAAATCAAAACTTGGTAAAGATCAAACTCTGTGAGGACGTTTCCCTTTAGACCAACAGAAATGAGCACAGAGACACGAGGGACACGAATA
>CM068347.1:825942-905942 GCA_034769755.1 Odontamblyopus lacepedii
AGACTCCAGGACCTTCATGAGCTTCTGGAGACTCCAGGACCTTCATGAGCTTCTGGAGACTCCAGGACCTTCAGGTGCTTCTGGAGACACCAGGACCTTCATGAGCTTCTGGAGACACCAGGACCTTCATGAGCTTCTGGAGACTCCAGGACCTTCAGGTGCTTCTTCTGGAGACTCCAGGACCTTCATGAGCTTCTGGAGACTCCAGGACCTTCATGAGCTTCTGGAGACTCCAGGACCTTCAGGTGCTTCTTCTGGAGACTCCAGGACCTTCATGAGCTTCTGGAGACTCCAGGACCTTCAGGTGCTTCTGGAGACTCCAGGACCTTCATGAGCTTCTGGAGACTCCAGGACCTTCAGGTGCTTCTGGAGACACCAGGACCTTCATGAGCTTCTGGAGACTCCAGGACCTTCAGGTGCTTCTTCTGGAGACTCCAGGACCTTCATGAGCTTCTGGAGACTCCAGGACCTTCAGGTGCTTCTTCTGGAGACTCCAGGACCTTCATGAGCTTCTGGAGACTCCAGGACCTTCAGGTGCTTCTTCTGGAGACTCCAGGACCTTCATGAGCTTCTGGAGACTCCAGGACCTTCATGAGCTTCTGGAGACTCCAGGACCTTCATGAGCTTCTGGAGACTCCAGGACCTTCATGAGCTTCTGGAGACTCCAGGACCTTCAGGTGCTTCTTCTGGAGACTCCAGGACCTTCATGAGCTTCTGGAGACTCCAGGACCTTCATGAGCTTCTGGAGACTCCAGGACCTTCAGGTGCTTCTGGAGACACCAGGACCTTCATGAGCTTCTGGAGACTCCAGGACCTTCAGGTGCTTCTTCTGGAGACTCCAGGACCTTCATGAGCTTCTGGAGACTCCAGGACCTTCAGGTGCCTCTGGAGACTCCAGGACCTTCATGAGCTTCTGGAGACTCCAGGACCTTCATGAGCTTCTGGAGACTCCAGGACCTTCATGAGCTTCTGGAGACTCCAGGACCTTCATGAGCTTCTGGAGACTCCAGGACCTTCAGGTGCTTCTTCTGGAGACTCCAGGACCTTCATGAGCTTCTGGAGACTCCAGGACCTTCATGAGCTTCTGGAGACTCCAGGACCTTCAGGTGCTTCTTCTGGAGACTCCAGGACCTTCATGAGCTTCTGGAGACTCCAGGACCTTCATGAGCTTCTGGAGACTCCAGGACCTTCAGGTGCTTCTGGAGACACCAGGACCTTCATGAGCTTCTGGAGACTCCAGGACCTTCAGGTGCTTCTTCTGGAGACTCCAGGACCTTCATGAGCTTCTGGAGACTCCAGGACCTTCAGGTGCCTCTGGAGACTCCAGGACCTTCATGAGCTTCTGGAGACTCCAGGACCTTCATGAGCTTCTGGAGACTCCAGGACCTTCATGAGCTTCTGGAGACTCCAGGACCTTCATGAGCTTCTGGAGACTCCAGGACCTTCATGAGCTTCTGGAGACTCCAGGACCTTCAGGTGCTTCTTCTGGAGACTCCAGGACCTTCATGAGCTTCTGGAGACTCCAGGACCTTCATGAGCTTCTGGAGACTCCAGGACCTTCATGAGCTTCTGGAGACTCCAGGACCTTCATGAGCTTCTGGAGACTCCAGGACCTTCATGAGCTTCTGGAGACTCCAGGACCTTCATGAGCTTCTGGAGACTCCAGGACCTTCATGAGCTTCTGGAGACTCCAGGACCTTCATGAGCTTCTGGAGACTCCAGGACCTTCAGGTGCTTCTGGAGACTCCAGGACCTTCATGAGCTTCTGGAGACTCCAGGACCTTCATGAACTCATGCATCTGATTCTTCTTCAGCAGGAGCCTGCAGCTCTGCATGAGTTTAAAGTTTCCCCATGGTTTTCTTAGTGCCTGTGGTCCCAGCGCATATGTGTGTGCGTGTGTTTGTGTGTGTGTGTGTGTCTGTGTGCGTGTGTTTGTGTGCGCGTGTGTGTGCGTGTGTGTGTGTGCGTGTGTGTGTGCATGTGTGTGCTTGTGCATGTGTGTGCGTCTGTGTGTGTGTGTGTGCGTGTGGTTCTTACCTTGGATTCGATGAGGTCACACACCACTTTGTTGTTGAAATAATCTATCGGTGTCCACTGGATCCCCTCCTGCACGTACTCCTCCTGTAGCACACAACACACAGCTTGGTGGTAAAAACAGTGTGTGTGTATAGTGTGTGTGTATAGTGTGAGTGTGTGTATAGTGTGTGTGTGTGTGTATAGTGTGTGTGTATAGTGTGTGCGTGTGTAGTGTGTGTGTATAGTGTGTGTGTGTAGTGTGTGTGTGTATAATGTGTGTGCGTGTATAGTGTGTGTGTGTATAGTGTGTGTGTGTGTATAGTGTCTGTGTGTGTGTATAGTGTGTGTGTATAGTGTGAGTGTGTGTATAGTGTGTGTGTGTAGTGTGAGTATATAGTGTGTGTGTATAGTGTGTGTGTGTGTGTGTAGTGTGTGTGTATAGTGTGTGTGTATAGTGTGTGTGTGTATAGTGTAAGTGTATGTATAGTGTGTGTGTATAGTGTGTGTGTATAGTGTGAGTGTATAGTGTGTGTGTGTATAGTGTGTGTGTACAGTGTGTGTGTATAGTGTGAGTGTATAGTTTGTGTGTGTATAGTGTGTATAGTGTGTGTGTGTATAGTGTCTGTGTGTGTGTGTGTGTGTATAGTGTGTGTGGGTATAGTGTGTGTGCGTATAGTGTGTGTATAGTGTGTGTGTATAGTGTAAGTGTGTGTATAGTGTGTGTATAGTGTGTGTGTATAGTGTAAGTGTGTGTATAGTGTGTGTGTATAGTGTGAGCGTATAGTGTGAGTGTATAGTGTGTGTTTAGTGTGTGTGTATAGTGTGTGTGTGTATAGTGTGTGTGTATAGTGTGAGTGTATAGTGTGTGTGTGTATAGTGTGTGTATAGTGTGAGTGTATAGTGTGTGTATACTGTGTGTGTGTGTATAGTGTGTGTATGTACAGTGTGTGTGTATAGTGTGTGCGTGTGTAGTGTGTGTGTATAGTGTGTATGTGTGTGTGTGTATAGTGTGTGTGTATAATGTGTGTGTGTGTATATTGTGTGTGCGTGTATAGTGTGTGTGTATAGTGTGTGTGTGTACAGTGTGTGTGTATAGTGTGTGCGTGTGTAGTGTGTGTGTATAGTGTGTATGTGTGTGTGTGTATAGTGTGTGTGTATAATGTGTGTGTGTGTATATTGTGTGTGGGTGTATAGTGTGTGTGTATAGTGTGTGTGTGTGTATAGTGTCTGTGTGTGTGTATAGTGTGTGTGTATAGTGTGAGTGTGTGTATAGTGTGTGTGTGTATAGTGTGAGTGTATAGTGTGTGTGTATAGTGTGTGTGTGTGTGTATAGTGTGTGTGTGTGTATAGTGTGTGTATAGTGTGTGTGTATAGTGTAAGTGTATGTATAGTGTGTGTGTGTATAGTGTGTGTGTATAGTGTGTGTGTGTATAATGTGTGTGCGTGTATAGTGTGTGTGTATAGTGTGTGTGTATAGTGTCTGTGTGTGTGTATAGTGTGTGTGCATAGTGTGAGTGTGTGTATAGTGTGTGTGTGTGTGTATAGTGTGTGTGTATAGTGTAAGTGTATGTATAGTGTGTGTATAGTGTGTGTGTGTATAGTGTGTGTGTATAGTGTAAGTGTATGTATAGTGTGTGTGTGTATAGTGTGTGTGTGTGTAGTGTGTGTGTATAATGTGTGTGCGTGTATAGTGTGTGTGTATAGTGTGTGTGTGTGTGTGTGTATAGTGTCTGTGTGTGTGTATAGTGTGTGTGTATAGTGTGAGTGTGTGTATAGTGTGTGTGTGTATAGTGTGAGTGTATAGTGTGTGTGTGTGTGTGTGTGTAGTGTGTGTGTGTATAGTGTGTGTGTATAGTGTGTGTGTGTATAGTGTAAGTGTATGTATAGTGTGTGTGTATAGTGTGTGTGTATAGTGTGAGTGTATAGTGTGTGTGTGTATAATGTGTGTGTGTGTGTATAGTGTGTGTGTACAGTGTGTGTGTATAGTGTGAGTGTATAGTTTGTGTGTGTATAGTGTGTATAGTGTGTGTGTGTATAGTGTCTGTGTGTGTGTGTGTATAGTGTGTGTGGGTATAGTGTGTGTGCGTATAGTGTGTGTATAGTTTGTGTGTGTGTATATAGTGTGTGTGTGTGTATAGTGTGAGCGTATAGTGTGAGTGTGTGTATAGTGTGTGTGTGTGTAGTGTGTGTGTATAATGTGTGTGCGTGTATAGTGTGTGTGTATAGTGTCTGTGTGTGTGTATAGTGTGTGTGTATAGTGTAAGTGTATGTATAGTGTGTGTATAGTGTGTGTGCGTATAGTGTGTGTATAGTGTGTGTGTATAGTGTAAGTGTGTGTATAGTGTGTGTATAGTTTGTGTGTGTGTATATAGTGTGTGTGTGTATAGTGTGAGCGTATAGTGTGAGTGTATAGTGTGTGTTTAGTGTGTGTGTATAGTGTGTGTGTGTATAGTGTGTGTGTATAGTGTGAGTGTATAGTGTGTGTGTATAGTGTGTGTATAGTATGAGCGTATAGTGTGTGTGTATGTGTGTGTATAGTGTCTGTGTACAGTGTGTGTATAGTGTGAGTGTATAGTGTGTGTGTATAGTGTGAGCGTATAGTGTGTGTGTGTATAATGTGTGTGTGTGTGTATAGTGTGTGTGTATAGTGTGTGTATACTGTGTGTGTGTGTATAGTGTGTGTGTGTGTACAGTGTGTGTGTATAGTATGAGCGTATAGTGTGAGTGTATAGTTTGTGTGTGCATAGTGTGTGTGTATAGTGTGTGTGTGTATAGTGTGTGTGTATAGTGTGAGTGTATAGTGTGTGTGTATAGTGTGTGTGTATAGTGTGAGTGTATAGTGTGTGTATAACGTGTGTGTGTATAGTGTGTGTGTGTATAGTGTGTGTGTATAGTGTGTGTGTATAGTGTGTGTGTGTATAGTGTGCGTGTATAGTGTGAGTGTATAGTGTGTGTGTATAACGTGTGTGTGTATAGTGTGTGTGTGTATAGTGTGAGTGTATAGCCTGTGTGTGTATAGTGTGTGTGTATAGTGTGAGTGTATAGCCTGTGTGTGTATAGTGTGTGTATAGTGTGTGTGTATAGCGTGTGTGTATAGCCTGTGTGTGTATAGTGTGTGTATAGTGTGAGTGTATAGTGTGTGTGTATAGTGTGTGTGTGTATAGTGTGTGTGTATAGTGTGTGTGTATAGCGTGTGCGTGTATAGTGTGTGTGTGTATAGTGTGTGTGTGTATAGTGTGTGTGTATAATGTGAGTGTGTATAGTGTGTGTGTATAGTGTGAGTGTATAGTGTGTGTGTATAGTGTCTGTGTGTGTGTGTATAGTGCGAGTGTATAGTGTGTGTGTATAGCGTGTGTGTGTATAGTGTGTGTGTGTATAGCGTGTGTGTGTATAGTGTGAGTGTGTATAGCGTGTGTGTGTATAGTGTGTGTATAGTGTGTGTGTATAGTGTGTGTGTATAGCGTGTGTGTGTATAGTGTGTGTGTGTATAGTGTGTGTGTATAGTGTGTGTATAGTGTGTGTATAGTGTGTGTGTGTGTATAGTGTGTGTATAGTGTGTGTATAGTGTGTGTGTATAGTGTGTGTATAGTGTGTGTGTATAGTGTGTGTGTATAGTGTGAGTGTATAGTGTGTGTGTATGTGTGTGTGTATAGTGTGAGTGTATAGTGTGTGTGTATAGTGTGTATGTGTATAGTGTGTGTGTGTATAGTGTGTGTATAGTGTGTGTGTATAGTGTGAGTGTATAGCCTGTGTGTGTATAGTGTGTGTATAGTGTGTGTGTATAGCGTGTGTGTGTATAGTGTGAGTGTATAGCCTGTGTGTGTATAGTGTGTGTATAGTGTGTGTGTATAGTGTGAGTGTATAGCCTGTGTGTGTATAGTGTGTGTGTATAGTGTGTGTATAGTGTGTGTGTGTATAGTGTGTGTGTATAGTGTGTGTGTGTGTATAGTGTGTGTGTATAGTGTGTGTATAGTGTGTGTGTATAGTGTGTGTGTATAGTGTGTATAGTGTGTGTGTATAGTGTGTGTGTATAGTGTGTATAGTGTGTGTATAGTGTGTGTGTATAGTGTGTGTGTATAGTGTGTGTGTATAGTGTGTGTGTATAGTGTGTGTGTGTATAGTGTGTGTGTGAGTGTATAGCCTGTGTGTGTATAGTGTGTGTATAGTGTGTGTGTATAGCGTGTGTGTGTATAGTGTGTGTGTATAGCCTGTGTGTGTATAGTGTGTGTATAGTGTGAGTGTATAGTGTGTGTGTGTATAGTGTGTGTGTATAGTGTGTGTGTATAGTGTGTGTGTATAGTGTGTGTGTATAGTGTGTGTATAGCCTGTGTGTGTATAGTGTGTGTATAGTGTGTGTGTATAGTGTGTGTGTATAGTGTGTGTGTGTATAGTGTGTGTGTATAGTGTGTGTGTGTATAGTGTGTGTGTATAGTGTGTGTGTGTGTGTATAGTGTGTGTATAGTGTGTGTGTATAGCCTGTGTGTGTATAGTGTGTGTATAGTGTGTGTGTATAGTGTGTGTGTATAGTGTGTGTGTGTATAGTGTGTGTGTATAGTGTGTGTATAGTGTGTGTGTATAGTGTGTGTGTGTATAGTGTGTGTGTATAGTGTGTGTATAGTGTGTGTGTATAATGTGTGTGTGTATAGTGTGTGTGTATAGTGTGTGTATAGTGTGTGTGTATAGTGTGTGTGTGTATAGTGCGAGTGTATAGTGTGTGTGTATAGCGTGTGTGTGTATAGTGTGTGTGTGTATAGCGTGTGTGTGTATAGTGTGAGTGTGTATAGCGTGTGTGTATAGTGTGTGTGTATAGCGTGTGTGTGTATAGTGTGTGTGTGTATAGCGTGTGTGTGTATAGTGTGTGTATAGTGTGTGTGTATAGTGTGTGTATAGTGTGTGTGTATAGTGTGTGTATAGTGTGAGTGTATAGTGTGTGTGTATGTGTGTGTGTGTATAGTGTGAGTGTATAGTGTGTGTGTATAGTGTGTGTGTATAGTGTGTATGTGTATAGTGTGTGTGTGTATAGTGTGTGTGTATAGTGTGTGTGTATAGTGTGTGTGTATAGTGTGTGTGTGTATAGTGCGAGTGTATAGTGTGTGTGTATAACGTGTGTGTGTATAGTGTGAGTGTATAGTGTGTGTGTATAGCGTGTGTGTGTATAGTGTGTGTGTGTATAGTGTGTGTGTATAGTGTGAGTGTATAGTGTGTGTGTATAGTGTGAGTGTATAGTGTGTGTGTATAGTGTCTGTGTGTGTGTGTATAGTGTGTGTGTATAGTGTGTGTATACTGTGTGTGTGTATAGTGTGTGTGTGTATAGTGTGTGTGTATAGTGTGAGTGTATAGTGTGTGTGTATAGTGTCTGTGTGTGTGTGTATAGTGTGTGTGTATAGTGTGTGTGTACAGTGTGTGTGTATAGTGTGAGTGTATAGTGTGTGTGTATGTATTGTGTGAGTGTATAGTGTGTGTGTATAGTGTGTGTGTATAGTGTGAGTGTATAGTGTGTGTGTATGTGTGTGTGTATAATGTGTGTGTTTGTGTGTATAGTGTGTGTGTATAGTGTGTGTGTATAATGTGTGTGTTTGTGTGTATAGTGTGTGTGTATATGTGTGTATAATGTGTGTGTGTGTGTATAGTGTGTGTGTGTGTATGTGTGTGTGTGTGTGTGTATAGTGTGAGTGTATAGTGTGAGTGTATAGTGTGTGTGTATGTGTGTATAATGTGTGTGTGTGTGTGTATAGTGTGTGTGTGTGTGTGTGTGTGTGTGTGTGTATAGTGTGAGTGTATAGTGTGAGTGTATAGTGTGTGTGTATGTGTGTATAATGTGTGTGTGTGTGTGTGTATAGTGTGTGTCTGTGACCTGCTCAGCCTTCAGTGTGAGTTCGATGAAGATTTGCTGCAGTTTTTCATTCACAAAGTTGATGCAAAATTGTTCAAATCCGTTTTTCTGAAAAGAGGAAAAGTCAGAGTCAGAAAAGCGACGCTGTCAATCAAACTGTGCTTAGCAACGCTGTCAATCAAACTGTGCTTAGTGACGCTGTCAATCAAACTGTGCTTAGCAACACTGTCAATCAAACTGTGCTTAGTGACGCTGTCAATCAAACTGTGCTTAGCAACACTGTCAATCAAACTGTGCTTAGCAACACTGTCAATCAAACTGTGCTTAGCAACACTGTCAATCAAACTGTGCTTAGCAACACTGTCAATCAAACTGTGCTTAGCAACACTGTCAATCAAACTGTGCTTAGAAACACTGTCAATCAAACTGTGCTTAGCAACACTGTCAATCAAACTGTGCTTAGAAACACTGTCAATCAAACTGTGCTTAGCAACACTGTCAATCGAACTGTGCTTAGCAACACTGTCAATCAAACTGTGCTTAGAAACACTGTCAATCAAACAGTGCTTAGCAACACTGTCAATCAAACTGTGCTTAGAAACACTGTCAATCAAACTGTGCTTAGCAACACTGTCAATCAAACTGTGCTTAGAAACACTGTCAATCAAACAGTGCTTAGCAACACTGTCAATCAAACTGTGCTTAGAAACACTGTCAATCAAACTGTGCTTAGCAACACTGTCAATCAAACTCTGCTTAGCGACGCTGTCAATCAAACTCTGCTTAGCAACGCTGTCAAACTCTGCTTAGCAACGCTGTCAGTCAAACTCTGCTTAGCGACGCTGTCAATCAAACTGTGCTTAGCGACACTGTCAAACTGTGCTTAGCGATGCTGTCAATCAAACTGTGCTTAGCAACGTGGTCAATCAAACTTTGCTTAGCGACGCTGTCAAACTGTGCTTAGCGATGCTGTCAATCAAACTGTGCTTAGCAACGTGGTCAATCAAACTGTGCTTAGCAACGCTGTCAATCAAACTTTGCTTAGCGACGCTGTCAAACTGTGCTTAGCAATGCTGTCAATCAAACTTTGCTTAGCGACGCTGTCAAACTGTGCTTAGCAACGTGGTCAATCAAACTTTGCTTAGCGACGCTGTCAAACTGTGCTTAGCAACGTGGTCAATCAAACTTTGCTTAGCGACGCTGTCAAACTGTGCTTAGTGACGCTGTCAATCAAACTGTGCTTAGTGACGCTGTCAATCAAACTGTGCTTAGTGACGCTGTCAATCAAACTGTGCTTAGTGACGCTGTCAATCAAACTGTGCTTAGTGACGCTGTCAATCAAACTGTGCTTAGTGACGCTGTCAATAAAACTCTTCACCAGAGTCACAGACACAAGAGAGAAAACTGCAGAGGACCTGTACACACAGGTGTCGTACACACAGGTGTCGTACACACAGGTGTCGTACACACACAGGTGTCGTACACACACAGGTGTCGTACACACAGGTGTCGTACACACAGGTGTCGTACACACACAGGTGTCGTACACACACAGGTGTCGTACACACAGGTGTCGTACACACACAGGTGTCGTACACACAGGTGTCGTACACACAGGTGTCGTACACACACAGGTGTCGTACACACACAGGTGTCGTACACACACAGGTGTCGTACACACAGGTGTCGTACACACACAGGTGTCGTACACACAGGTGTCGTACACACACAGGTGTCGTACACACTGGTGTCGTACACACACAGGTGTCGTACACACACAGGTGTCGTACACACAGATGTCGTACACACACAGGTGTCGTACACACACAGGTGTCGTACACACAGGTGTCGTACACACAGGTGTCGTACACACACAGGTGTCGTACACACAGGTGTCGTACACACAGGTGTCGTACACACAGGTGTCGTACACACAGGTGTCGTACACACACAGGTTTCATACCTGGAAAATCTCAAATCCGTAAATGTCCAAGACTCCAATGTTCAGCTCCTCATGATCCTTCTGCATCGCCCTGTTCACACTCTGCACACACACACACACACACACACACACACACACACACACACACACACGAACACACGAACACACACGCGCGCGCGCACACACACACGAACACACACGCACACACGAACACACGAACACACACGCTGCAAGACACACACATCGAACACACACGCTACAAGACACACACACACGAACACACGCACACACACACGCGCACACACACGCGCACACACACACGCACACACGAACACACAAGCACACACGAACACACGAACACACACGCGCGCGCACACACACACACGAACACACACGCACACACGAACACACGAACACACACGCGCGCGCGCACACACACACGAACACACACGCACGCACACACACATGCGCGCACACACACACACGAACACACGCACACACACACGCGCACACACACGCGCACACGCACACACGCGCACACACGCGCGCACACACACACACGCACACACACGCGCGCGCACACACGAACACACACGCACGCATACACACACACGAACACACGCACACACACGCGCACACACACACGCACACACGAACACACACATGCGCGCACACACACACACGCACACACGCGCGCACACACACACGCACACACACGCGCGCGCACACACGAACACACACACACGCACACACACACACACACACGCATTAATACTTATTAATAATACTTCATGATAATAATAACAGTAATGATAATAATGATAATAACAGTAATGATAATAATAATAACAGTAATGATAATAACAGTAATGATAATAACAGTAATGATAATAATGATAATAACAGTAATGATAATAATAATAACAGTAATGATAATAACAGTAATGATAATAACAGTAATGATAATAATGATAATAACAGTAATGATAATAACAGTAATAATAATAATACTACTGTGACCTGCACGAGGAAGTCGAAGAGCCGCCCGTACAGAGCTTTGCTCAGGGCGTCCCTGGTAAACGCCGCCTGCTCCGTGTTCAGCGTCACCGCGATGGACTCGGAGCGTCCGCCCCATTTACTGTCCATCACACGACTGGTGAGTTTACTGCACAGCGCCTCCTGCTGGACGCCCAGGAGGAAGGACGGGAAGGCCAGGACTGCACACAGACCAGGTCAGACCAGGTTCAGACCAGGTTCAGACCAGGTTCAGACCAGGTTCAGACCAGGTTCAGTCCTGGTCCAATCCTGGTTCAGTCCTGGTCCAATCCTGGTTCAGTCCTGGTTCAGTCCTGGTTCAGTCCTGGTTCAGTCCTGGTTCAGTCCTAGTTCAGTCCTGGTTCAGTCCTGGTTTAGTCCTGGTTCAGTCCTGGTTCAGTCCTGGTTCAGTCCTGGTTTAGTCCTGGTTCAGTCCTGGTTCAGTCCTGGTTCAGTCCTGGTTCAGTCCTGGTTCAGTCCTGGTTTAGTCCTGGTTCAGTCCTGGTTTAGTCCTGGTTCAGTCCTGGTTCAGCCTTGGTTTAGTCCTGGTTCAGTCCTCGTTTAGTCCTGGTTTAGTCCTGGTTTAGTCCTGGTTCAGTCCTCGTTTAGTCCTGGTTTAGTCCTGGTTTAGTCCTGGTTCAGTCCTGGTTCAGTCCTGGTTTAGTCCTGGTTCAGTCCTGGTTCAGTCCTGGTTCAGTCCTGGTTTAGTCCTGGTTCAGTCCTGGTTCAGTCCTGGTTTAGTCCTGGTTTAGTCCTGGTTCAGTCCTGGTTCAGTCCTGGTTCAGTCCTGGTTCAGTCCTGGTTCAGTCCTGGTTCAGTCCTGGTTTAGTCCTGGTTCAGTCCTGGTTCAGTCCTGGTTCAGTCCTGGTTTAGTCCTGGTTCAGTCCTGGTTCAGTCCTCGTTTAGTCCTGGTTTAGTCCTGGTTTAGTCCTGGTTCAGTCCTGGTTCAGTCCTGGTTCAGTCCTGGTTCAGTCCTGGTTCAGTCCTGGTTTAGTCCTGGTTCAGTCCTGGTTCAGTCCTGGTTTAGTCCTGGTTCAGTCCTGGTTTAGTCCTGGTTCAGTCCTGGTTTAGTCCTGGTTTAGTCCTGGTTCAGTCCTGGTTCAGTCCTGGTTTAGTCCTGGTTCAGTCCTGGTTCAGTCCTGGTTCAGTCCTGGTTTAGTCCTGGTTCAGTCCTGGTTCAGTCCTGGTTCAGTCCTGGGTTAGTCCTGGTTCAGTCCTGGTTTAGTCCTGGTTCAGTCCTGGTTTAGTCCTGGTTCAGTCCTGGTTTAGTCCTGGTTCAGTCCTGGTTCAGTCCTGGTTTAGTCCTGGTTCAGTCCTGGTTCAGTCCTGGTTCAGTCCTGGTTCAGTCCTGGTTCAGTCCTGGTTTAGTCCTGGTTTAGTCCTGGTTCAGTCCTGGTTCAGTCCTGGTTCAGTCCTGGTTTAGTCCTGGTTTAGTCCTGGTTCAGTCCTGGTTCAGTCCTGGTTCAGTCCTGGTTTAGTCCTGGTTTAGTCCTGGTTCAGTCCTGGTTCAGTCCTGGTTTAGTCCTGGTTCAGTCCTGGTTCAGTCCTGGTTCAGTCCTGGTTCAGTCCTGGTTCAGTCCTGGTTCAGTCCTGGTTTAGTCCTGGTTTAGTCCTGGTTCAGTCCTGGTTCAGTCCTGGTTCAGTCCTGGTTCAGTCCTGGTTCAGTCCTGGTTCAGTCCTGGTTTAGTCCTGGTTCAGTCCTGGTTCAGTCCTGGTTCAGTCATGGTTCAGTCATGGTTCAGTCCTGGTTCAGTCCTGGTTCAGTCCTGGTTCAGTCCTGGTTCAGTCCTGGTTCAGTCCTGGTTCAGTCCTGGTTTAGTCCTGGTTCAGTCCTGGTTTAGTCCTGTTTTAGTCCTGGTTCAGTCCTGGTTCAGTCCTGGTTCAGTCCTGGTTTAGTCCTGGTTCAGTCCTGGTTTAGTCCTGGTTTAGTCCTGGTTTAGTCCTGGTTCAGTCCTGGTTCAGTCCTGGTTCAGTCCTGGTTCAGTCCTGGTTCAGTCCTGGTTCAGTCCTGGTTCAGTCCTGGTTTTAATCCTGTTATAGACCTGGTTTAGTCCTGGTTTAGTCCTGGTTTAGTCCTGGTTCAGTCCTGGTTTAGTCCTGGTTTAGTCCTGGTTCAGTCCTGGTTCAGTCCTGGTTTAGTCCTGGTTCAGTCCTGGTTCAGTCCTGGTTTAGTCCTGGTTTAGTCCTGGTTCAGTCCTGGTTCAGTCCTGGTTTAGTCCTGGTTTAGTCCTGGTTCAGTCCTGGTTCAGTCCTGGTTTAGTCCTGGTTCAGTCCTGGTTTAGTCCTGGTTTAGTCCTGGTTCAGTCCTGGTTCAGTCCTGGTTTAGTCCTGGTTTAGTCCTGGTTCAGTCCTGGTTTAGTCCTGGTTTAGTCCTGGTTCAGTCCTGGTTCAGTCCTGGTTCAGTCCTGGTTCAGTCCTGGTTCAGTCCTGGTTTAGTCCTGGTTTAGTCCTGGTTCAGTCCTGGTTCAGTCCTGGTTCAGTCCTGGTTCAGTCCTGGTTTAGTCCTGGTTTAGTCCTGGTTCAGTCCTGGTTCAGTCCTGGTTTAGTCCTGGTTTAGTCCTGGTTTAGTCCTGGTTTAGTCCTGGTTCAGTCCTGGTTCAGTCCTGGTTTAGTCCTGGTTTAGTCCTGGTTTAGTCCTGGTTTAGTCCTGGTTTAGTCCTGGTTCAGTCCTGGTTCAGTCCTGGTTTAGTCCTGGTTTAGTCCTGGTTCAGTCCTGGTTCAGTCCTGGTTTAGTCCTGGTTTAGTCCTGGTTCAGTCCTGGTTTAGTCCTGGTTTAGTCCTGGTTCAGTCCTGGTTCAGTCCTGGTTCAGTCCTGGTTCAGTCCTGGTTTAGTCCTGGTTTAGTCCTGGTTCAGTCCTGGTTTAGTCCTGGTTTAGTCCTGGTTCAGTCCTGGTTTAGTCCTGGTTTAGTCCTGGTTCAGTCCTGGTTTAGTCCTGGTTTAGTCCTGGTTCAGTCCTGGTTCAGTCCTGGTTCAGTCCTGGTTCAGTCCTGGTTTAGTCCTGGTTTAGTCCTGGTTTAGTCCTGGTTCAGTCCTGGTTCAGTCCTGGTTTAGTCCTGGTTTAGTCCTGGTTCAGTCCTGGTTCAGTCCTGGTTTAGTCCTGGTTTAGTCCTGGTTCAGTCCTGGTTTAGTCCTGGTTTAGTCCTGGTTCAGTCCTGGTTCAGTCCTGGTTCAGTCCTGGTTCAGTCCTGGTTTAGTCCTGGTTTAGTCCTGGTTCAGTCCTGGTTTAGTCCTGGTTTAGTCCTGGTTTAGTCCTGGTTTAGTCCTGGTTCAGTCCTGGTTTAGTCCTGGTTTAGTCCTGGTTTAGTCCTGGTTTAGTCCTGGTTCAGTCCTGGTTCAGTCCTGGTTCAGTCCTGGTTTAGTCCTGGTTTAGTCCTGGTTCAGTCCTGGTTCAGTCCTGGTTCAGTCCTGGTTCAGTCCTGGTTTAGTCCTGGTTTAGTCCTGGTTTAGTCCTGGTTCAGTCCTGGTTCAGTCCTGGTTCAGTCCTGGTTCAGTCCTGGTTTAGTCCTGGTTTAGTCCTGGTTCAGTCCTGGTTCAGTCCTGGTTCAGTCCTGGTTTAGTCCTGGTTCAGTCCTGGTTTAGTCCTGGTTTAGTCCTGGTTTAGTCCTGGTTTAGTCCTGGTTTAGTCCTGGTTTAGTCCTGGTTCAGTCCTGGTTTAGTCCTGGTTTAGTCCTGGTTTAGTCCTGGTTTAGTCCTGGTTTAGTCCTGGTTTAGTCCTGGTTCAGTCCTGGTTTAGTCCTGGTTCAGTCCTGGTTCAGTCCTGGTTTAGTCCTGGTTCAGTCCTGGTTTAGTCCTGGTTTAGTCCTGGTTTAGTCCTGGTTTAGTCCTGGTTCAGTCCTGGTTCAGTCCTGGTTTAGTCCTGGTTTAGTCCTGGTTCAGTCCTGGTTCAGTCCTGGTTCAGTCCTGGTTCAGTCCTGGTTTAGTCCTGGTTCAGTCCTGGTTTAGTCCTGGTTTAGTCCTGGTTCAGTCCTGGTTTAGTCCTGGTTTAGTCCTGGTTTAGTCCTGGTTTAGTCCTGGTTTAGTCCTGGTTCAGTCCTGGTTCAGTCCTGGTTCAGTCCTGGTTTAGTCCTGGTTTAGTCCTGGTTCAGTCCTGGTTCAGTCCTGGTTCAGTCCTGGTTTAGTCCTGGTTTAGTCCTGGTTCAGTCCTGGTTTAGTCCTGGTTTAGTCCTGGTTTAGTCCTGGTTCAGTCCTGGTTCAGTCCTGGTTCAGTCCTGGTTTAGTCCTGGTTCAGTCCTGGTTTAGTCCTGGTTTAGTCCTGGTTTAGTCCTGGTTTAGTCCTGGTTTAGTCCTGGTTTAGTCCTGGTTCAGTCCTGGTTCAGTCCTGGTTCAGTCCTGGTTTAGTCCTGGTTCAGTCCTGGTTCAGTCCTGGTTTAGTCCTGGTTTAGTCCTGGTTCAGTCCTGGTTCAGTCCTGGTTTAGTCCTGGTTTAGTCCTGGTTCAGTCCTGGTTCAGTCCTGGTTCAGTCCTGGTTCAGTCCTGGTTCAGTCCTGGTTCAGTCCTGGTTTAGTCCTGGTTTAGTCCTGGTTTAGTCCTGGTTTAGTCCTGGTTTAGTCCTGGTTTAGTCCTGGTTCAGTCCTGGTTCAGTCCTGGTTCAGTCCTGGTTCAGTCCTGGTTTAGTCCTGGTTTAGTCCTGGTTCAGTCCTGGTTCAGTCCTGGTTTAGTCCTGGTTTAGTCCTGGTTCAGTCCTGGTTTAGTCCTGGTTTAGTCCTGGTTTAGTCCTGGTTTAGTCCTGGTTCAGTCCTGGTTCAGTCCTGGTTCAGTCCTGGTTCAGTCCTGGTTTAGTCCTGGTTTAGTCCTGGTTCAGTCCTGGTTTAGTCCTGGTTTAGTCCTGGTTTAGTCCTGGTTTAGTCCTGGTTTAGTCCTGGTTCAGTCCTGGTTCAGTCCTGGTTCAGTCCTGGTTTAGTCCTGGTTCAGTCCTGGTTCAGTCCTGGTTCAGTCCTGGTTTAGTCCTGGTTTAGTCCTGGTTTAGTCCTGGTTCAGTCCTGGTTTAGTCCTGGTTCAGTCCTGGTTTAGTCCTGGTTTAGTCCTGGTTCAGTCCTGGTTCAGTCCTGGTTCAGTCCTGGTTCAGTCCTGGTTCAGTCCTGGTTCAGTCCTGGTTCAGTCCTGGTTTAGTCCTGGTTCAGTCCTGGTTTAGTCCTGGTTTAGTCCTGGTTTAGTCCTGGTTTAGTCCTGGTTCAGTCCTGGTTTAGTCCTGGTTTAGTCCTGGTTTAGTCCTGGTTTAGTCCTGGTTCAGTCCTGGTTTAGTCCTGGTTCAGTCCTGGTTCAGTCCTGGTTTAGTCCTGGTTCAGTCCTGGTTTAGTCCTGGTTCAGTCCTGGTTCAGTCCTGGTTTAGTCCTGGTTCAGTCCTGGTTTAGTCCTGGTTTAGTCCTGGTTCAGTCCTGGTTCAGTCCTGGTTCAGTCCTGGTTTAGTCCTGGTTCAGTCCTGGTTCAGTCCTGGTTTAGTCCTGGTTTAGTCCTGGTTTAGTCCTGGTTTAGTCCTGGTTTAGTCCTGGTTTAGTCCTGGTTCAGTCCTGGTTTAGTCCTGGTTCAGTCCTGGTTTAGTCCTGGTTCAGTCCTGGTTTAGTCCTGGTTCAGTCCTGGTTCAGTCCTGGTTTAGTTCTGGTTCAGTCCTGGTTTAGTCCTGGTTTAGTCCTGGTTCAGTCCTGGTTCAGTCCTGGTTTAGTCCTGGTTCAGTCCTGGTTCAGTCCTGGTTCAGTCCTGGTTCAGTCCTGGTTTAGTCCTGGTTCAGTCCTGGTTCAGTCCTGGTTTAGTCCTGGTTCAGTCCTGGTTCAGTCCTGGTTCAGTCCTGGTTCAGTCCTGGTTTAGTCCTGGTTCAGTCCTGGTTCAGTCCTGGTTTAGTCCTGGTTCAGTCCTGGTTCAGTCCTGGTTTAGTCCTGGTTCAGTCCTGGTTCAGTCCTGGTTCAGTCCTGGTTTAGTCCTGGTTCAGTCCTGGTTTAGTCCTGGTTCAGTCCTGGTTCAGTCCTGGTTTAGTCCTGGTTCAGTCCTGGTTCAGTCCTGGTTCAGTCCTGGTTCAGTCCTGGTTTAGTCCTGGTTTAGTCCTGGTTCAGTCCTGGTTTAGTCCTGGTTTAGTCCTGGTTTAGTCCTGGTTCAGTCCTGGTTCAGTCCTGGTTTAGTCCTGGTTCAGTCCTGGTTTAGTCCTGGTTTAGTCCTGGTTTAGTCCTGGTTCAGTCCTGGTTCAGTCCTGGTTCAGTCCTGGTTCAGTCCTGGTTCAGTCCTGGTTCAGTCCTGGTTTAGTCCTGGTTCAGTCCTGGTTCAGTCCTGGTTCAGTCCTGGTTTAGTCCTGGTTTAGTCCTGGTTCAGTCCTGGTTTAGTCCTGGTTTAGTCCTGGTTTAGTCCTGGTTCAGTCCTGGTTCAGTCCTGGTTTAGTCCTGGTTCAGTCCTGGTTCAGTCCTGGTTCAGTCCTGGTTCAGTCCTGGTTTAGTCCTGGTTCAGTCCTGGTTCAGTCCTGGTTCAGTCCTGGTTTAGTCCTGGTTTAGTCCTGGTTCAGTCCTGGTTTAGTCCTGGTTTAGTCCTGGTTCAGTCCTGGTTCAGTCCTGGTTTAGTCCTGGTTCAGTCCTGGTTCAGTCCTGGTTTAGTCCTGGTTCAGTCCTGGTTCAGTCCTGGTTTAGTCCTGGTTTAGTCCTGGTTCAGTCCTGGTTCAGTCCTGGTTCAGTCCTGGTTTAGTCCTGGTTCAGTCCTGGTTTAGTCCTGGTTCAGTCCTGGTTCAGTCCTGGTTTAGTCCTGGTTCAGTCCTGGTTCAGTCCTGGTTCAGTCCTGGTTCAGTCCTGGTTTAGTCCTGGTTCAGTCCTGGTTCAGTCCTGGTTCAGTCCTGGTTTAGTCCTGGTTTAGTCCTGGTTCAGTCCTGGTTTAGTCCTGGTTTAGTCCTGGTTTAGTCCTGGTTCAGTCCTGGTTCAGTCCTGGTTTAGTCCTGGTTCAGTCCTGGTTCAGTCCTGGTTTAGTCCTGGTTCAGTCCTGGTTTAGTCCTGGTTTAGTCCTGGTTTAGTCCTGGTTCAGTCCTGGTTCAGTCCTGGTTCAGTCCTGGTTTAGTCCTGGTTTAGTCCTGGTTCAGTCCTGGTTCAGTCCTGGTTCAGTCCTGGTTTAGTCCTGGTTTAGTCCTGGTTTAGTCCTGGTTTAGTCCTGGTTCAGTCCTGGTTCAGTCCTGGTTTAGTCCTGGTTCAGTCCTGGTTTAGTCCTGGTTCAGTCCTGGTTTAGTCCTGGTTTAGTCCTGGTTTAGTCCTGGTTCAGTCCTGGTTTAGTCCTGGTTTAGTCCTGGTTTAGTCCTGGTTTAGTCCTGGTTTAGTCCTGGTTCAGTCCTGGTTCAGTCCTGGTTTAGTCCTGGTTCAGTCCTGGTTCAGTCCTGGTTTAGTCCTGGTTCAGTCCTGGTTCAGTCCTGGTTTAGTCCTGGTTCAGTCCTGGTTCAGTCCTGGTTCAGTCCTGGTTTAGTCCTGGTTCAGTCCTGGTTTAGTCCTGGTTCAGTCCTGGTTCAGTCCTGGTTTAGTCCTGGTTCAGTCCTGGTTCAGTCCTGGTTCAGTCCTGGTTCAGTCCTGGTTTAGTCCTGGTTTAGTCCTGGTTCAGTCCTGGTTTAGTCCTGGTTTAGTCCTGGTTTAGTCCTGGTTCAGTCCTGGTTCAGTCCTGGTTTAGTCCTGGTTCAGTCCTGGTTTAGTCCTGGTTTAGTCCTGGTTTAGTCCTGGTTCAGTCCTGGTTCAGTCCTGGTTCAGTCCTGGTTCAGTCCTGGTTCAGTCCTGGTTCAGTCCTGGTTTAGTCCTGGTTCAGTCCTGGTTCAGTCCTGGTTCAGTCCTGGTTTAGTCCTGGTTTAGTCCTGGTTCAGTCCTGGTTTAGTCCTGGTTTAGTCCTGGTTTAGTCCTGGTTCAGTCCTGGTTCAGTCCTGGTTTAGTCCTGGTTCAGTCCTGGTTCAGTCCTGGTTCAGTCCTGGTTCAGTCCTGGTTTAGTCCTGGTTCAGTCCTGGTTCAGTCCTGGTTCAGTCCTGGTTTAGTCCTGGTTTAGTCCTGGTTCAGTCCTGGTTTAGTCCTGGTTTAGTCCTGGTTCAGTCCTGGTTCAGTCCTGGTTTAGTCCTGGTTCAGTCCTGGTTCAGTCCTGGTTTAGTCCTGGTTCAGTCCTGGTTCAGTCCTGGTTTAGTCCTGGTTTAGTCCTGGTTCAGTCCTGGTTCAGTCCTGGTTCAGTCCTGGTTTAGTCCTGGTTCAGTCCTGGTTTAGTCCTGGTTCAGTCCTGGTTCAGTCCTGGTTTAGTCCTGGTTCAGTCCTGGTTCAGTCCTGGTTCAGTCCTGGTTCAGTCCTGGTTTAGTCCTGGTTCAGTCCTGGTTCAGTCCTGGTTCAGTCCTGGTTTAGTCCTGGTTTAGTCCTGGTTCAGTCCTGGTTTAGTCCTGGTTTAGTCCTGGTTTAGTCCTGGTTCAGTCCTGGTTCAGTCCTGGTTTAGTCCTGGTTCAGTCCTGGTTCAGTCCTGGTTTAGTCCTGGTTCAGTCCTGGTTTAGTCCTGGTTTAGTCCTGGTTTAGTCCTGGTTCAGTCCTGGTTCAGTCCTGGTTCA
The DNA here is from genome assembly GCA_034769755.1 of Odontamblyopus lacepedii. Lineage (NCBI taxonomy): Eukaryota > Metazoa > Chordata > Actinopteri > Gobiiformes > Gobiidae > Odontamblyopus > Odontamblyopus lacepedii. The sequence continues at coordinate 845,288 of CM068347.1, forward strand.
GTCCTGGTTTAGTCCTGGTTTAGTCCTGGTTCAGTCCTGGTTCAGTCCTGGTTCAGTCCTGGTTTTAGTCCTGGTTTAGTCCTGGTTTAGTCCTGGTTTAGTCCTGGTTCAGTCCTGGTTCAGTCCTGGTTCAGTCCTGGTTCAGTCCTGGTTTAGTCCTGGTTCAGTCCTGGTTTAGTCCTGGTTTAGTCCTGGTTTAGTCCTGGTTCAGTCCTGGTTTAGTCCTGGTTTAGTCCTGGTTTAGTCCTGGTTTAGTCCTGGTTTAGTCCTGGTTTAGTCCTGGTTTAGTCCTGGTTTAGTCCTGGTTTAGTCCTGGTTTAGTCCTGGTTCAGTCCTGGTTTAGTCCTGGTTTAGTCCTGGTTTAGTCCTGGTTCAGTCTCACTCACAGTCTTGACTCTCGATCGTCGCGTAGTTGTTTTCTTCCCTGAAGCTGATGTTTCCGAGGTGAAGAATCGAAGCCACGATCTGAAGAACCGAGTCCTGTTCCTCCACCGACAAACCCACCACGGCCATGGCCTCCTGCGGTTCAACCAGGATCATAACCAGACTACAGGGTTCAACCAGGATCATAACCAGACTACAGGGTTCAACCAGGATCATAACCAGACTACAGGGTTCAACCAGGATCATAACCAGACTACAGGGTTCAACCAGGATCATAACCAGACTACAGGGTTCAACCAGGATCATAACCAGACTACAGGGTTCAACCAGGATCATAACCAGACTACAGGGTTCAACCAGGATCATAACCAGACTACAGGGTTCAACCAGGATCATAACCAGACTACAGGGTCCGGTCTGGACCTGTTACCATGGTTTCGGCGAAGTCCTTCTTGTCGCTGACGTCGTCCACGGTGAAGGTCCCTGATTGGTTGAGGTAGAAATAATAATCGGGCGAAGTGACGCCCAGATTCTCCCTCTGCTGCGGAGTCGCCCCCTGCAGGACCTGAGGGGAAGAGCGAGAGAGACCGGGGTTAGTCCTGGTTCAGTCCGGGGTTAGTCCTGGTTCAGTCCGGGGTTAGTCCTGGTTCAGTCCGGGGTTAGTCCTGGTTCAGTCCGGGGTTAGTCCTGGTTCAGTCCGGGGTTAGTCCTGGTTCAGTCCGGGGTTAGTCCTGGTTCAGTCCGGGGTTAGTCCTGGTTAGACCGGGATCAGATTGGGTTTAGTACTCGTAGTACTCGTAGTACTCGTAGTACTCGTAGTACTCGCAGTACTCGCAGTACTCGTAGTACTCGCAGTACTCGCAGTACTCGTAGTACTCGTAGTACTCGTAGTACTCGTAGTACTCGCAGTACTCGTAGTACTCGTAGTACTCGTAGTACTCGCAGTACTCGCAGTACTCGTAGTACCTGGTAGTAAATGTGGAAGTTTCTTTCTCCGACGTTTTGTGAAACGACTCGACTTTTCTCCAGGAGGAAGTTTGAGATTTTTCCTCCGTCTGGAGCCCCTCCCCCACAGAACTGGATCTCCACATACTTCCCCTGAGGAGACAAGGAGAGGAGTGAGGAGACAAGGAGAGGAGTGAGGAGACGTGGAGAGGAGTGAGGAGACGAGGAGAGGAGTGAGGAGACGAGGAGAGGAGTGAGGAGACGAGGAGAGGAGTGAGGAGACGAGGAGAGGAGTGAGGAGACGAGGAGAGAAGGAGAGGAGACGAGGAGAGGAGTGAGGAGACGAGGAGAGGAGTGAGGAGACGAGGAGAGGAGTGAGGAGACGTGGAGAGGAGTGAGGAGACGAGGAGAGGAGTGAGGAGACGAGGAGAGGAGTGAGGAGACAAGGAGAGGAGTGAGGAGACAAGGAGAGGAGTGAGGAGACGAGGAGAGGAGGAGAGGAGACGAGGAGAGGAGTGAGGAGACAAGGAGAGGAGTGAGGAGACAAGGAGAGGAGTGAGGAGACGTGGAGAGGAGTGAGGAGACGAGGAGAGGAGTGAGGAGACGAGGAGAGGAGTGAGGAGACGAGGAGAGGAGTGAGGAGACGAGGAGAGGAGTGAGGAGACGAGGAGAGAAGGAGAGGAGACGAGGAGAGGAGTGAGGAGACGAGGAGAGGAGTGAGGAGACGAGGAGAGGACGAGAGGAGATGAGTAGAGGAGGAGAGGAGATGAGGAGAGGAGGAGAGGAGATGAGGAGAGGAGTGAGGAAAGGAGTGAGGAGACGAGGAGAGGAGTGAGGAGACGAGGAGAAGAGAGAGGAGTGAGGAGACGAGGAGAGGAGTGAGGAGATGAGGAGAGGAGTGAGGAGAGGAAACGAGGAGAGGAGTGAGGAGAGGAGGAGAGGAGAAGAGGAGAGGAGTGAGGAGACGAGGAGAGGACGAGAGGAGACGAGGAGAGGAGACGAGGAGAGGAGTGAGGAGACGAGGAGAGGAGTGAGGAGACGAGGAGAGGAGTGAGGAGACGAGGAGAGGAGTGAGGAGACGAGGAGAGGAGGAGAGGAGATGAGGAGAGGAGGAGAGGAGATGAGGAGAGGAGTGAGGAGAGGAGTGAGGAGACGAGGAGAGGAGTGAGGAGACGAGGAGAGGAGAGAGGAGTGAGGAGACGAGGAGAGGAGTGAGGAGACGAGGAGAGGAGTGAGGAGAGGAGGAGATGAGACGAGGAGAGGAGTGAGGAGACGAGGAGAGGAGTGAGGAGACGAGGAGAGGAGGAGAGGAGACGAGGAGAGGAGTGAGGAGACGAGGAGAGGAGTGAGGAGACGAGGAGAGGAGTGAGGAGACGAGGAGAGGAGTGAGGAGAAGAGGAGAGGAGGAGAGGAGACGAGGAGAGGAGTGAGGAGACGAGGAGAGGAGTGAGGAGACGAGGAGACGAGGAGAGGAGTGAGGAGACGAGGAAACGAGGAGAGGAGTGAGGAGACGAGGAGAGGAGTGAGGAGACGAGGAGAGGAGTGAGGAGACGAGGAGAGGAGGAGAGGAGTGAGGAGACGAGGAGAGGAGTGAGGAGACGAGGAGAGGAGTGAGGAGACGAGGAGAGGAGACGAGGAGTGAGGAGACGAGGAGAGGAGTGAGGAGACGAGGAGAGGAGGAGAGGAGACGAGGAGATGAGGAGAGGAGTGAGGAGACGAGGAGAGGAGTGAGGAGACGAGGAGAGGAGGAGAGGAGACGAGGAGAGGAGTGAGGAGACGAGGAGAGGAGGAGAGGAGACGAGGAGAGGAGTGAGGAGACGAGGAGAGGAGTGAGGAGACGAGGAGAGGAGGAGACAAGACGAGGAGAGGAGTGAGGAGACGAGGAGAGGAGTGAGGAGACGAGGAGAGGAGGAGAGGAGACGAGTGAGGAGAAGAGGAGAGGAGTGAGGAGACGAGGAGAGGAGTGAGGAGACGAGGAGAGAAGGAGAGGAGACGAGGAGAGGAGTGAGGAGACGAGGAGAGGAGTGAGGAGACGAGGAGAGGACGAGAGGAGATGAGTAGAGGAGGAGAGGAGATGAGGAGAGGAGGAGAGGAGATGAGGAGAGGAGTGAGGAAAGGAGTGAGGAGACGAGGAGAGGAGTGAGGAGACGAGGAGAAGAGAGAGGAGTGAGGAGACGAGGAGAGGAGTGAGGAGATGAGGAGAGGAGTGAGGAGAGGAAACGAGGAGAGGAGTGAGGAGAGGAGGAGAGGAGACGAGGAGAGGAGTGAGGAGACGAGGAGAGGACGAGAGGAGACGAGGAGAGGAGACGAGGAGAGGAGTGAGGAGACGAGGAGAGGAGTGAGGAGACGAGGAGAGGAGTGAGGAGACGAGGAGAGGAGGAGAGGAGATGAGGAGAGGAGGAGAGGAGATGAGGAGACGAGGAGAGGAGTGAGGAGACGAGGAGACGAGGAGAGGAGAGAGGAGACGAGGAGAGGAGTGAGGATACGAGGAGACGAGGAGAGGAGTGAGGAGACGAGGAAAGGAGGAGAGGAGACGAGGAGAGGAGGAGGAGACGAGGAGAGGAGGAGGAGACGAGGAGAGGAGTGAGGAGACGAGGAGAGGAGACGAGGAGTGAGGAGACTAGAGGAGAGAGGAGGAGGAGGAGAGAGAGACGAGGAGACGAGGAGAGGAGGAGAGGAGGAGAGGAGACGAGGAGATGAGGAGAGGAGTGAGGAGACGAGGAGAGGAGTGAGGAGACGAGGAGAGGAGGAGAGGAGATGAGGAGAGGAGTGAGGAGACGAGGAGAGGAGGAGAGGAGACGAGGAGAGGAGTGAGGAGACGAGGAGAGGAGGAGAGGAGACGAGGAGAGGAGTGAGGAGACGAGGAGAGGAGTGAGGAGACGAGGAGAGGAGTGAGGAGACGAGGAGAGGAGGAGGGGAGAGGAGTGAGGAGTGAGGAGAAGAGGAGAGGAGTGAGGAGACGAGGAGAGGAGTGAGGAGACGAGGAGAGGAGGAGAGGAGACGAGGAGAGGAGTGAGGAGACGAGGAGAGGAGGAGAGTAGACGAGGAGAGGAGTGAGGAGACGAGGAGAGGAGGAGAGGAGACGAGGAGACGAGGAGAGGAGTGAGGACATGAGGAGAGGAGGAGAGGAGACGAGGAGACGAGTGAGGAGACGAGGAGAGGAGTGAGGAGACGAGGAGAGGAGTGAGGAATGAGGAGAGGAGGAGAGGAGACGAGGAGAGGAGTGAGGAGACGAGGAGAGGAGTGAGGAGAGGAGGAGAGGAGGAGAGGAGACGAGGAGAGGAGTGAGGAGACGAGAAGAGGAGTGAGGAGACGAGAAGAGGAGTGAGGAGACGAGACGAGGAGAGGAGTGAGGAGACGAGGAGACGAGGAGAGGAGGAGAGGAGTGAGGAGACGAGGAGAGGAGGAGAGGAGTGAGGAGACGAGGAGAGGAGGAGAGGAGACGAGGAGAGGAGTGAGGAGACGAGGAGAGGAGACGAGGAGACGAGGAGAGGAGTGAGGAGACAAGGAGAGGAGGAGAGGAGACAAGGAGAGGAGTGAGGAGACGAGGAGAGGAGTGAGGAGATGAGACGAGGAGAGGAGTGAGGAGACGAGGAGAGGAGGAGAGGAGACGAGGAGAGGAGTGAGGAGACGAGGAGAGGAGTGAGGAGACGAGGAGAGGAGTGAGGAGACGAGGAGAGGAGTGAGGAGACGAGGAGACAAGGAGAGGAGTGAGGAGACGAGGAGAGGAGTGAGGAGAGGAGGAGAGGAGACAAGGAGAGGAGTGAGGAGACGAGGAGAGGAGTGAGGAGATGAGACGAGGAGAGGAGTGAGGACAGGAGGAGAGGAGGAGAGGAGACGAGTGAGGGGACGAGGAGGGGAGTGAGGAGGGGAGTGAGGAGAGGAGAAGAGGAGGAGGAGGAGGAGGAGGAGGTGAGGAGGAGGTGAGGAGGAGGAGGAGGAGAGGAGGAGGAGGAGAGGAGGAGGAGGAGGTGAGGAGGAGAGGAGGAGGAGGAGAGGAGAAGGAGGAAGAGGTGCAGGAGGAGGAGGTGCAAGAGGAGGAGGTGCAAGAGGAGAAGGAGGTGCAGGAGGAGGAGGTGCAGGAGGAGGTGCAGGAGGAGGAGGAGATGCAGGAGGAGGAGCAGGAGGAGGAGGAGGTGGTGGTGCAGGAGGAGGAGGAGGTGCAGGAGGAGGAGGAGGTGGTGGTGCAGGAGGAGGAGGAGGAGCAGGAGGAGGAGGAGGTGCAGGAGGAGGAGGAGGAGGAGGTGCAGGAGGAGGAGGAGGAGGAGGTGCAGGAGGAGGTGCAGGAGGAGGAGGAGGAGGTGCAGGAGGAGGAGGTGCAGGAGGAGGTGCAGGAGGAGGAGGAGGAGGAGGTGCAGGAGGAGGAGGTGCAGGAGGAGGTGCAGGAGGAGGAGGAGGAGGAGGAGGTGCAGGAGGAGGAGGAGGTGCAGGAGGAGGAGGAGGTGCAGGAGGAGGAGGAGGAGGTGCAGGAGGAGGTGCAGGAGGAGGAGGAGGTGCAGGAGGAGGTGCAGGAGGAGGAGGAGGAGGTGCAGGAGGAGGTGCAGGAGGAGGTGCAGGAGGAGGAGGAGGTGCAGGAGGAGGAGGAGGAGGTGCAGGAGGAGGTGCACTGACGAAGCGGCTGGAGTTGTTGTTTCTGACGGTCTTTGCGTTTCCAAAAGCCTCGAGCAGCGGATTCGACTGAAGGATGATGTTTTTAACCCTCTGAAAGAAGAACAGAGACCGGGATTAGGCCGGGATTAGGACGGGTTTAGACTGGGTTTAGACCAGGTTTAGGCCGGGTTTAGACCGGTTTGAGGACGGGATTAGGACGGGATTAGGACGGGTTTAGGCCGGGATTAGGGCGGGATTAGGCCGGGTTTAGACCGGGTTTAGACCAGGTTTAGGCCGGGATTAGACTGGGTTTAGACCAGGTTTAGGCCGGGTTTAGACTGGGTTTAGACCGGGTTTAGGCCGGGTTTAGACTGGGTTTAGACCGGGTTTAGACCGGTTTTATGACGGGATTAGGACGGGATTAGGACGGGATTAGGACGGGATTAGGACGGGATTAGGACGGGTTTAGGACAGGATTAGGCCGGGATTAGGCCGGGTTTAGACCGGGTTTAGACTGGGTTTAGGCCGGGTTTAGACCAGGTTTAGGCCGGGTTTAGACTGGGTTTAGACCAGGTTTAGGCCGGGTTTAGACTGGGTTTAGACCAGGTTTAGGCCGGGTTTAGACTGGGTTTAGGCCGGGTTTAGACCGGTTTTATGACGGGATTAGGACGGGATTAGGACGGGATTAGGACAGGATTAGGCCGGGATTAGGCCGGGATTAGGCCGGGTTTAGACTGGGTTTAGGTCGGGTTTAGGCCGGGTTTAGACTGGGTTTAGACCAGGTTTAGGCCGGGTTTAGACTGGGTTTAGACCAGGTTTAGGCCGGGTTTAGACTGGGTTTAGACCAGGTTTAGGCCGGGTTTAGACTGGGTTTAGGCCGGGTTTAGACCGGTTTTATGCCGGGATTAGGACGGGATTAGGACGGGATTAGGACGGGTTTAGGACGGGTTTAGGACAGGATTAGGCCGGGTTTAGGCCGGGTTTAGACTGGGTTTAGGTCGGGTTTAGGCCAGGATTAGGACGGGATTAGGACGGGATTAGGCCGGGTTTAGGCCGGGTACAGATCAGATCTGTGCAGAGGCGAGTACCTGGACCTTGTCTCCTCCTCCCGACACTTTGGAAATGTAGCTCATGATGAACTTTGCAGCCACAGTTTTCCCAGCGCCACTTTCCCCACTGCAAAGAGACCAGGATCAGGACCAGGACCAGACCAGGTCTAGACCAGACCAGGTCCAGGTCCGGGTCCGGGTCCGGACTCACCTGATGATGACGCACTGGTTCTCGGAGTCGATCATCATGTTCCGGAACATGAGGTCGGCCAGAGCGAAGATGTGAGGAGGATTCTCGTACTGGGCCTGGACCAGAGCAGGATCGTAACCAGACTACAGGGTCTGAACAGGTCTACAGCAGGATCGTAACCAGACTACAGGGTCTGAACAGGTCTACAGCAGGATCGTAACCAGACTACAGGGTCTGAACAGGTCTACAGCAGGATCATAACCAGACTACAGGGTCTGAACAGGTCTACAGCAGGATCGTAACCAGACTACAGGGTCTGAACAGGTCTACAGCAGGATCGTAACCAGACTACAGGGTCTGAACAGGTCTACAGCAGGATCGTAACCAGACTACAGGGTCTGAACAGGTCTACAGCAGGATCGTAACCAGACTACAGGGTCTGAACAGGTCTACAGCAGGATCGTAACCAGACTACAGGGTCTGAACAGGTCTACAGCAGGATCGTAACCAGACTACAGGGTCTGAACAGGTCTACAGCAGGATCGTAACCAGACTACAGGGTCTGAACAGGTCTACAGCAGGATCGTAACCAGACTACAGGGTCTGAACAGGTCTACAGCAGGATCGTAACCAGACTACAGGGTCTGAACAGGTCTACAGCAGGATCGTAACCAGACTACAGGGTCTGAACAGGTCTACAGCAGGATCGTAACCAGACTACAGGGTCTGAACAGGTCTACAGCAGGATCGTAACCAGACTACAGGGTCTGAACAGGTCTACAGCAGGATCGTGAACCAGACTACAGGGTCTGAACAGGTCTACAGCAGGATCGTAATCCAGACTACAGGGTCTGAACAGGTCTACAGCAGGATCATAACCAGACTACAGGGTCTGAACAGGTCTACAGCAGGATCGTAACCAGACTACAGGGTCTGAACAGGTCTACAGCAGGATCATAACCAGACTACAGGGTCTGAACAGGTCTACAGCAGGATCATAACCAGACTACAGGGTCTGAACAGGTCTACAGCAGGATCATAACCAGACTACAGGGTCTGAACAGGTCTACAGCAGGATCGTAACCAGACTACAGGGTCTGAACAGGTCTACAGCAGGATCGTAACCAGACTACAGGGTCTGAACAGGTCTACAGCAGGATCGTAACCAGACTACAGGGTCTGAACAGGTCTACAGCAGGATCGTAACCAGACTACAGGGTCTGAACAGGTCTACAGCAGGATCATAACCAGACTACAGGGTCTGAACAGGTCTACAGCAGGATCATAACCAGACTACAGGGTCTGAACAGGTCTACAGCAGGATCATAACCAGACTACAGGGTCTGAACAGGTCTACAGCAGGATCGTAACCAGACTCACCGCTCCCTGGTAAAGCTCCACTTCTCGGTCGGTGAAATACGGCAGCTGTTTGAACGGGTTCACCGAGATCAGAACCGGACCAATGTAGGTCTGAAAGAGTCAAGGACTAAACCAGGACTAAACCGGGACTAAACCGGAACTAAACCGGGACTAAACCAGGACTAAACCGGGACTAAACCGGAACTAAACCGGGACTAAACCGGGACTAAACCGGGACTAAACCGGGACTAAACCGGAACTAAACCGGGACTAAACCGGGACTAAACCGGGACTAAACCGGGACTAAACCAGGTCTAAACCGACTAAACCGGGACTAAACCGACTAAACCAGGACTAAACCGGACTAAACCGGACTAAACCGACTAAACCAGGACTAAACCGGACTAAACCGACTAAACCGGACTAAACCAGGACTAAACCGAGGACTAAACCGAACTAAACCGGGACTAAACCGGGACTAAACCGGGACTAAACCGGGACTAAACCAGGTCTAAACCGGGACTAAACCGGGACTAAACCGGGACTAAACCAGGACTAAACCGGGACTAAACCGGAACTAAACCGGGACTAAACCGGGACTAAACCGGGACTAAACCGGGTCTAAACCAGGTCTGAAAGAGTCAAGGACTAAACCGGGACTAAACCAGGACTAAACCGGGACTAAACCGGGACTAAACCGGGACTAAACCGGGACTAAACCGGGTCTAAACCGGGTCTAAACCGGGTCTGAAAGAGTCAAGGACTAAACCGGGACTAAACCGGGACTAAACCAGGTCTGAAAGAGTCAAGGACTAAACCGGGACTAAACCGGGTCTAAACCAGGTCTGAAAGAGTCAAGAACTAAACCGGGACTAAACCGGGTCTAAACCAGGTCTGAAAGAGTCAAGGACTAAACCAGGACTAAACCGGGACTAAACCGGGACTAAACCAGGACTAAACCGGGACTAAACCGGGACTAAACCGGGACTAAACCAGGACTAAACCGGGACTAAACCGGGACTAAACCAGGACTAAACCGGGACTAAACCGGGACTAAACCGGGACTAAACCGGGACTAAACCGGGACTAAACCAGGTCTGAAAGAGTCAAGGACTAAACCGGGACTAAACCGGGACTAAACCAGGACTAAACCAGGACTAAACCGGAACTAAACCGGGACTAAACCGGGACTAAACCGGGACTAAACCGGGACTAAACCAGGTCTGAAAGAGTCAAGGACTAAACCGGGACTAAACCGGGTCTAAACCAGGTCTGAAAGAGTCAAGAACTAAACCGGGACTAAACCGGGTCTAAACCAGGTCTGGAAGAGTCAAGGACTAAACCGGGACTAAACCAGGACTAAACCGGGACTAAACCAGGTCTGAAAGAGTCAAGGACTAAACCGGGACTAAACCGGGACTAAACCGGGTCTAAACCAGGTCTGGAAGAGTCAAGGACTAAACCGGGACTAAACCAGGTCTAAACCAGGTCTGAAAGAGTCAAGGACTAAACCAGGACTAAACCAGGACTAAACCGGGTCTAAACCAGGTCTGAAAGAGTCAAGGACTAAACCGGGACTAAACCGGGTCTAAACCAGGTCTGAAAGAGTCAAGGACTAAACCAGGACTAAACCAGGACTAAACCGGGACTAAACCGGGACTAAACCGGGACTAAACCGGGACTAAACCGGGACTAAACCGGGACTAAACCGGGTCTAAACCGGGTCTGAAAGAGTCAAGGACTAAACCAGGACTAAACCGGGTCTAAACCGGGACTAAACCGGGACTAAACCGGGACTAAACCAGGACTAAACCGGGACTAAACCGGGACTAAACCGGGACTAAACCGGGTCTAAACCAGGTCTGAAAGAGTCAAGGACTAAACCAGGACTAAACCGGGACTAAACCGGGACTAAACCGGGACTAAACCGGGACTAAACCAGGACTAAACCAGGTCTGAAAGAGTCAAGGACTAAACCAGGACTAAACCGGGACTAAACCGGGACTAAACCGGGACTAAACCGGGACTAAACCGGGTCTGAAAGAGTCAAGGACTAAACCGGGTCTAAACCGGGTCTGAAAGAGTCAAGGACTAAACCGGGACTAAACCGGGTCTAAACCAGGTCTGAAAGAGTCAAGGACTAAACCAGGACTAAACCGGGACTAAACCGGGACTAAACCGGGACTAAACCGGGTCTAAACCAGGTCTGGAAGAGTCAAGGACTAAACCGGGACTAAACCGGGACTAAACCGGGTCTGAAAGAGTCAAGGACTAAACCGGGACTAAACCGGGTCTAAACCAGGTCTGAAAGAGTCAAGGACTAAACCAGGACTAAACCAGGACTAAACCGGAACTAAACCGGGACTAAACCGGGTCTAAACCAGGTCTGGAAGAGTCAAGGACTAAACCGGGACTAAACCGGGACTAAACCGGGACTAAACCGGGACTAAACCGGGACTAAACCGGGTCTAAACCAGGTCTGGAAGAGTCAAGGACTAAACCGGGACTAAACCGGGACTAAACCGGGTCTAAACCAGGTCTGGAAGAGTCAAGGACTAAACCGGGACTAAACCAGGACTAAACCGGAACTAAACCGGGACTAAACCGGGTCTAAACCAGGTCTGGAAGAATCAAGGACTAAACCGGGACTAAACCGGGTCTAAACCAGGTCTGGAAGAGTCAAGGACTAAACCGGGACTAAACCAGGACTAAACCAGGTCTGGAAGAGTCAAGGACTAAACCGGGACTAAACCGGGACTGGAAGAGTCAAGGACTAAACCAGGACTAAACCGGGACTAAACTGGGACTAAACCAGGTCTAAACCAGGTCTGGAAGAGTCAAGGACTAAACCAGGACTAAACCGGGACTAAACCGGGACTAAACTGGGACTAAACCAGGTCTAAACCAGGTCTGGAAGAGTCAAGGACTAAACCAGGACTAAACCGGGACTAAACCGGGACTAAACCAGGTCTGGAAGAGTCAAGGACTAAACCAGGACTAAACCGGGACTAAACCGGGACTAAACCGGGTCTGGAAGAGTCAAGGACTAAACCGGGACTAAACCAGGTCTGAAAGAGTCAAGGACTAAACCGGGACTAAACCGGGACTAAACCAGGTCTGGAAGAGTCAAGGACTAAACCGGGACTAAACCGGGACTAAACCAGGTCTGGAAGAGTCAAGGACTAAACCGGGACTAAACCGGGACTAAACCGGGACTAAACCAGGTCTGGAAGAGTCAAGGACTAAACCGGGACTAAACCGGGACTAAACCAGGTCTGGAAGAGTCAAGGACTAAACCAGGACTAAACCAGGACTAAACCGGGTCTAAACCAGGTCTGAAAGAGTCAAGGACTAAACCGGGACTAAACCGGGACTAAACCGGGACTAAACCGGGACTAAACCGGGTCTAAACCAGGTCTGGAAGAGTCAAGGACTAAACCAGGACTAAACCAGGACTAAATCGGGACTAAACCAGGACTAAACCAGGTCTGAAAGAGTCAAGGACTAAACCAGAACTAAACCAGGACTAAATCAGGACTAAACCCGGTCTAAACCCGGTCTAAACCCGGTCTAAACCCAGACTAAACCAGGTCTAAACCAGGACTAAACCGGGACTAAACCAGGACTAAACCCGGTCTAAACCCGGACTAAACCCAGACTAAACCCGGTCTAAACCCGGACTAAACCCAGACTAAACCAGGTCTAAACCAGGACTAAACCGGGACTAAACCAGGACTAAACCCGGTCTAAACCTGGTCTAAACCCAGACTAAACCCGGACTAAACCCGGTCTAAACCCAGACTAAACCCGGACTAAACCCGGACTAAACCCAGACTAAACCCAGACTAAACCCGGACTAAACCCGGACTAAACCCGGACTAAACCCGGACTAAACCCAGACTAAACCCGGTCTAAACCTGGTCTAAACCCAGACTAAACCCGGTCTAAACCCGGTCTAAACCCAGTCTAAACCCGGACTAAACCCGGTCTAAACCCGGTCTAAACCCAGTCTAAACCCGGACTAAACCCGGTCTAAACCCGGTCTAAACCCGGACTAAACCCGGTCTAAACCCGGACTAAACCCGGTCTAAACCCGGTCTAAACCCGGACTAAACCCGGTCTAAACCCGGTCTAAACCCAGACTAAACCCGGACTAAACCCGGACTAAACCCGGTCTAAACCCGGACTAAACCCAGACTAAACCCGGACTAAACCCGGACTAAACCCAGACTAAACCCAGACTAAACCCGGTCTAAACCCGGACTAAACCCGGTCTAAACCCGGTCTAAACCCAGACTAAACCCGGACTAAACCCGGACTAAACCCGGTCTAAACCCAGACTAAACCCAGACTAAACCCGGACTAAACCCGGACTAAACCCAGACTAAACCCAGACTAAACCCGGTCTAAACCCGGACTAAACCCAGACTAAACCCAGACTAAACCCGGTCTAAACCCGGTCTAAACCTGGTCTAAACCCAGACTAAACCCGGTCTAAACCCGGTCTAAACCCAGACTAAACCCGGTCTAAACCCGGTCTAAACCCGGTCTAAACCCGGTCTAAACCCAGTCTAAACCCGGACTAAACCCGGACTAAACCCGGTCTAAACCCGGTCTAAACCCAGTCTAAACCCGGACTAAACCCGGTCTAAACCCGGTCTAAACCCGGTCTAAACCCGGTCTAAACCCGGTCTAAACCCAGTCTAAACCCGGACTAAACCCGGTCTGGGAGGATACAAAGATGAGGTCGTCGGAGAATCTCTTGCGCAGGTTTTCGGTTATTGCGTCTTCGTTGATCTTCGACAGCAAAACCATGTCGTCCACACCGCTCGTCCTGACGGCCGCCTGCCAGTGGAACTTACTGCCCTGCAGCACATGAGCAAGACACTTTACACAACCCACAACCCAGGAGCAAGACACTTTACACAACCCACAACCCAGGAGCAAGACACTTTACACAACCCACAACCCACAACCCAGGAGCAAGACACTTTACACAACCCACAACCCACAACCCAGGAGCAAGACACTTTACACAACCCACAACCCAGGAGCAAGACACTTTACACAACCCCCAACCCCCAACCCAGGAGCAAGACACTTTACACAACCCCCAACCCAGGAGCAAGACACTTTACACAACCCACAACCCACAACCCAGGAGCAAGACACTTTACACAACCCCCAACCCAGGAGCAAGACACTTTACACAACCCCCAACCCAGGAGCAAGACACTTTACACAAGCCACAACCCACAACCCAGGAGCAAGACACTTTACACAACCCACAACCCAGGAGCAAGACACTTTACACAACCCCCAACCCAGGAGCAAGACACTTTACACAAGCCACAACCCACAACCCAGGAGCAAGACACTTTACACAACCCCCAACCCCCAACCCAGGAGCAAGACACTTTACACAACCCCCAACCCACAACCCAGGAGCAAGACACTTTACACAACCCACAACCCCCAACCCAGGAGCAAGACACTTTACACAACCCACAACCCACAACCCAGGAGCAAGACACTTTACACAACCCCCAACCCAGGAGCAAGACACTTTACACAAGCCACAACCCACAACCCAGGAGCAAGACACTTTACACAACCCCCAACCCAGGAGCAAGACACTTTACACAAGCCACAACCCACAACCCAGGAGCAAGACACTTTACACAACCCACAACCCCCAACCCAGGAGCAAGACACTTTACACAACCCCCAACCCACAACCCAGGAGCAAGACACTTTACACAACCCACAACCCCCAACCCAGGAGCAAGACACTTTACACAACCCACAACCCACAACCCAGGAGCAAGACACTTTACACAACCCACAACCCACAACCCAGGAGCAAGACACTTTACACAACCCCCAACCCAGGAGCAAGACACTTTACACAACCCCCAACCCAGGAGCAAGACACTTTACACAACCCACAACCCACAACCCAGGAGCAAGACACTTTACACAACCCCCAACCCAGGAGCAAGACACTTTACACAACCCCCAACCCCCAACCCAGGAGCAAGACACTTTACACAACCCCCAACCCAGGAGCAAGACACTTTACACAACCCACAACCCACAACCCAGGAGCAAGACACTTTACACAACCCCCAACCCACAACCCAGGAGCCACACGTACAGTATTAATCAGTCTGGGGTCAGAGTTGTGCAGCGTTGGTCATTTCAAAGATTCAGCCCAGATTTATTCTCAGATGAAAAAATTTACGAGGAACAAGATGTAAAAATGCTCTCAAAATATTCATGGACAAATGGAACTTGTGGACAAAGACTCGTCTCAGGAAAAGAACCATCAGGAGAACGGAGGAAGGGAGAAAGGAAGGAAGGGAGGAAGGGAGAAAGGGAGGAAGGGAGGAAGGGAGGAAGGGAGAAAGGGAGGAAGGGAGAAAGGGAGAAAGGGAGGAAGGTAGGAAGGGAGAAAGGGAGGAAGGGAGGAAGGGAGAAAGGGAGGAAGGGAGGAAGGGAGAAAGGGAGGAAGGGAGAAAGGGAGGAAGGGAGAAAGGAAGGAAGGGAGGAAGGGAGGAAGGGAGGAAGAGAGGAAGGGAGGAAGAGAGGAAGGGAGGAAGAGAGGAAGGGAGGAAGGGAGGAAGAGAGGAAGGGAGGAAGGGAGGAAGGGAGGAAGAGAGGAAGGGAGGAAGGGAGGAAGGGAGGAAGGGAGGAAGAGAGGAAGGGAGGAAGAGAGGAAGGGAGGAAGGGCCACTCCACCTGGATGAAGGAAAGGAAGAGCTGTGCTACTGGACTTTACGGCAGCTTTTGGTGTCATCGATCATTCTGACAAACTGAAGTCTTATGATTTTTCCCGAGAGGCTTTAACAGATGAACCATCACTGTGTTTCCTCATCACTGTGTTTCCTCATCACTGTGTTTCCTCATCACTGTGTTTCCTCATCACTGTGTTTCCTCATCACTGTGTTTCCTCATCACTGTGTTTCCTCATCACTGTGTTTCCTCATCACTGTGTTTCCTCATCACTGTGTTTCCTCATCACTGTGTTTCCTCATCACTGTGTTTCCTCATCACTGTGTTTCCTCATCACTGTGTTTCCTCATCACTGTGTTTCCTCATCACTGTGTTTCCTCATCACTGTGTTTCCTCATCACTGTTTCCTCATCACTGTGTTTCCTCATCACTGTTTCCTCATCACTGTTTCCTCATCACTGTGTTTCCTCATCACTGTGTTTCCTCATCACTCTTTCCTCATCATTGTGTTTCCTCATCACTGTGTTTCCTCATCACTGTTTCCTCATCACTGTGTTTCCTCATCACTGTGTTTCCTCATCACTGTGTTTCCTCATCACTGTGTTTCCTCATCACTGTTTCCTCATCACTGTGTTTCCTCATCACTGTGTTTCCTCATCACTGTTTCCTCATCACTGTTTCCTCATCACTGTGTTTCCTCATCACTGTGTTTCCTCATCACTTCTTTCCTCATCACTGTGTTTCCTCATCACTGTGTTTCCTCATCACTGTGTTTCCTCATCACTTCTTTCCTCATCACTGTGTTTCCTCATCACTGTGTTTCCTCATCACTGTGTTTCCTCATCACTGTGTTTCCTCATCACTTCTTTCCTCATCACTGTGTTTCCTCATCACTGTGTTTCCTCATCACTGTGTTTCCTCATCACTGTGTTTCCTCATCACTGTGTTTCCTCATCACTGTTTCCTCATCACTGTGTTTCCTCATCACTGTTTCCTCATCACTGTGTTTCCTCATCACTGTGTTTCCTCATCACTGTGTTTCCTCATCACTGTTTCCTCATCATTGTTTCCTCATCACTGTGTTTCCTCATCACTGTGTTTCCTCATCACTGTGTTTCCTCATCACTGTGTTTCCTCATCACTGTGTTTCCTCATCACTGTGTTTCCTCATCACTGTTTCCTCATCACTGTTTCCTCATCACTGTTTCCTCATCACTGTTTCCTCATCACTGTTTCCTCATCACTGTTTCCTCATCACTGTGTTTCCTCATCACTGTGTTTCCTCATCACTGTGTTTCCTCATCACTGTGTTTCCTCATCACTGTGTTTCCTCATCACTGTTTCCTCATCACTGTTTCCTCATCACTGTTTCCTCATCATTGTGTTTCCTCATCATTGTTTCCTCATCACTGTTTCCTCATCACTGTTTCCTCATCACTGTTTCCTCATCACTGTTTCCTCATCACTGTGTTTCCTCATCACTGTTTCCTCATCACTGTTTCCTCATCACTGTTTCCTCATCACTGTTTCCTCATCACTGTTTCCTCATCACTGTGTTTCCTCATCACTGTTTCCTCATCACTGTTTCCTCATCACTGTTTCCTCATCACTGTTTCCTCATCACTGTTTCCTCATCACTGTTTCCTCATCACTGTTTCCTCATCACTGTTTCCTCATCACTGTTTCCTCATCACTGTTTCCTCATCACTGTTTCCTCATCACTGTGTTTCCTCATCACTGTTTCCTCATCACTGTTTCCTCATCACTGTTTCCTCATCACTGTTTCCTCATCACTGTTTCCTCATCACTGTGTTTCCTCATCACTGTTTCCTCATCACTGTTTCCTCATCACTGTTTCCTCATCACTGTTTCCTCATCACTGTTTCCTCATCACTGTGTTTCCTCATCACTGTTTCCTCATCACTGTTTCCTCATCACTGTTTCCTCATCACTGTTTCCTCATCACTGTTTCCTCATCACTGTGTTTCCTCATCACTGTTTCCTCATCACTGTTTCCTCATCACTGTTTCCTCATCACTGTTTCCTCATCACTGTTTCCTCATCACTGTTTCCTCATCATTGTGTTTCCTCATCATTGTTTCCTCATCACTGTTTCCTCATCACTGTTTCCTCATCACTGTTTCCTCATCATTGTGTTTCCTCATCACTGTGTTTCCTCATCACTGTTTCCTCATCACTGTTTCCTCATCACTGTGTTTCCTCATCACTGTGTTTCCTCATCACTGTTTCCTCATCACTGTTTCCTCATCACTGTGTTTCCTCATCACTGTTTCCTCATCACTGTGTTTCCTCATCACTGTGTTTCCTCATCACTGTTTCCTCATCACTGTTTCCTCATCACTGTTTCCTCATCACTGTGTTTCCTCATCACTGTTTCCTCATCACTGTTTCCTCATCACTGTGTTTCCTCATCACTGTGTTTCCTCATCACTGTTTCCTCATCACTGTTTCCTCATCACTGTGTTTCCTCATCACTGTTTCCTCATCACTGTTTCCTCATCACTGTTTCCTCATCACTGTGTTTCCTCATCACTGTGTTTCCTCATCACTGTTTCCTCATCACTGTTTCCTCATCACTGTTTCCTCATCACTGTTTCCTCATCACTGTGTTTCCTCATCACTGTTTCCTCATCACTGTTTCCTCATCACTGTTTCCTCATCACTGTTTCCTCATCACTGTTTCCTCATCACTGTTTCCTCATCACTGTGTTTCCTCATCACTGTTTCCTCATCACTGTTTCCTCATCACTGTTTCCTCATCACTTCTTTCCTCATCACTGTGTTTCCTCATCACTGTTTCCTCATCACTGTTTCCTCATCACTGTGTTTCCTCATCACTGTTTCCTCATCACTGTTTCCTCATCACTGTTTCCTCATCACTGTTTCCTCATCACTGTTTCCTCATCACTGTTTCCTCATCACTGTTTCCTCATCACTGTGTTTCCTCATCACTGTGTTTCCTCATCACTGTTTCCTCATCACTGTGTTTCCTCATCACTGTGTTTCCTCATCACTGTTTCCTCATCACTGTTTCCTCATCACTGTGTTTCCTCATCACTGTTTCCTCATCACTGTGTTTCCTCATCACTGTGTTTCCTCATCACTGTGTTTCCTCATCACTGTGTTTCCTCATCACTGTGTTTCCTCATCACTTCTTTCCTCATCACTGTGTTTCCTCATCACTGTGTTTCCTCATCACTGTTTCCTCATCACTGTTTCCTCATCACTGTGTTTCCTCATCACTGTGTTTCCTCATCACTGTGTTTCCTCATCACTGTGTTTCCTCATCACTGTGTTTCCTCATCACTGTTTCCTCATCACTGTGTTTCCTCATCACTGTTTCCTCATCACTGTTTCCTCATCACTGTTTCCTCATCACTGTGTTTCCTCATCACTGTTTCCTCATCACTGTTTCCTCATCACTGTGTTTCCTCATCACTGTGTTTCCTCATCACTTCTTTCCTCATCACTTCTTTCCTCATCACTGTGTTTCCTCATCACTGTTTCCTCATCACTGTTTCCTCATCACTGTGTTTCCTCATCACTGTTTCCTCATCACTGTGTTTCCTCATCACTGTGTTTCCTCATCACTGTGTTTCCTCATCACTGTTTCCTCATCACTGTGTTTCCTCATCACTGTTTCCTCATCACTGTGTTTCCTCATCATTGTGTTTCCTCATCATTGTCTTTCCTCATCACTGTGTTTCCTCATCACTGTGTTTCCTCATCACTCTTTCCTCATCATTGTGTTTCCTCATCATTGTGTTTCCTCATCATTGTGTTTCCTCATCATTGTCTTTCCTCATCACTGTGTTTCCTCATCACTGTGTTTCCTCATCACTGTGTTTCCTCATCACTGTGTTTCCTCATCACTGTGTTTCCTCATCACTGTGTTTCCTCATCACTGTGTTTCCTCATCACTGTGTTTCCTCATCACTGTGTTTCCTCATCACTTCTTTCCTCATCACTGTGTTTCCTCATCACTTCTTTCCTCATCACTGTGTTTCCTCATCACTGTGTTTCCTCATCACTGTGTTTCCTCATCACTTCTTTCCTCATCACTGTGTTTCCTCATCACTGTTTCCTCATCACTGTTTCCTCATCACTGTCTTTCCTCATCACTGTCTTTCCTCATCACTGTTTCCTCATCACTGTGTTTCCTCATCACTGTGTTTCCTCATCACTGTGTTTCCTCATCACTGTGTTTCCTCATCACTTCTTTCCTCATCACTGTGTTTCCTCATCACTGTGTTTCCTCATCACTGTGTTTCCTCATCACTGTGTTTCCTCATCACTGTGTTTCCTCATCACTGTGTTTCCTCATCACTGTGTTTCCTCATCACTGTTTCCTCATCACTGTGTTTCCTCATCACTTCTTTCCTCATCACTGTGTTTCCTCATCACTGTGTTTCCTCATCACTGTGTTTCCTCATCACTTCTTTCCTCATCACTGTTTCCTCATCACTGTGTTTCCTCATCACTTCTTTCCTCATCACTGTGTTTCCTCATCACTGTGTTTCCTCATCACTGTTTCCTCATCACTGTGTTTCCTCATCACTGTGTTTCCTCATCACTGTCATAAACACTTTTAAACACTGTGTTTCCTCATCACTGTTTTAAACTGTCTCTGTTGTACAGGTCAATAAGCATCAGGGCAACGGGACTTGAGTTTTTAAATTGTAAATGTTTTTAAACTGTATTTTTATTTCTTTTTTGTGGACCCCAGGAAAACTCGCTCTACATGATGGAAGCGAATGGGTCCAAATAAAGAATAAAGACACGGTTAAACCCATGAGCCGCTCCTGCCCGGCGCCCGTGACCAGGACACGTCTCCTCGTCTCCTCGGTGCAGGAGGAGGAGTCGGGACATGATCCTGCACGAGTTTGGAATGACGAGAATCCGGCAGGAATCAGAGCCGGAATTCAACCAGCAACTCCCCAACATTAAACAGGAAAACTGCACTAAACCAGAACTAAACCAGGACTAAACCAGGTCTAAATAAGTGTGACATAACTCACCATCTTGACTTCCTGTTTCTCTTAAATCTTAAACTTCAGAACTCGTCCATGGGAGCGCCCGTGCGCGTGCGTGCAGCCAGAGCGCGGACCAGGACCAGGACCAGGTCTGTCCCGGCGCAGTCCAGTTACAGTCTCGGTGTAGTCCCTGTTACAGTCCCGGGTGAGTCCTGGTTTAGTCCTGGTTTAGTCCCGAGTGAGTCCTGGTTTAGTCCTGGTTTAGTCCCAGCGGCTGCAGCTCGCGCTTCCTGGAGCCCCTGCAGGTGTGAACAGGTAAAGCCCCGCCCACAGGGGGACCGTGGGGGTTTCTGGGAAATGGAGTGCGCAGTGAACTACGACTCAGGACCCCCACAGCATGTTTGAAACTTTCCTTCTTTTAGAGAAATGTGCTTTTCTGTGCTTTTCTGTGCTTTTCCCCCAGGCTGCTGAGGACCCTTGCAGGCAGCACGGTCCCCCAGGGAACTGTTCTCTCCCCCTTCCTCTTCACCATATACACCTCGGACTTCACCTACAACACAGACACCTGTCATCTCCAGAAGTTCTCGGATGACTCGGCCGTTGTTGGCTGAGGGGAACGAGCTGGAGAACCACTCGGTCATCAGAGACTTTGTGGACTGGTGTGGGCGCAACCACCTGTGCCTTAACACCAGCAAGACCAAAGAGATGGTGATCGACTTCAGGAGAAGGACACCCCCTCATGCACCAGTGAACATCCAGGGGCAGGACATTGAGACTGTGGACAGCTTCAAGTACCTGGGTGTTCACCTCCACAATAAACTGGACTGGTCCCATAATTCCAATGCCCTGTACAAGAAGGGCCAGAGTCGCCTCCACCTTCTGAGGAGCCTGAGGTCCTTTGGCGTGTGCAGGCCCCTGCTCAGGACTTTCTATGATTCTGTGGTAGCCTCTGCTCTCCTCTACACGGTGGTCTGCTGGGCCCCAGGCAGCACTGAACGGGACAGGAAAAGACTGAACAGGCTGGTCAGGAGGCTCCGTCCTGGGCTGTCCCCTGGACTCTGTGGAGGAGGTTGCTGAGAGGAGAGTGTTGTCCAAACTTACATCCATCATGGACAACACCTCTGACCCCCTGCATGTATTCTGAAAGGACATTCTGAAAGAACGTTCTGAAAGAACGTTCTGAAAGGACGTTCTGAAAGAACGTTCTGAAAGGACGTTCTGAAAGGACATTCTGAAAGGACGTTCTGAAAGGACATTCTGAAAGGACGTTCTGAAAGAACGCACATATACTTATTCACTTTATATGATTATTTTTATTATTATTTCTATTATTATTATTATTGTTTATCTTAATTGCATCACACTTTTTTTTCCCTTTTTTGCACTAAACTGTCCTGGAGCTACTGTGACTGTTGAATTTCTCCACTGTGAGATCAATAAAGTCCTATCTTATCTTCTGTGTTTTTCTGTGCGTGTGATTCTTGTTTCTCTCTTGACACAAACTTAAAGGAAAAATGAATCAAACAAAACACATAAACCTTAACCCTAAAACAGTATCCATGGTCTAAGGTCCAGAGGTGAACCTGACTCCATTATTCAAACATTTACACTTTAATTTTGTGAATCCTCCGCGATAAATGAATGTAAAACATTTCTGATCGCAGCGTTCAGTGACCGGATATATGTTTATACAGTCCATGGTTCGGTTTCGGGACGTGATTCTCCGGTTCGGACACGGGGCGGCTGTAGCCGCACACGGAGCCCCTGAGGCGGCCTGACCTTTGCCCTGGCCCCGGTCATGTGCGGAGCTGCTGTCCCGGCAGCAGAACAGGTTCCGGGAGAAGCGCTCATCTCAGGCCGAGACAAGAGCACCGGAGCACGGGCAGAGGAGGCACCGTGAGCCGCTGCACGATCCCGAAGAGGAGCGCTCTGGGCGGGTGTCAGGAGCAGCGCTGACCGGGGTGACCGGAGCGGCTAAAGCTAAAGCTAAAGGCTATAGCTAAAGGCTAAAGCTAAAGCTAAAGGCTAAGGCTAAGGCTAAGGCTAAGGCTAAGGCTAAGGCTAAGGGTACGGCTAAGGCTAAAGGCTAAAGCTAAAGGCTAAATACAACAGATGGAGGAGTTTCTGAGGAGCAGCCGCGGAGCCGTGCTGGTAACAACAAGTTATACAGACAGTCCTGGTTTAGTCCTGGTTTAGTCCTGGTTTAGACCTGGTTTAGGCCTGATTTAGTCCTGTTTTAGACCTGGTTTAGACCTGTTTTATTCCTGGTTTAGACCTGGTTTAGTCCTGATTTAGACCTGGTTTAGTCCTGATTTAGACCTGGTATTGACCTGGTTTAGTCCTAATTTAGATCTGGTTTAGTCCTGATTTAGACCTGATTTAGAGCTGGTATTGACCTGGTTTAGTCCTAATTTAGACCTGGTTTAGACCTAATTTAGACCTGGTTTAGTCCTGATTTAGACCTGGTATTGACCTGGTTTAGTCCTAATTTAGACCTGGTTTAGACCTAATTTAGACCAGGTTTAGTCCTGATTTAGACCTGGTTTAGTCCTGGTTTAGGCCTGGTTTAGACTCGGTTTAGTCCTGGTTTAGTCCTGGTTCAGACCTGGTTCCGACTCAGTTTCGACTTGGTTTAGACCCGGTTCAGTCCTGCATTAGTCTGGGTTGTTCTTCTCTTTCAGTCTGGGTCTGGTTCTGGTCCGGTTCATATGGTTCTGGGAAATGAAGCTTGTGACATGGACTCGATGGTCTGTGCTCTGGTCTACGCCTACTTCCTTCACCAGGTACAGACCCTAAACCGGTTACAATCCTCGTCTACACCTCTATAGGTCCTGCTGCAGTTCAGATTCTGTTTAAACCCATCCAGACCCTCTTTAGACCGGTTGTGATCCTGCTTAAACCTGCTTCTTTCTGCAGACCAGTGCGGAGGCGATGCTGGTGGTTCCACTCATGAACATCCCGGCTCAGGATCTGGTTCTGCGGTCGGACTCTGTGGCTCTGCTCTCGAAGTCCGGTTTAAGTCCAGACCTGCTCCTGTTCAGAGACCAGGTGGATCTGAGGAGGCTTCAGGCAGAACGAGGCCTGAGGCTGACGCTGGTGGACCACAATGTGCTGCCAGAGTGAGTCCTGGTCCTGGTTCAATTCTGGTTCAGTCTCTTTACAGTCGAGGACAAACTAAAAACACGTTTGTTTAACCTCTTCCCACCCGCCCGCGGGCGATTACACAACATTAAAAAGTCAAGCAGGATATTCAGCTTAATTATTTTTCCACTATTGAGCTGCTGCACATCGTTTAAAGCTTCATTCCTCAGTAAAACCACCAGATCATTCATTTATGCTGCAGCCCAAAGAGCAAGAACTTAGAACTCCCCAAAATAATCAAACCAACAATGTGCATTTCTGACCTTTGAGCTGATTCTGTTGATCCAGGAATAGCTGTGATCAATTAGTCCAGAACAGTCCACAGAAAAAGAATATCCTGTTGTTTTTTTAAATAAAATAATTCCATGTGGGGAAATAATCCAGAAAGACCGTGTTTGTCTGAATGGATGAACGACGCATGAAAACATGTCTGTCCCTTTCCATCCTTTCGCTGAGCTTATCTTCCACTTATGTTAGCGCTGCTGTTATGTTTGTTTTCCTCACACTCTCCTCTTCAATATGAGACCATCCCCGAGACAATACAGGGTGCGGTGCAGCAAGAAAACCTCCCTAAAGTTCAGAAGATACTTACTTATTCCACATTACATCTTCTCACAGTTTGAACATCTGGTCCATATTTGGACACTTGTGTGAATTAACCGTGAGGCCCAGAGTCTGACATTTTACACAGTTGTTCCACAGCTTCAGCAGTGAGTGTAGTGAGCCACACATGCCCAGGATGAAGTTTGACCAAGTCACAGCCTTTATTATTTTGTATTTTATTCCGAGGCAAAAAATTTAGTTTTTATTTTTATTTATTTATTGATTTTTATTTTTTTATTGTGAAAAAGACAAATAGATACAGATTTATACAACAACAACAGCAGCAGTACAGGACAACAGACAGCAGACAAAAAAACAAAACACACACGCACACACAAAAAATATATAAATATAAATAAATAAATAAAAAAGGGTAGAGGAAAAACAAAAAACTATCTAAGAAATAATAATGATCAAGAAGGGAAATTGTGTTATGTGTGTGTGTGTGTGTGTGTGTATAGGTGTGTGTGTGTGTGTGTGTGTGTGTGTGTGTGTGTGTGTGTGTGTGTGTGTGTGTGTGTGTATAGGTGTGTGGTTGTGTGTGTGTGTGTGTATAGGTGTGTGGTTGTGTGTGTGTGCGGAGGTGTTTGGCATTTGCTACAGTACTATTGTTACCATCATTACTGTGCTTCCATCTTGCTGTTGCTATTGTCATCATCACGGTCGCCATACGGTGGTTCGTCCTCATCGCCAACACCACTTTCAGGTGGTAAATTTGAGTTTGGTTAAATAATCCCTCACCCAGTCATTTCAGCAGCCCTGCATTTACCCTGTGTTTTGTCTGTTTATTTTTTTTGTGTGTGTGTGTGTGTCTAAGGTGCATTAAAAGAAGGACTATGTGCAAGTGTCTCTACTTGGGACAGAGGTACTGTCCCAAGGAAACCACCTCCACCACCTGCCCTTCTGCTTAAGTGTTTTGTGTTTCCTTTTCCCTCTTATAATGTAGTGCATTAAAAGTGTGAAAGGAGGAGGAGGTTCGGTAGTGCAGCAAAAGGAAGAGTTAAAAAGAAGTGATTAATTAATAGTACAAGTGGTGATGATCATGAGGACCGGGTAAGGGCTTCCAATACACCTGATTAATATTAAAAATAATAGTGACAAGGGCAACAGCAATGGTAATTAAAGCCGCAAGCGGCATCGAACGGCCCTCGCCGGATGACATGGTACATTGGTACATTTTAGAAAAACTAAAATTTGGCCATCCATGCAAAATTTTGTTGTGTCCTGCAGGGGGCGCTATCACACCATTTTTGCTCGTGTCACAATTAGTCGGCTTTGGCACGAAAGTTTTACAAGTGATTAAAATTTGAGCCCAATCGGACTTTGTATGGCCGAACGGGGGGAAATTTTGACATTTGAAAATTGCAAAAAATCTGAACAAATTTTGCGGTTTTGCTGCACGTAAACCGTGACAGTTATTTTAAAAATTCTGCTATTGTTTGATGCCCCACTTCTCTAGTTGATATACAGCGATTTTCACCCCAGTGGGTGAAGCGCCTTCAGAGGAGTTTGTTCAAATGCGACGTGAGCGAAAATGCAGTCGGCAAAATGAGTCAGCATTTTTTTTAATTTCAATCCAAGATGGCCGCCTTCTGGTTTGTCAGGGGGCGTGGCCATAATAATATTTTTTTTCTGTCTTCACATGAGGAATGTCTGTAGCCAATTTCGTGACTGTACGACAAACTTTACGTTGGGACGTCTCCTATAGGCGCAATGTATTTTGACTTTTGCAGGTGGCGCTGTCGCGCCATTTTTTTATACCCACATATGCAACATATATTTTATCAAATTTTTCGGCACTTCTGAATTTTGGGCAAAATTTGCTGAGTTTTTCAGCGTGTTCAGGGGGTCAAATTAGAGCTCAAAGAGCAGAAGAAAAAATAATAAATAATAATAATTTTTTTTTTTAGCAAAAACAATATATCCTTTTACATAGGAAACACATAATATACATTTTTTGAAAGCTCTTGAGATTCCCCACGTGACCGTGGGGTCATTGGTGAATTCACCATCTCGTCGGGGTCCGCCATTGATTTCCATTCATTTTAGCAGCTGTAAATATGGCCCATGCCTTCGGCCTGGGGGCTTGGATACAGCTTGATGTCAGGAGTGTGTTTTAGGGAGAGGAGGCGCTTCGTGCTACTTTTGTGAAGTTTGACGATGACTTGTTAGCAAGAACAAATATGCATGTCCCACTGCTGTTCACGGAGAGAGTGATCGAGGGACGAAGTTCAGCTGTCGTAAGACAGTTGACGACGATGATGCCTGGGCGAAGCGGAAGCAATAGGCCCTACGCCCTGTAGGGGCTCGGGCCTAATAATAATCATAATCATAATAATAGTAACAATAATAATAACAATAATAATAACCCATGTGAATGTGAGTGATGTGTTAGTGGAAGGTGTTTTGGGGAGTTGGGTGGTGGCAGGAGGGTCAGAGGTGTTTTGGGGAGTTGGGTGGTGGCAGGAGGGTCAGAGGTGTAATAAGTCAGTGTTGGATGAGAGAGGCCAGTTTCAGATGAGTAATTATTAGGGGAAGATGTGTTTTCCATTGTGATAAAATCGGTGAGCATGTTTTTCCAGTGGTTAGTGTTTACCTTGTTTCGGGTTTTCCAGTTCATGAGGACAGTTTTCTTGGCGGTGGTTAGAGCTATGAGGAGAATTTTGAAGTTTATGTTTTTATCTGCAAGTACTGTAAGGTCCCCTAGCAGACAGAGGGAGGGGGTAATGGGAGGTGGCAGCCCGCAGTAGTGGATAGTGACTGTGTGACTTCTTCCCAAAAGTGTTTGATCGGAGTGCAGTGCCATGTTGCATGAATGTGTCTGTAGTGTTCTGTGTGCAGTGTGAGCAAGTGTCTGATGTGAAACCCATTTTGGCTAACCTACTGTTTGTGTAATGTGTCCTGTGAAGTGTTTTGTATTGTACACTCACAGTCTTCATTTGCAGATCTACAGAAACTAGAAGGTCTGAGCTTTAAAATGATGCGTCACACAAACCTGTGGGTCTAAGATTTCCTTTAATAAGCTGTGACATGTGGGTTTGTGTTACTGTTGTGCACAGACAAAATTAGGCGGGTGGCAATCGGTTAAATGTTGTGGATCTGTGTGCAGTTCTGACAGTGACCTGGAGGGGGCGGTGCTCGAGGTCATCGATCACCACAAACTGGAGCGAGTCACTTCCTGTCCCGTTGCCATGGAGCCCGTCACTTCCTGTCCCGTTGCCGTGGAGCCTGTGGGGT
The DNA here is from genome assembly GCA_034769755.1 of Odontamblyopus lacepedii. NCBI lineage: Eukaryota > Metazoa > Chordata > Actinopteri > Gobiiformes > Gobiidae > Odontamblyopus > Odontamblyopus lacepedii. Next base: position 872,515 of record CM068347.1, read on the forward strand.
CATGTGCAACGCTGGTGGCAGAGAGAGTCCTGCAGAGGGCGCCACAGCTGCTGGACGCTCAGATCGCCACTCTGCTCTATGGTAACCCCGCCCCCAGCCCCGCCCCTTTCACCCAGCCCCCCACACTCAGCCCCGCCCCTCACACTCAGCCCTGCCCCCAGTCCCGCACCTTTCACTCAGCCCCGCCCCTCACACTTAGCCCTGCCCCCTTTCACTCAGCCCCGCCCCTTTCACCCTGCCCCTCACACTCAGCCCCGCCCCTCACACTCAGCCCTGCCCCCAGCCCCACCCCTTTCACTCAGCCCCGCCCCTCACACTCAGCCCTGCCCCCAGTCCCGCCCCTTTCACTCAGCCCCTTTCACTCAGCCCCGCCCCTCACACTCAGCCCTGCCCCCAGCCCCGCCCCTTTCACACAGCCCCGCCCCTCACACTCAGCCCTGCCCCCAGCCCCGCCCCTTTCACACAGCCCCGCCCCTCACACTCAGCCCTGCCCCCAGCCCCGCCCCTTTCACTCAGCCCCGCCCCTCACACTCAGCCCTGCCCCCAGCCCCGCCCCTTTCACCCAGCCCCTTGTACCTGACCCAGTTCTTCTCCGGTTCTAACCTGGTTCTCCTCGGTTCTCCCTGATTCTCCCTCTCGGTTCTCCTCGGTTCTCGGGCAGGGACCATCCTGGTGGACTGTGTGGACCTGGCTCCGGAGGCGAGGAAAGTGACGCCCAAAGACTCAGACGTGGTTCTGCAGCTCCAGACCAAAGTCCAGACTCTGCCCCAAAGATCTCAGCTGTTCACAGAGCTGCAGCAGGCCAAGTTCAACGTGAGCGGTAAGACCGGGTCTAGTCCTAGTTTTGTCCTGCTCTAGTCCTGCTCTAGTCCTGCTCTAGTCCTGATTTTGTCCTGCTCTAGTCCTGGTCTAGTCCTGGTCTAGTCCTGGTCTAGTCCTGGTCTAGTCCTGCTCTAGTCCTGCTCTAGTCCTGATTTTGTCCTGCTCTAGTCCTGGTCTAGTCCTGGTCTAGTCCTGGTCTAGTCCTGGTCTAGTCCTGGTTTTGTCCTGCTCTAGTCCTGGTCTAGTCCTGGTTTTGTCCTGCTCTAGTCCTGGTCTAGTCCTGGTCTAGTCCTGCTCTAGTCCTGCTCTAGTCCTGCTCTAGTCCTGGTCTAGTCCTGGTTTTGTCCTGCTCTAGTCCTGGTCTAGTCCTGGTTTTGTCCTGCTCTAGTCCTGGTCTAGTCCTGGTTTTGTCCTGCTCTAGTCCTGGTCTAGTCCTGGTCTAGTCCTGGTCTAGTCCTGGTCTAGTCCTGGTCTAGTCCTGCTCTAGTCCTGCTCTAGTCCTGCTCTAGTCCTGGTCTGGTCCTGCTCTAGTCCTGGTCTAGTCCTGCTCTAGTCCTGCTCTAGTCCTGCTCTAGTCCTGCTCTAGTCCTGCTCTAGTCCTGCTCTAGTCCTGCTCTAGTCCTGGTCTAGTCCTGGTTTTGTCCTGCTCTAGTCCTGGTCTAGTCCTGGTTTTGTCCTGCTCTAGTCCTGGTCTAGTCCTGGTTTTGTCCTGCTCTAGTCCTGGTCTAGTCCTGCTCTAGTCCTGGTCTAGTCCTGGTCTAGTCCTGCTCTAGTCCTGCTCTAGTCCTGCTCTAGTCCTGGTCTGGTCCTGGTCTGTTTCAGGTCTAAACTCGGAGCAGATGCTGTTGAAGGATTTGAAATCTGCGTCTGGACCCGACCTGAACCTCGGCATCAGCGTCATCTACCTCCCCCTGCAGGTACTGCACCTCCTCTCCTCCTCCTCTCCTCCTCCTCTCTTCCTCCTCTCTTCCTCTCCTCCTCCTCTCCTCTCCTCTCCTCCACTGCTCCTCCTCTCCTCCTCCTGCACCTCCTCCTGCAGGTACTGCACCTCCTCTCCTCCTCCTCCTCCTCTCCTCTCCTCCTCCTCTCCTCTCCTCCTCCTCCTCCTCCTCCTCCTCCACCTCTCCCCTCCTCCTCTCCTCTCCTCCTCTCCTCCTCCTCTCCTCCTCTCCTCCTCCACCTCTCCTCTCCTCCTCTCCTCTCCTCCTCTCCTCTCCTCCTCCACCTCTCCTCTCCTCCTCTCCTCCTCTACCTCTCCTCTCCTCCTCCACCTCTCCTCTCCTCCACCTCTACCTCTCCTCTCCTCCTCCTCCTCCTCCTCCTCCTCCTCTCCTCCTCTCCTCCTCCACCTCTCCTCTCCTCCTCCTCCTCCTCCTCCTCCTCCTCTCCTCTTTCAGGACTTTCTCAGTCGTCCTGCAGTGGAGGCGGAGCTCTCGTCCTTCAGTCAGAAGATGGGATTTGATTCGCTCCTACTTATGTCAATCTCTTTCACCGCGACCCAGCAACCAATCAGAGAGCTCGGAGTGTTCAGTCTCAACCAGCCAATCAGAGAGCAGGTCAGTCCCCCTCCTGGTTTAGTCCTGGTTCAGTTTTGGTTCAGACCTGGTTTAGTCCTGGTTTAGTCCTGGTCTAGTTCTGGTTTAGTCCTGGTTTAGTCCTGGTTTAGTCCTGGTCTAGTTCTGGTTTAGTCCTGGTTTAGTCCTGGTCTAGTTCTGGTTTAGTCCTGCTTTAGTCCTGCTTTAGTCCTGGTCTAGTCCTGGTTTAGTCCTGGTTTAGTCCTGGTCTAGTTCTGGTTTAGTCCTGCTTTAGTCCTGGTCTAGTCCTGGTCTAGTCCTGGTCTAGTCCTGCTTTAGTCCTGGTCTAGTCCTGGTCTAGTCCTGGTCTAGTTCTGGTTTAGTCCTGGTTTAGTCCTGGTCTAGTTCTGGTTTAGTCCTGGTTTAGTCCTGGTCTAGTTCTGGTTTAGTCCTGCTTTAGTCCTGGTCTAGTCCTGGTCTAGTCCTGGTCTAGTCCTGCTTTAGTCCTGGTCTAGTCCTGGTCTAGTCCTGCTTTAGTCCTGGTCTAGTCCTGGTCTAGTCCTGGTCTAGTCCTGCTTTAGTCCTGGTCTAGTCCTGGTCTAGTCCTGCTTTAGTCCTGGTCTAGTCCTGGTCTAGTCCTGGTCTAGTTCTGGTTTAGTCCTGGTTTAGTCCTGGTCTAGTTCTGGTTTAGTCCTGGTTTAGTCCTGGTCTAGTTCTGGTTTAGTCCTGCTTTAGTCCTGGTCTAGTCCTGGTCTAGTCCTGGTCTAGTCCTGCTTTAGTCCTGGTCTAGTCCTGGTCTAGTCCTGCTTTAGTCCTGGTCTAGTCCTGGTCTAGTCCTGGTCTAGTCCTGCTTTAGTCCTGGTCTAGTCCTGGTCTAGTCCTGCTTTAGTCCTGGTCTAGTCCTGGTCTAGTCCTGCTTTAGTCCTGGTTTAGTCCTGGTCTAGTTCTGGTTTAGTCCTGCTTTAGTCCTGGTCTAGTCCTGGTCTAGTCCTGGTCTAGTCCTGCTTTAGTCCTGGTCTAGTCCTGGTCTAGTCCTGCTTTAGTCCTGGTCTAGTCCTGGTCTAACTCTGGTCTCTTCAGGTGAGTCTTTACCTGGAACAGGCAGAAAGTTCCGCCCTCGACCTTCGGCCAATCAGCTGCGTCCATCCACACGTCACCGCCTTCCACCAAGGTACCAGCACCCCGTCCTCCTGTCCCTGTCCCTGTCCCCCTGTCCCTGTCCCCCTGTCCCCCTCCCCCTGTCCCTGTCCCCCTGTCCCTGTCCCCGTTTCTGTCCCCCTGTCCCTGTCCCCGTTTCTGTCCCCCTGTCCCCCTGTCCCCCTTTCTCACCTGTCCCTGTCCCCTTTCCCCATGTCCCCTGTCTCTGTCCCTGTCCCCCTGTCCCCCTGTCCCTGTCCCCCTGTCCCTGTCCCCCTGTCCCTGTCCCCGTTTCTGTCCCCCTGTCCTCCTGTCCCCCTGTCCCTGTCCCCGTTTCTGTCCCCCTGTCCCTGTCCCCGTTTCTGTCCCCCTGTCCCTGTCCCCCTGTTTCTGTCCCCGTCCCCCTGTCCCACTGTTTCTGTCCCCATGTCCCTTTCCACCTGTCCCTGTCCCCCTGTCCCTGTCCATCTGTCCCACTGTCCCTGTCCCCATGTCCCTTTCCACCTGTCCCTGTCCCCCTGTCCCTGTCCCCCTGTCCCTGTCCCCCTGTCCCTGTCCCACTGTCCCTGTCCCCCACCTTAGAGCTCTGAGGGGGAGGGGCTTGTGATCCTGGTTAAACCGGTTCTGGTCCTGGTTAAACCAGTTCTGGTCCTGGTTAAACCGGTCTTGGTCTGTGCAGGGAACATCGCTGTGTCCAGGAAGAAGCTGCTGCCGATGCTGAAGAACTTCCTGTGGCGAGGCCCGGAGCTCGTGGTCCCGCCCACTCCGGCCAACAGCCTGGTGGAAGGATGTCCCCTGGACCAGGGCCTGAGCCCCACCGAGCTCCAGACCCGACTGAACCAGGACTAGGCCGGGACTGGACCGGGACTGGACCAGGTCCTGAAACAGGACTTTAGTATTTATAAACAGCTTTGAGTTTCAGCAGGCTCCATGTTTGTAGTCCTGGTGTTTCAACAGGCTCCATGTTTGTAGTCCTGGTGTTTCAACAGGCTCCATGTTTGTAGTCCTGGTGTTTTAGCAGGCTCCATGTTTGTAGTCCTGTTATTTCAGCAGGCTCCATGTTTGTAGTCCTGTTAGTTCAGCAGGCTCCATGTTTGTAGTCCTGGTGTTTTAGCAGGCTCCATGTTTGTAGTCCTGTTAGTTCAGCAGGCTCCATGTTTGTAGTCCTGTTAGTTCAGCAGGCTCCATGTTTGTAGTCCTGTTATTTCAGCAGGCTCCATGTTTGTAGTCCTGTTATTTCAGCAGGCTCCATGTTTGTAGTCCTGTTATTTCAGCAGGCTCCATGTTTGTAGTCCTGTTATTTCAGCAGGCTCCATGTTTGTAGTCCTGTTATTTCAGCAGGCTCCATGTTGAGCAGAGCGGCAGTGCAGCTCAGGATGTTTTTAATAAAAAACTTCAAATCAAACTTGTAATGGAAAAACATTTTTCTGAACAAAATAAGAGTTTTTAAGGTCCATAGGTCAAGTTTCCTGCTATTATTATTATAAACGGGAGATTTTGATTCATTCTTAATTCGTTAATCGCTGCGTTTATTCAACTCCTTTCAACAAACACAGAACTTTTCATTCTTCTCTCCACACTCCCCAGACCTGAGACCTGAGGCGTTGGGCTGTTTCAGGAGGAAACACGTCGGCGTTGGGCTGTTTCAGGAGGAATCACGTCGGCGTTGGGCTGTTTCAGGAGGAAACACGTCGGCGTTGGGCTGTTTCAGGAGGAAACACGTCGGCGTTGGGCTGTTTCAGGAGGAAACACGTCGGCGTTGGGCTGTTTCAGTAGGAAACACGTCGGCGTTGGGCTGTTTCAGTAGGAAACACGTCGGCGTTGGGCTGTTTCAGTAGGAAACACGTCGGCGTTGGGCTGTTTCAGTAGGTTTCACGTCGGCGTTGGGCTGTTTCAGTAGGAAACACGTCGGCGTTGGGCTGTTTCAGTAGGAAACACGTCGGCGTTGGGCTGTTTCAGGAGGAAGGAAACACGTCGGCGTTGGGCTGTTTCAGTAGGAAACACGTCGGCGTTGGGCTGTTTCAGGAGGAGGCTGCGTCGGCGTTGGGCTGTTTCAGTAGGAAACACGTCGGCGTTGGGCTGTTTCAGTAGGAAACACGTCGGCGTTGGGCTGTTTCAGTAGGAAACACGTCGGCGTTGGGCTGTTTCAGGAGGAAACACGTCGGCGTTGGGCTGTTTCAGTAGGAAACACGTCGGCGTTGGGCTGTTTCAGTAGGAAACACGTCGGCGTTGGGCTGTTTCAGGAGGAAACACGTCGGCGTTGGGCTGTTTCAGTAGGAAACACGTCGGCGTTGGGCTGTTTCAGGAGGAAACACGTCGGCGTTGGGCTGTTTCAGTAGGAAACACGTCGGCGTTGGGCTGTTTCAGGAGGAAACACGTCGGCGTTGGGCTGTTTCAGGAGGAAACACGTCGGCGTTGGGCTGTATCAGGAGGAAACACGTCGGCGTTGGGCTGTTTCAGGAGGAAACACGTCGGCGTTGGGCTGTTTCAGGAGGAAACACGTCGGCGTTGGGCTGTTTCAGTAGGAAACACGTCGGCGTTGGGCTGTTTCAGGAGGAAACACGTCGGCGTTGGGCTGTTTCAGTAGGAAACACGTCGGCGTTGGGCTGTTTCAGGAGGAAACACGTCGGCGTTGGGCTGTTTCAGGAGGAAACACGTCGGCGTTGGGCTGTTTCAGTAGGAAACACGTCGGGCGCGGCTGTTTCAGGAGGAAACACGTCGGCGTTGGGCTGTTTCAGGAGGAAACACGTCGGGCGTTGGGCTGTTTCAGGAGGAAACACGCCGGGCGTTGGGCTGTTTCAGGAGGAAACACGCCGGGCGTTGGGCTGTTTCAGGAGGAAACACGTCGGGCGTTGGGCTGTTTCAGGAGGAAACACGCCGGGCGTTGGGCTGTTTCAGGAGGAAACACGCCGGCGCGGCTGTTTCAGGAGGAAACACGCCGGCGTTGGGCTGTTTCAGTAGGAAACACGTCGGCGTTGGGCTGTTTCAGGAGGAAACACGTCGGCGTTGGGCTGTTTCAGGAGGAAACACGTCGGCGTTGGGCTGTTTCAGGAGGAAACACGTCGGGCGCGGCTGTTTCAGGAGGAAACACGCCGGGCGTTGGGCTGTTTCAGTAGGAAACACGCCGGCGCGGCTGTTTCAGGAGGAAACACGCCGGGCGTTGGGCTGTTTCAGGAGGAAACACGCCGGGCGTTGGGCTGTTTCAGGAGGAAACACGCCGGGCGCTGGGCTGTTTCAGGAGGAAACACGTCGGCGCGGCTGTTTCAGGAGGAAACACGCCGGGCGTTGGGCTGTTTCAGTAGGAAACACGTCGGCGTTGGGCTGTTTCAGGAGGAAACACGTCGGCGTTGGGCTGTTTCAGTAGGAAACACGTCGGCGTTGGGCTGTTTCAGGAGGAAACACGTCGGCGTTGGGCTGTTTCAGGAGGAAACACGTCGGCGTTGGGCTGTTTCAGGAGGAAACACGTCGGCGTTGGGCTGTTTCAGGAGGAAACACGTCGGCGTTGGGCTGTTTCAGGAGGAAACACGACGGCGTAGGGCTGTTTCAGGAGGAAACACGTCGGCGTTGGGCTGTTTCAGGAGGAAACACGTCGGCGTTGGGCTGTTTCAGGAGGAAACACGTCGGCGTTGGGCTGTTTCAGTAGGAAACACGTCGGCGTTGGGCTGTTTCAGTAGGAAACACGTCGGCGTTGGGCTGTTTCAGGAGGAAACACGTCGGCGTTGGGCTGTTTCAGTAGGAAACACGCCGGGCGTTGGGCTGTTTCAGGAGGAAACACGTCGGGCGTTGGGCTGTTTCAGGAGGAAACACGTCGGGCGTTGGGCTGTTTCAGGAGGAAACACGCCGGCGTTGGGCTGTTTCAGGAGGAAACACGCCGGCGTTGGGCTGTTTCAGGAGGAAACACGTCGGGCGTTGGGCTGTTTCAGGAGGAAACACGTCGGGCGCGGCTGTTTCAGTAGGAAACACGCCGGCGTTGGGCTGTTTCAGGAGGAAACACGTCGGCGTTGGGCTGTTTCAGGAGGAAACAAGTAGGAGTAGGGCTGTGTCAGGACGAAACACGTCGGCGTTGGGCTGTTTCAGGAGGAAACACGTCGGCGTTGGGCTGTTTCAGGAGGAAACACGCCGGGCGCGTTGGGCTGTTTCAGGAGGAAACACGCCGGGCGTTGGGCTGTTTCAGGAGGAAACACGTCGGCGCGGCTGTTTCAGGAGGAAACACGCCGGGCGCGGCTGTTTCAGGAGGAAACACGCCGGCGTTGGGCTGTTTCAGGAGGAAACACGCCGGGCGTTGGGCTGTTTCAGGAGGAAACACGTCGGCGTTGGGCTGTTTCAGGAGGAAACACGCCGGGCGTTGGGCTGTTTCAGGAGGAAACACGCCGGGCGTTGGGCTGTTTCAGGAGGAAACACGTCGGCGTTGGGCTGTTTCAGGAGGAAACACGCCGGCGTTGGGCTGTTTCAGGAGGAAACACGCCGGCGTTGGGCTGTTTCAGGAGGAAACACGTCGGGCGTTGGGCTGTTTCAGGAGGAAACACGCCGGGCGTTGGGCTGTTTCAGTAGGAAACACGCCGGGCGCGGCTGTTTCAGGAGGAAACACGCCGGCGTTGGGCTGTTTCAGGAGGAAACACGCCGGCGTTGGGCTGTTTCAGGAGGAAACACGCCGGCGTTGGGCTGTTTCAGTAGGAAACACGCCGGGCGTTGGGCTGTTTCAGGAGGAAACACGCCGGGCGTTGGGCTGTTTCAGGAGGAAACACGCCGGGCGTTGGGCTGTTTCAGGAGGAAACACGCCGGGCGCGGCTGTTTCAGGAGGAAACACGTCGGCGTTGGGCTGTTTCAGGAGGAAACACGCCGGCGCGGCTGTTTCGGTAGGAAACACGTCGGCGTTGGGCTGTTTCAGGAGGAAACACGCCGGGCGCGGCTGTTTCAGGAGGAAACACGCCGGGCGTTGGGCTGTTTCAGGAGGAAACACGCCGGGCGTTGGGCTGTTTCAGGAGGAAACACGCCGGGCGCGGCTGTTTCAGGAGGAAACACGTCGGCGTTGGGCTGTTTCAGGAGGAAACACGTCGGGCGTTGGGCTGTTTCAGGAGGAAACACGCCGGGCGTTGGGCTGTTTCAGGAGGAAACACGTCGGCGTTGGGCTGTTTCAGGAGGAAACACGCCGGCGTTGGGGCTGTTTCAGGAGGAAACACGCCGGCGTTGGGCTGTTTCAGGAGGAAACACGTCGGGCGTTGGGCTGTTTCAGGAGGAAACACGTCGGGCGTTGGGCTGTTTCAGGAGGAAACACGCCGGCGTTGGGCTGTTTCAGGAGGAAACACGTCGGCGTTGGGCTGTTTCAGGAGAAAACACGCCGGGCGCGGGCTGTTTCAGGAGGAAACACGCCGGGCGTTGGGCTGTTTCAGGAGGAAACACGTCGGCGTTGGGCTGTTTCAGGAGGAAACACGCCGGGCGTTGGGCTGTTTCAGGAGGAAACACGTCGGGCGTTTGGCTGTTTCAGGAGGAAACACGTCGGCGTTGGGCTGTTTCAGGAGGAAACACGTCGGCGTTGGGCTGTTTCAGGAGGAAACACGCCGGGCGTTGGGCTGTTTCAGGAGGAAACACGTCGGGCGTTGGGCTGTTTCAGGAGGAAACACGTCGGGCGTTGGGCTGTTTCAGTAGGAAACACGTCGGCGTTGGGCTGTTTCAGTAGGAAACACGTCGGGCGTTGGGCTGTTTCAGTAGGAAACACGTCGGCGTTGGGCTGTTTCAGGAGGAAACACGCGGCGTTGGCGGCGTTGGGCTGTTTCAGGAGGAAACACGTCGGCGTTGGGCTGTTTCAGTAGGAAACACGTCGGCGTTGGGCTGTTTCAGGAGGAAACACGTCGGCGTTGGGCTGTTTCAGGAGGAAACACGCCGGGCGTTGGGCTGTTTCAGTAGGAAACACGTCGGCGTTGGGCTGTTTTAGGAGGAAACACGCCGGGCGCGGCTGTTTCAGGAGGAAACACGCCGGCGCGGCTGTTTCAGGAGGAAACACGTCGGCGTTGGGCTGTTTCAGGAGGAAACACGTCGGCGTTGGGCTGTTTCAGGAGGAAACACGTCGGCGTTGGGCTGTTTCAGGAGGAAACACGTCGGCGTTGGGCTGTTTCAGGAGGAAACACGTCGGCGTTGGGCTGTTTCAGGAGGAAACACGTCGGGGGTGGGCTGTTTCTGGAGGAAACACGGCGGCGTTGGGCTGTTTCAGGAGGAAACACGCCGGGCGTTGGGCTGTTTCAGGAGGAAACACGCCGGGCGTTGGGCTGTTTCAGGAGGAAACACGTCGGCGTTGGGCTGTTTCAGGAGGAAACACGTCGGCGTTGGGCTGTTTCAGGAGGAAACACGTCGGCGTTGGGCTGTTTCAGGAGGAAACACGTCGGCGTTGGGCTGTTTCAGGAGGAAACACGTCGGCGTTGGGCTGTTTCAGGAGGAAACACGTCGGCGTTGGGCTGTTTCAGGAGGAAACACGTCGGCGTTGGGCTGTTTCAGGAGGAAACACGTCGGGGTTGGGCTGTTTCAGGAGGAAACACGTCGGCGTTGGGCTGTTTCAGGAGGAAACACGTCGGCGTTGGGCTGTTTCAGGAGGAAACACGTCGGCGTTGGGCTGTTTCAGGAGGAAACACGTCGGCGTTGGGCTGTTTCAGGAGGAAACACGTCGGCGTTGGGCTGTTTCAGGAGGACACACGACGGCGGTGGGCTGTTTCAGGAGGATAGACGTCGGCGTTGTGCTGTTTCAGGAGGAAACACGTCGGCGTTGGGCTGTTTCAGGAGGAAACACGTCGGCGTTGGGCTGTTTCAGGAGGAAACACGTCGGCGTTGGGCTGTTTCAGGAGGAAACACGTCGGCGTTGGGCTGTTTCAGGAGGAAACACGTCGGCGTTGGGCTGTTTCAGCTCAGCAGGAGCTCCTTACAGCAGAACAGTTGAACTCTCGCCTGGTGAGTGTCGATCGGTTGAACGTGACCTGAACGTTCAGACTGACGTCACATGGCCAAAGATCAGATCTGTGTCGGTTTTAGGAGCACAGATCCAAGTGTCGCGTTTGTAAAAATTCAGATGTGTCGTTCAGACGTCGTTTAAAGATCAGAAACAGGAAGCACAGCGGAGAAAAAACAGATTCAGGTCACTTCAGGTGCTGAATGAACGTCGCCGAAGTCCCTCGGCCCTGAGGCTGCAGCATCTACAGGAGTAACAGCGAGGTCTGGACCGGGTCTGGTCTGGACCGGGTCTGGACCGGGTCTGGACCGGGTCTGGACCGGGTCTGGACCGGGTCTGGACCGGGTCTGGACCGGGTCCTCAAACACTGAAACGGGACTCTGTGTTTTGAAGATAAAATTGATTTTATTTCACAGCTGTTTTTTGTTTTTTTCTCCACAATGAAATGTCACAGAGCTGTTACACCCACCACAGGCACCACGTACAAAAGACTGAAGTACCCCCCAAAGTACTGCTAAAGTACTCCCAAAGTACTGCTATAGTACTCCCAAAGTACTGCTAAAGTACTCCCAAAGTACTGCTATAGTACTCCCAAAGTACTGCTATAGTACTCCCAAAGTACTGCTATAGTACTCCCAAAGTACTGCTAAAGTACTCCCAAAGTACTGCTATAGTACTCCCAAAGTACTGCTATAGTACTCCCAAAGTACTGCTAAAGTACCTCCAAAAATACTCTAAAATATTCCCAAAATTCTCCAAACATTCAAGTATTCTCGGCTCCACAACCTCCAGTTTTTTTGGTTTCATCTAAAGTTGAACAAAAAGAGGAAGTGACAAGGCCCAATCCTCCGCTCTGATTGGTCCAGTGTCTCCGTCTCCTGATTGGTCCAGTGTCTCTGTCTCTCTCCTGATTGGTCCAGTGTCTCTGTCTCTCTCTTGATTGGTCCATTGTGTGACCTTTGACCCTGCGACCCGACGGCGGAGGATTCAGTCACTATGTTCACGAAATGAACCCGACTGTGACGCTATAATCTGTAATTGAAAATAATCTGAGTCTGACCTCTGACCCCCGTGGACCCTTCTGTGACCTCTGACCCCTGTGGACCCTTCTGTGACCTCTGACCCCCGTGCACCCTTCTGTGACCTCTGACCCCTGTGGACCCTTCTGTGACCTCTGACCCCCGTGGACCCTTCTGTGACCTCTGACCCCTGTGGACCCTTCTGTGACCTCTGACCCCCGTGCACCCTTCTGTGACCTCTGACCCCTGTGGACCCTTCTGTGACCTCTGACCCCCGTGGACCCTTCTGTGACCTCTGACCCCCGTGGACCCTTCTGTGACCTCTGACCCCCGTGCACCCTTCTGTGACCTCTGACCCCTGTGGACCCTTCTGTGACCTCTGACCCCCGTGGACCCTTCTGTGACCTCTGACCCCCGTGGACCCTTCTGTGACCTCTGACCCCCGTGGACCCTTCTGTGACCTCTGACCCCCGTGCACCCTTCTGTGACCTCTGACCCCCGTGGACCCTTCTGTGACCTCTGACCCGAGAGTTTTGTCTTGGTCTTGTCACGGACTCAGAGCAGAGCTACATGTGGCTGAAGTTTGCTAAATAAATGTGTTTGTCACATGTGCGTTTGGTTTGGTAAATGTGCAGAGACTAAAAAACACTTTAAAACCCTAAGAGAATGGAACTCCAGTTTGGAATTTGAAAATACAGGTTTAAAAATCTGCACACTTTTTTCACTTTGAAGCAGTTTTGTGCCAGTGGGAGTTCTCTTGAAGAAGAGGTTCTCAAACTGAGGTGAGGGTCCAAAAATGGCCACAGAGTGTTTAAGTGCAGAACTAAATGAATATTAATCAGATACAATTTGTTCGTTGTTTTTGCAGTAGTTTGGGGGGTATTTTTCCTGTAAAGAAATCGAGATATATATCGTATATCGAGCGATGTTTTTTGGTCCATGTCGTCAGAGGTCAGAGGTCAGAGTGAGGAGCCTGACGGCAGCAGGGACAGACGGCCACGCTTTTTTCTTCCTGTTTTGGAGCACAGCGATTAGTGGGTTAGCAGGTTAGCTAATTAGTGGGTTAGCTGGCTAGCAGGTTAGCAGGCTAGCGGGTTAGCTGGTTAGTGGGTTAGCAGGTTAGCGGGTTAGCTGGTTAGTGGGTTAGCAGGCTAGCGGGTTAGCTGGTTAATGGGTTAGCAGGCTAGCGGGTTAGCTGGTTAATGGGTTAGCAGGCTAGTGGGTTAGCTGGTTAGTGGGTTAGCAGGCTAGCAGGTTAGCTGGATCCACAGGCTTGCAGAGGACTTGGTTCAGACCTGTCGGGCATTTCACCTGTTTGGGGTTTGAAGTTCTCTGTAAACGCAGTGACTGGGACCAGGGCCTTTATCTCCTCTTGCGGACTGAACTGGAGTCTTCAGCCTAATGTTCCAGGATAATGCTTTAAATAGTGCCACTGTAATAACAGAGACATAACAGGAAATGTGCGGTCACACGACACGGTGCAAATACTGCAGTGTAAACATGAGTCTGTCCTCCTCCACAACACCAAAGAACGACGATAAATACAGAGGACTACATGTCCCATGATGCCTCACTCCCCCCTCTGTGCACAGAGGACTACATGTCCCATGATGCCTCACTCCCCCCTCTGTGCACAGAGGACTACACGTCCCATGATGCCTCACTCCCCCCTCTGTGCACAGAGGACTACACGTCCCATGATGCCTCACTCCCCCCTCTGTGCACAGAGGACTACACGTCCCATGATGCCTCACTCCCCCCTCTGTGCACAGAGGACTACACGTCCCATGATGCCTCACTCCCCCCTCTGTGCACAGAGGACTACACGTCCCATGATGCCTCACTCCCCCCTCTGTGCACAGAGGACTACACGTCCCATGATGCCTCACTCCTCCCTCTGTGCACAGAGGACTACATGTCCCATGATGCCTCACTCCTCCCTCTGTGCACAGAGGACTACATGTCCCATGATGCCTCACTTCTCCTCGTTCTCACTGAGCACGTGCTGGAACACTGACAGCAGCTTCATCTGCTCCGGTTGCATCGAGTGGCGTCGCAGCAGTTTTTTCCTCAGCTCTCGTTTGGAGGCGGGGCCGGGGGCGGGGCTGGAGCCGCAGGGGGCGGGGTTAGCGGCGCCGCGGATGTCGGGGATCGGCCGCTGAGGGTTGAAGAGCGGCGGGAGGAAGCCGGGGCGGGGCTGAGAGAGATGGTCCAATAGCAGCGTCCCGGAGCCGCGGCGCTCCAGGAGCCCCGCCCCCTGGCGCCCGCGTCGCGTCGCTAACGGCGACGAGGAGTTCGACAGATTCTCTGATGAACTGACGAGCGGCGGCGGCAGGAAACGGCGCCGGAAGGACTGAGCTGCATCATCTTCAGCACCTCCACCTGAGCAAACACAAAACAGCATCACAGCATTAAAACCAACCTGTTCTAAACCTGCCACAATCCTGAAGGTGGCGCTGTCCTGAAGGTGCTGCTGTCCTGAAGGTGGCGCTGTCCTGAAGGTGCTGCTGTCCTGAAGGTGCTGCTGTCCTGAAGGTGGTGCTGTCCAGAAGGTGCTGCTGTCCTGAAGGTGCTATTGTCCTGAAGGTGCTGCTGTCCTGAAGGTGCTATTGTCCTGAAGGTGCTGCTGTCCTGAAGGTGGCGCTGTCCTGAAGGTGCTGCTGTCCTGAAGGTGGCGCTGTCCTGAAGGTGCTGCTGTCCTGAAGGTGCTACTGTCCTGAAGGTGCTGCTGTCCTGAAGGTGCTACTGTCCTGAAGGTGCGGCTGTCCTGAAGGTGCTGCTGTCCTGAAGGTGCTGCTGTCCTGAAGGTGGCGCTGTCCTGAAGGTGCTGCTGTCCTGAAGGTGGCGCTGTCCTGAAGGTGCTGCTGTCCTGAAGGTGCTGCTGTCCTGAAGGTGCTACTGTCCTGAAGGTGCTACTGTCCTGAAGGTGCTGCTGTCCTGAAGGTGCTGCTGTCCTGAAGGTGCTACTGTCCTGAAGGTGGCGCTGTCCAGAAGGTGCTGCTGTCCTGAAGGTGCTGCTGTCCTGAAGGTGCTGCTGTCCTGAAGGTGGCGCTGTCCTGAAGGTGCTACTGTCCTGAAGGTGGCGCTGTCCAGAAGGTGCTGCTGTCCTGAAGGTGCTGCTGTCCTGAAGGTGCTGCTGTCCTGAAGGTGGCGCTGTCCTGAAGGTGCTGCTGTCCTGAAGGTGGCGCTGTCCTGAAGGTGCTGCTGTCCTGAAGGTGCTGCTGTCCTGAAGGTGCTGCTGTCCTGAAGGTGCTGCTGTCCTGAAGGTGGCGCTGTCCTGAAGGTGCTGCTGTCCTGAAGGTGCTGCTGTCCTGAAGGTGCTGCTGTCCTGAAGGTGCTGCTGTCCTGAAGGTGCTGCTGTCCTGAAGGTGCTGCTGTCCTGAAGGTGCTGCTGTCCTGAAGGTGCTGCTGTCCTGAAGGTGCGGCTGTCCTGAAGGTGCTGCTGTCCTGAAGGTGCTGCTGTCCTGAAGGTGGGACATGAACACCTCCTGCATCAGAACAGGTGATGCTGCTTCACTCCTCAGTCACGTCACTCACCGTCTGAGTCCTGCAGCTCGGGGCTCATCTCGTCTGCGGGCGTCTGCGTCTCCGTCAGCGTTTCGCCGAGGCCGGGGTCGTGTGTCTCGCCGGGGTCGTGCGTCTCGCCGGGGTCGTGTGTCTCGCCGGGGTCGTGCGTCTCGCCGAGGCCGGGGTCGTGCGTCTCGATGCTGTGTCGTCTCTGAGGACGATCAGCCAATGAGGGCGGCTTCTGAAGCTCCGCCTCCTCCTGCAGCCAATCAGAAACAAAGAGTCTCTTTGGGCAATTCTAACAATTTTAAATCAAACATCACATTTTAATACGGCCCCTGCCCCAAACCGGACCCCCTCCGGCCCCTGCCCCAACCCCCTCCGGCCCCTGCCCCAAACCGGACCCCCTCCGGCCCCTGCCCAGAACCAGTGACAGGTGTGGCCCTGGCGGAGTCCAACCTGTACCGGGAACAGGTCTGACTTCCTGCCGGCAGCACTGCTCCTCCTGGATCCGAGGTTGGACTCTGGGCCGGACTCTCCTCTCCAGGCCCCTGGCACAGACCGGGGAGGCTGAGGAGTGTGATTCCCCTGGAGAACACAGCCTCCAGAGGGACCCCCACCCCGGTCCCCAGAGGCTCTATCCCCGACCCCTGACCTGACCCCTGTGACCCCTGACCCCCAGAGGCTCTATCCCCGACCCCTGACCTGACCCCTGACGCCCAGAGGCTCTGTCCCTGACCCCAGGCGACGCTGCAGAGACGTGTCAGCCAAGACCCACAACATCCAGAGACTTAAGGTCCTCAGGACGGATCCTCCCCCCGGAGCCCGAGGAGCTTTAACCACCTCAGGACTTCAGCCCGAGGAGCTTTAACCACCTCAGGGACCTCAGCCCGAGGAGCTTTAACCACCTCAGGGACCTCAGCCCGAGGAGCTTTAACCACCTCAGGGACCTCAGCCCGAGGAGCTTTAACCACCTCAGGGACTTCAGCCCGAGGAGGTTTAACCACCTCAGGGACCTCAGCCCCCAAGGAGCTTTAACCACCTCAGGGACTTCAGCCCGAGGAGCTTTAACCACCTCAGGGACCTCAGCCCGAGGAGCTTTAACCACCTCAGGGACTTCAGCCCGAGGAGGTTTAACCACCTCAGGGACCTCAGCCCGAGGAGCTTTAACCACCTCAGGGACTTCAGCCCGAGGAGCTTTAACAACCTCAGGGACCTCAGCCCGAGGACCTTTAACCACCTCAGGGACTTCAGCCCGAGGAGCTTTAACCACCTCAGGACTTCAGCCCGAGGAGCTTTAACCACCTCAGGGACTTCAGCCCGAGGAGCTTTAACCACCTCAGGGACCTCAGCCCGAGGAGCTTTAACCACCTCAGGGACCTCAGCCCGAGGAGCTTTAACCACCTCAGGGACCTCAGCCCGAGGAGCTTTAACCACCTCAGGGACTTCAGCCCGAGGAGCTTTAACCACCTCAGGGACCTCAGCCCGAGGAGCTTTAACCACCTCAGGGACCTCAGCCCGAGGAGCTTTAACCACCTCAGGGACCTCAGCCCGAGGAGCTTTAACCACCTCAGGGACCTCAGCCCGAGGAGCTTTAACCACCTCAGGGACCTCAGCCCGAGGAGCTTTAACCACCTCAGGGACCTCAGCCCGAGGAGCTTTAACCACCTCAGGGACCTCAGCCCGAGGAGCTTTAACCACCTCAGGGACCTCAGCCCGAGGAGCTTTAACCACCTCAGGGACCTCAGCCCGAGGAGCTTTAACCACCTCAGGGACTTCAGCCCGAGGAGCTTTAACCACCTCAGGGACCTCAGCCCGAGGAGCTTTAACCACCTCAGGGACCTCAGCCCGAGGAGCTTTAACCACCTCAGGGACCTCAGCCCGAGGAGCTTTAACCACCTCAGGGACCTCAGCCCGAGGAGCTTTAACCACCTCAGGGACCTCAGCCCGAGGAGCTTTAACCACCTCAGGGACCTCAGCCCGAGGAGCTTTAACCACCTCAGGGACCTCAGCCCGAGGAGCTTTAACCACCTCAGGGACCTCAGCCCGAGGAGCTTTAACCACCTCAGGGACCTCAGCCCGAGGAGCTTTAACCACCTCAGGGACCTCAGCCCGAGGAGCTTTAACCACCTCAGGGACCTCAGCCCGAGGAGCTTTAACCACCTCAGGGACTTCAGCCCGAGGAGCTTTAACCACCTCAGGGACCTCAGCCCGAGGAGCTTTAACCACCTCAGGGACTTCAGCCCGAGGAGCTTTAACCACCTCAGGGACTTCAGCCCGAGGAGCTTTAACCACCTCAGGGACCTCAGCCCGAGGAGCTTTAACCACCTCAGGGACCTCAGCCCGAGGAGCTTTAACCACCTCAGGGACCTCAGCCCGAGGAGCTTTAACCACCTCAGGGACCTCAGCCCGAGGAGCTTTAACCACCTCAGGGACCTCAGCCCGAGGAGCTTTAACCACCTCAGGGACCTCAGCCCGAGGAGCTTTAACCACCTCAGGGACTTCAGCCCGAGGAGCTTTAACCACCTCAGGGACCTCAGCCCGAGGAGCTTTAACCACCTCAGGGACTTCAGCCCGAGGAGCTTTAACCACCTCAGGGACCTCAGCCCGAGGAGCTTTAACCACCTCAGGGACCTCAGCCCGAGGAGCTTTAACCACCTCAGGTGCAGCTTGGCCCATCCGTACCTTCAGCTGCCTCAGGAGTCCCCCGAGCCCAAGGCCCAATAGGACTCCTTCCGCATGCGTTTGTCGCCATGACAGGCACCACAGACCTGACGGCCTCAGCTACGAGCAGCATCGACAACAGAGGCCGAGAACGAAGCCACTCGGGCTCCATGTCCCAGCCTCCCCCGGGATCCGGGAGAAGCTCCTGGAGGTGTGAGCTGAAGCTCCTGACAGAGGTTCCTCCAGACGTTCCCCACAGACCCTCATGATGCGCTTGGCCCTGCAGGTCTTTCCTCCTCCTCACCCCCCCCAGGTGGCGTCTGCAGCTCTGCCCCTCTCTTCCCCGAGTGTCCAGGACACACGGCCGGAGCTCAGAGGACACGACCACAAAGTGGATCCTGGAGCTGGGGCCGAGGTCCCGGAGCCGAGGTCCTGGGGCCGAGGTCCCGGGGCCGAGGTCCCGGAGCCGAGGTCCTGGGGCCGAGGTCCCGGGGCCGAGGTCCCGGAGCCGAGGTCCTGGGGCCGAGGTCCCGGAGCCGAGGTCCTGGGGCCGAGGTCCCGGGGCCGAGGTCCCGGAGCCGAGGTCCTGGGGCCGAGGTCCTGGGGCCGAGGTCCTGGTTCCACCTGCACTGATGGACCTGGTGCTGGAACATGGAGCTGTGACGGGCTCAGAGTCAATAACAGAATCTGCTCAGGTTCAGATCAGGGAGGCCGTTCCTCCGACCGCCTCCAGGTGTCACTGTCGGGCGTTAAGTCCCCAGTAGAACCGGAGTCTCCGGGTCAGTGTCCAGCCCCCCTCAGAGACTCCCAGAGGCCGGGGCCCCTGCACTGCTGAGGGGCCCGACACCACAGAGACCTGCCCCCGAAGGGACGACCCTCTCCTTCTTCCCCGGGGTGAGAGACCTGCCCCTCAGGGGACGACCCTCTCCTTCCCCGGGGTGAGAGACCTGCCCCTGAGGGGACGACCCTCTCCTTCCCCGGGGTGAGAGACCTGCCCCTGAGGGGACGACCCTCTCCTTCTTCCCCGGGGTGAGAGACCTGCCCCTGAAGGGACGACCCTCTCCTTCCCCGGGGTGAGAGACCTGCCCCTGAGGGGACGACCCTCTCCTTCCCCGGGGTGAGAGACCTGCCCCTGAGGGGACGACCCTCTCCTTCCTTCCCCGGGGTGTGAGACCTGCCCCTGAGGGGACGACCCTCTCCTTCCCCGGGGTGAGAGACCTGCCCGTGAGGGGACGACCCTCTCCTTCTTCTTCCCGGGGTGATAGACCCGCCCCTGAGGGGACGAACCTCTCCTTCCCCGGGGTGAGAGACCTGCCCCTGAGGGGACGACCCTCTCCTTCCTTCCCCGGGGTGTGAGACCTGCCCCTGAGGGGACGACCCTCTCCTTCCCCGGGGTGAGAGACCTGCCCCTGAAGGGACGACCCTCTCCTTCCTTCCCCGGGGTGTGAGACCTGCCCCTGAGGGGACGACCCTCTCCTTCCTTCCCCGGGGTGTGAGACCTGCCCCTGAGGGGACGACCCTCTCCTTCCTTCCCCGGGGTGAGAGACCTGCCCCTGAAGGGACGACCCTCTCCTTCTTCCCCGGGGTGAGAGACCTGCCCCTGAAGGGACGACCCTCTCCTTCTTCCCCGGGGTGAGAGACCTGCCCCTGAAGGGACGACCCTCTCCTTCCCCGGGGTGAGAGACCTGCCCCTGAAGGGACGACCCTCTCCTTCTTCCCCGGGGTGAGAGACCTGCCCCTGAGGGGACGACCCTCTCCTTCTTCCCCGGGGTGAGAGACCTGCCCCTGAGGGGACGACCCTCTCCTTCTTCCCCGGGGTGAGAGACCTGCCCCTGAGGGGACGACCCTCTCCTTCTTCCCCGGGGTGAGAGACCTGCCCCTGAAGGGACGACCCTCTCCTTCTTCCCCGGGGTGAGAGACCTGCCCCTGAGGGGACGACCCTCTCCTTCTTCCCCGGGGTGAGAGACCTGCCCCTGAGGGGACGACCCTCTCCTTCTTCCCCGGGGTGAGAGACCTGCCCCTGAGGGGACGACCCTCTCCTTCCCCGGGGTGAGAGACCTGCCCCTGAAGGGACGACCCTCTCCTTCCCCGGGGTGAGAGACCTGCCCCTGAAGGGACGACCCTCTCCTTCTTCCCCGGGGTGAGAGACCTGCCCCTGAGGGGACGACCCTCTCCTTCTTCCCCGGGGTGAGAGACCTGCCCCTGAAGGGACGACCCTCTCCTTCTTCCCCGGGGTGAGAGACCTGCCCCTGAGGGGACGACCCTCTCCTTCTTCCCCGGGGGAACCTCCAGCAGCAGCGGCTGAGCTGTGGCCATGAGCCGCTCCAGAGCCACAGAAATGGAGGGTCCAGCACCTCCAGGAGTCGGGTTCAGAGCCCAGGAGCAGGAGGTGAGACTGGATCTGACGGAACCTCCACCTCCACCAGCTCAGGCTCCTCCTCCACCAGCTCAGGCCCCTCCCACCAGCTCAGGCTCCTCCCACCATCTCAGGCCCCTCCCACGAGCTCAGGCCCCTCCCACCAGCTCAGGCTCCTCCCATCAGAAAGGAGATGTTCCATGTCCCCAGAGACAGTCTCTGTGTCTCGCACTGGCCCCAGATCCTCCTGGTGGTCGGACACTTCAGGACCTTCTCACAGAAGAATGTTGTGGAGAGTTGGTGACTATGGTGTGACTGTGGATCTTTCATAAAGGCTTAGGCTGTCAGACACCTGTCGGACTCACCTGTGCAGGGGGCGGGGCCGGCGCTCTGGGCACGCTCAGTCCCCACGGCTCAGAGTTCAGCCTCTTCAGGACTCGGACTCTGGGGGGGCGGGGCCTGGGCGGAGCCACGCTGAAACTGAACACGCCCTCTCCGTGCGCGCTCGCCACGTGCACGTCCGAGGGGGAGGCGGCCGACAGGGGCTCGGGGGCGAGGCCTGAGGGGGCGGGGCCTGCGGGGGAAAGGCCGTTCACACTGAGGCTCTGAGCCGAGTCCAAGTCCCTCTGAGACTCTGGGACTATCAGGGCTGCTACGGCTGGATCCTGGTTCCTCTCCTGGTTCCTCTCCTGGTTCCTCTCCTGGTTCCTCTCCTGGTTCCTCTCTGGAGCTGTGGAGATGTGTCTCAGGTGGTTCTTCTCTGGAGCTGTGGGAGTCAGTCTCACATGGGGTCTGTCCTGGATCCTCTCCTGGTTCCTCTCCTGGATCTTCTCGTGGTGTCCGTCCGGAGGCGTGTGGTGGTACTGTCTCACGGTGCGTTGTCCTCTGTCGTTGCAGCAGGTCAGGATCAGGACTTCGTGCCCTCGCCGCTCACAGGCGTCCAGCAGGAGCCGCAGGGTGGCACCGCCCTCGTCCGGGTCTTCAGACGGGGTCTCAGAGGTCTCTGAGTCTTGGTCTGGGGCAGTAGTCCGGTTCTGAACCTGGTCTTGGTCGTGGTCGGGGTGGCGGTGGTGGTGCGGGCAGCGGTGGGGCTCGTGGGCGTCCCTGAGCGCGTGCACGAGGGCGCGGGTGAGGGCGCTGTCTCCGCCGTAGTCCTTCAGACTCGGGTCGGCTCCGTGCTTCAGTAACAGAGACACCACGTGCACGCCCGCGCGCTGGTGCACGGCGTGCATGAGCGCCGTGCGCCCGCCGCTGTCGGCCATGTTGGGGTCGGCGCCCTGCTCCAGGAGGTAGCGCACCATGCGGGCGCGCACGTGAGCGTCCCCGTACGTGCACGCCGCACTCAGCGCCGTCTCGCCGCGCTCGTTTCCCTCGTTAATGTAAGCCCCGCCCTCCAGCAGCAGGCGGGCCAATCGCAGCTTCCCCTGAGACACTGCCTTCAGGAGGGCGTGGCCCTCGGTCTGGACCGCATCTCCCATGATGCGCCGGGCTCCGAGCCAGTCACATGACCTGAGGAGAGAGTCACATGGTCTGAATATGCTCCAAGTGTCACAGGGTCCAGACCTGGTTCAGTCCTGGTTTAGTCCTGGTTTAGTCCTGGTTTAGTCCTGGTTTAGACCTGGTTTAGTCCTGGTTCAGTCCTGGTTTAGAACTGGTTTAGACCTGGTTTAGTCCTGGTTTAGTCCTGGTTCAGTCCTGGTTTAGTCCTGGTTCAGTCCTGGTTCAGTCCTGGTTTAGTCCTGCTTTAGACCTGGTTTAGTCCTGCTTTAGTCCTGGTTCAGTCCTGGTTCAGTCCTGCTTTAGTCCTGGTTTAGTCGTGGTTTAGTCCTGGTTCAGTCCTGGTTTAGTTCTGGTTTAGAACTGGTTTAGACCTGGTTTAGTCCTGGTTTAGTCCTGGTTCAGTCCTGGTTTAGTCCTGGTTCAGTCCTGGTTTAGTCCTGGTTCAGTCCTGGTTTAGTCCCGGTTTAGTCCCGGTTTAGTCCCGGTTTAGACCCGGTTTAGTCCTGGTTTAGACCTGGTTTAGTCCTGGTTTAATCCTGGTTTAGTCCTGGTTTAGTCCTGGTTCAGTCCTGGTTTAGTCCCGGTTTAGTCCCGGTTTAGTCCCGGTTTAGTCCTGGTTTAGACCCGGTTTAGTCCTGGTTTAGACCCGGTTTAGTCCTGGTTCAGTCCTGGTTTAGTCCTGGTTTAGTCCTGGTTTAATCCTGGTTTAGTCCTGGTTTAATCCTGGTTTAGTCCTGGTTCAGTCCTGGTTTAGTCCTGGTTTAGTCCTGGTTTAATCCTGGTTTAATCCTGGTTTAATCCTGGTTTAATCCTGGTTTAGTCCTGGTTTAGTCCTGGTTCAGTCCTGGTTTAGTCCCGGTTTAGTCCCGGTTTGGTCCCGGTTTAGTCCCGGTTTAGTCCTGGTTTAGACCCGGTTTAGTCCTGGTTTAGTCCTGGTTTAGTCCTGGTTCAGTCCTGGTTTAGTCCTGGTTTAGTCCTGGTTCAGTCCTGGTTTAATCCTGGTTTAGTCCTGGTTCAGTCCTGGTTCAGTCCTGGTTTAGTCCTGCTTTAGTCCTGGTTTAGTCGTGGTTTAGACCTGGTTTAGTCCTGGTTTAGTCCTGGTTCAGTCCTGGTTTAGTCCTGGTTCAGTCCTGGTTTAGTCCTGGTTCAGTCCTGGTTTAGTCCCGGTTTAGTCCCGGTTTAGTCCCGGTTTAGACCCGGTTTAGTCCTGGTTTAGACCTGGTTTAGTCCTGGTTTAATCCTGGTTTAGTCCTGGTTTAGTCCTGGTTCAGTCCTGGTTTAGTCCCGGTTTAGTCCCGGTTTAGTCCTGGTTTAGTCCTGGTTTAGACCCGGTTTAGTCCTGGTTTAGACCCGGTTTAGTCCTGGTTCAGTCCTGGTTTAGTCCTGGTTTAGTCCTGGTTCAGTCCTGGTTTAATCCTGGTTTAGTCCTGGTTTAATCCTGGTTTAGTCCTGGTTCAGTCCTGGTTTAATCCTGGTTTAGTCCTGGTTCAGTCCTGGTTTAATCCTGGTTTAATCCTGGTTTAGTCCTGGTTCAGTCCTGGTTTAGTCCCGGTTTAATCCCGGTTTGGTCCCGGTTTAGTCCCGGTTTAGTCCTGGTTTAGACCCGGTTTAGTCCTGGTTTAGTCCTGGTTTAGTCCTGGTTCAGTCCTGGTTTAGTCCTGGTTTAGTCCTGGTTCAGTCCTGGTTTAATCCTGGTTTAGTCCTGGTTCAGTCCTGGTTTAATCCTGGTTTAGTCCTGGTTCAGTCCTGGTTCAGTCCTGGTTCAGTCCTGGTTTAATCCTGGTTTAATCCTGGTTTAGTCCTGGTTCAGTCCTGGTTTAATCCTGGTTTAATCCTGGTTTAGTCCTGGTTCAGTCCTGGTTTAATCCTGGTTTAGTCCTGGTTCAGTCCTGGTTCAGTCCTGGTTCAGTCCTGGTTTAATCCTGGTTCAGTCCTGGTTTAAATAAGAAGAGGCCAAAGGTGGAGCCCTGGGGAACACGCGTCTGCACGCGTCTGCACGCGTCTGCACCCGTCTGCACGCGTCTGCACGCGTCTGCACGCGTCTGCACCCGTCTGCACGCGTCTGCACGCGTCTGCACCCGTCTGCACGCGTCTGCACGCGTCTGCACGCGTCTGCACGCGTCTGCACGCGTCTGCGCAGCCGCTCTGCACGGCGTCTGCACCCGCTCTGCACCCGTCTGCACGCTGCTCTGCACGTCTGCAGCGTCTCGCACCCGCTCTGCACGGTCTGCACTGGTCTGCACGGGTTCGCACCCGCTCGCACGCTCTGCACGCTGCTCGGCACGCCGTCCTGCACGCCGCTTCGCCTGCACGCGCTGCACGCTGCCTGCACGCTGGCTCGCACGCCTGCAGCACGCTGCTCTGCACGCTGCCTGCACGCTGCACGCTGCCTGCACCTCGCCTGCACGCTGCCTGCACGCCTGCACGCGCTCGCACGCCGCTCGCACGGGTCTGCACGCGTCTGCACCCGTCTGCACGGGTCTGGACGCGTCTGCACCCGTCTGCACGGGTCTGCACCCGTCTGCACGGGTCTGCACCCGTCTGCACCCGTCTGCACCCGTCTGCACGCGTCTGCACCTGTCTGCACGCGTCTGCACCCGTCTGCACGCGTCTGCACGCGTCTGCACCCGTCTGCACGCGTCTGCACGCGTCTGCACCCGTCTGCACGCGTCTGCACCCGTCTGCACGCGTCTGCACGGGTCTGCACCCGTCTGCACGCGTCTGCACGGGTCTGCACCCGTCTGCACGCGTCTGCACGGGTCTGCACCCGTCTGCACGCGTCTGCACCCGTCTGCACCCGTCTGCACCCGTCTGCACGCGTCTGCACGCGTCTGCACCCGTCTGCACGGGTCTGCACCCGTCTGCACCCGTCTGCACGGGTCTGCACCCGTCTGCACCCGTCTGCACGGGTCTGCACGGGTCTGCACCCGTCTGCACCCGTCTGCACGCGTCTGCACGCGTCTGCACGCGTCTGCACGCGTCTGCACCTGTCTGCACGTCTGCCTGCACGCCGTCTGCACGTCTGCCGCAGCGTCTGCACCGCGTCTGCACCCGTCTGTACCCGTCTGCACCCGTCTGCACGGGTTCGCACCCGTCTGCACCCGTCTCGCACGCAGCGTCTGCACGCGTCTCGTACCGTCTGCCTGCACGTCTGCAGCGTCTGTACCCGTCCTGCACGTCTGCACGGGTCTGCACGGGTCTGCACCCGTCTGCACCCGTCTGCACGCGTCTGCACGCGTCTGCACCCGTCTGCACGCGTCTGCACCCGTCTGCACGCGTCTGCACCCGTCTGCACGCGTCTGCACCCGTCTGCACGCGTCTGCACGCGTCTGCACGCGTCTGCACGCGTCTGCACCCGTCTGCACGCGTCTGCACCCGTCTGCACGGGTCTGCACCCGTCTGCACGCGTCTGCACCCGTCTGCACCCGTCTGCACGCGTCTGCACGCGTCTCCACCCGTCTGCACGCGTCTGCACGGGTCTGCACGCGTCTCCAACCGTCTGCACCCGTCTGCACGCGTGGAGACTCACAGCGCAGCAGGGACCACAGAACATTTTACGGTTCGCAAAACCCTCGGAAGTTGTAGTTGGCGCCAGGATCAGTGAAGCGGCAGAAGAGCCTGACCCTGACCCTCATGAGGACAGACGGTTTCCCTGAAGGAGAAGGAAATGAGGCCGTGTCCAAAAGCCCAAACTGTCCTTTAAAGTGAATCATCTCCTCTCATGGTCTTTCTTACTCTGGACAGCTCCATAAATCCGTGTCACCAGAGCAGGTTTGGAGCAGCTCCTCGTTTTCACTTTTCTTATGAACCAGTTTTAATCGTTTGGAACTGTGCCCTGAACTGCAGTGATTTTCAGAACAGTTTTCAGTAAAATGTTGAGCCCAGTCAGTTTCCCTCATTTTCTTTTCCAGCAGAGGGAATAGATTTTAGGAATTTTAATGTGTTCTTGTTTTGTATTAAATTAGGCTTTTATTTCAGTTTGAAGTTTCCTCACAAAAAGGATCATGTTAATCTAATAATCCAGACACTAAATCACGGCTCTTCTCGATTTGCTCTTGTCGACTGGTAAGAAGCAAAAAAAGAAAAGAATGACCGGTCCCTCAATGGTTTAGTCCTGGATTAGACCTGGTTTAGACCTGGATTAGACCTGGTTTAGACCTGGTTTAGACCTGGATTTGTCCTGGTTTAGACCTGGATTAGACCTGGTTTAGACCTGGTTTAGACCTGGTTTAGACCTGGATTAGACCTGGTTTAGACCTGGATTTGTCCTGGTTTAGACCTGGATTAGACCTGGTTTAGACCTGGATTTGTCCTGGTTTAGACCTGGATTAGACCTGGTTTAGACCTGGATTAGACCTGGTTTAGACCTGGTTTAGACCTGGATTAGACCTGGTTTAGACCTGGTTTAGACCTGGTTTAGACCTGGTTTAGACCTGGTTTAGACCTGGTTTAGACCTGGTTTAGACCTGGTTTAGACCTGGATTAGACCTGGATTAGACCTGGTTTAGACCTGGATTTGTCCTGGTTTAGACCTGGATTAGACCTGGATTAGACCTGGTTTAGACCTGGTTTAGACCTGGTTTAGACCTGGATTATTTCTGAACGGAGTTGAGGCGCGTGCAGATGCGCAGGAATGCGGCTGTGACGTCAGCGCGGTGTTTCTATATTTAAACTCACGCACACGCGCACAGACCGAAACACACCGGAGACACAGACCAGGACTAAACCAGGACTAAACCAGGACTAAAGCAGGACTAAAGCAGGACTAAACCAGGACTAAAGCAGGTCTAAACCGGGTCTAAACCGGGTCTAAACCAGGTCTAAAGCAGGTCTAAACCAGGACTAAACCAAAATTAAACCAGGTCTAAACCAGGACTAAATCAGGTCAAAATTAGGTCTAAACGAGGTCTAAACCAGGACTTAACCCGGTCTAAACCAGGACTAAATCAGGTCAAAATTAGGTCTAAACCAGGTCTAAACCAAGATTAAACCAGGACTAAACCATAGCCTGTGTATGGGTTGGACAGTCTGTACAGATATATATAGATATAGTCTATGCTTTAGTGCTGGTTTAGTCCTGGTTGAGTCTCGATTTAGTCCTGGTTGAGTCTCGATTTTGTCCTGGTTGAGTCTCGGTTTAGTCCTGGTTGAGTCTCGGTTTAGTCCTGGTTGAGTCTCGGTTTAGTCCTGGTTGAGTCTCGGTTTAGTCCTGGTTGAGTCTCGGTTTAGTCCTGGTTGAGTCTCGGTTTAGTCCTGCTTGAGTCCCGGTCCAGACCCGGAGACACTGACCGTGGGGCTGCCGCGCTCTGACGCCGCTCTCCGCGTCGCTGCCGCCGCTGCCGCGGCACCGCGCGTCGCCGCTGAGTCGCTTCCGCAGAAACATCAGCGTGAACGCGCCGCCCCCGCGACTCACGCACAGCGGGTACGCGCACGCACTGCCCCCGCTTCTTTGTGCGCGTGCGTCTCTTCATCCACAGGGTTTTTCACCCGCGCGCACGCGCCCCAAATACAGGTGTGCACAGGCGCGTGCACGAGAGGTTTTTACAGTGTCAAAAACGAGAAATAAAAATACCCAAAAACATCTGTGACACAACTGCTGTAGGGAGTATTATCTGTGACATAAGGTGAGTTGTACAGTTGTAGGGAGTATTATCTGTGACATAAGGTGAGTTGTACAGTTGTAGGGAGTATTATCTGTGACATAAGGTGAGTTGTACAGTTGTAGGGAGTATTATCTGTGACATAAGGTGAGTTGGACAGTTGTAGGGAGTATTATCTGTGACATTAGTGAGTTGTACAGTTGTAGGGAGTATTATCTGTGACATAAGGTGAGTTGTACAGTTGTAGGGAGTATTATCTGTGACATAAGTGAGTTGTACAGTTGTAGGGAGTATTATCTGTGACATAAGGAGAGTTGTACAGTTGTAGGGAGTATTATCTGTGACATAAGTGAGTTGTACAGTTGTAGGGAGTATTATCTGTGACATAAGTGAGTTGTACAGTTGTAGGGAGTATTATCTGTGACATAAGTGAGTTGTACAGTTGTAGGGAGTATTATTTGTGACATAAGGTGAGTTGTACAGTTGTAGGGAGTATTATCTGTGACATAAGGTGAGTTGTACAGTTATAGGGAGTATTATCTGTGACATAAGTGAGTTGTACAGTTGTAGGGAGTATTATCTGTGACATAAGTGAGTTGTACAGTTGTAGGGAGTATTATCTGTGACATAAGTGAGTTGTGCAGTTGTAGGGAGTATTATCTGTGACATAAGTGAGTTGTACAGTTGTAGGGAGTATTATCTGTGACATAAGTGAGTTGTGCAGTTGTAGGGAGTATTATCTGTGACATAAGTGAGTTGTACAGTTGTAGGGAGTATTATCTGTGACATAAGTGAGTTGTACAGTTGTAGGGAGTATTATCTGTGACATAAGTGAGTTGTACAGTTGTAGGGAGTATTATCTGTGACATAAGTGAGTTGTACAGTTGTAGGGAGTATTATCTGTGACATAAGTGAGTTGTACAGTTGTAGGGAGTATTATCTGTGACATAAGTGAGTTGTGCAGTTGTAGGGAGTATTATCTGTGACATAGAGTTGTACAGTTGTGGAGACTGACATATGAGTTTAGTACAGTTGTAGAGTATTATCTGTAGTGAGTTGTACAGTTGTAGGGAGTATTATCTGTGACATAAGTGAGTTGTACAGTTGTAGGGAGTATTATCTGTGACATAAGTGAGTTGTGCAGTTGTAGGGAGTATTATCTGTGACATAAGTGAGTTGTACAGTTGTAGGACGAATTAAATTTGACATAAGTGAGTTGTACAGTTGTAGGGAGTATTATCTGTGACATAAGTGAGTTGTACAGTTGTAGGGAGTATTATCTGTGACATAAGTGAGTTGTACAGTTGTAGGGAGTATTATCTGTGACATAAGTGAGTTGTACAGTTGTAGGGAGTATTATCTGTGACATAAGTGAGTTGTACAGTTGTAGGGAGTATTATCTGTGACATAAGTGAGTTGTGCAGTTGTAGGGAGTATTATCTGTGACATAAGTGAGTTGTACAGTTGTAGGGAGTATTATCTGTAACATAAGTGAGTTGTACAGTTGTAGGGAGTATTATCTGTAACATAAGTGAGTTGTACAGTTGTAGGGAGTATTATCTGTGACATAAGTGAGTTGTAGGGAGTATTATCTGTGACATAAGTGAGTTGTACAGATGTAGGAGTATTATCTGTAACATAAGTGAGTTGTCCAGTTGTAGGGAGTATTATCTGTAACATAAGTGAGTTGTACAGTTGTAGGGAGTATTATCTGTGACATAAATGAGTTGTAGGGAGTATTATCTGTGACATAAGTGAGTTGTACAGTTGTAGGGAGTATTATCTGTAACATAAGTGAGTTGTACAGTTGTAGGGAGTATTATCTGTAACATAAGTGAGTTGTACAGTTGTAGGGAGTATTATCTGTGACATAAATGAGTTGTACAGTTGTAGGGAGTATTATCTGTGACATAAGTGAGTTGTACAGTTGTAGGGAGTATTATCTGTAACATAAGTGAGTTGTACAGTTGTAGGGAGTATTATCTGTGACATAAGTGAGTTGTACAGTTGTAGGGAGTATTATCTGTAACATAAGTGAGTTGTACAGTTGTAGGGAGTATTATCTGTGACATAAATGAGTTGTACAGTTGTAGGGAGTATTATCTGTGACATAAGTGAGTTGTACAGTTGTAGGGAGTATTATCTGTGACATAAGGTGAGTTGTACAGTTGTAGGGAGTATTATCTGTGACATAAGTGAGTTGTACAGTTGTAGGGAGTATTATCTGTGACATAAGTGAGTTGTACAGTTGTAGGGAGTATTATCTGTGACATAAGTGAGTTGTACAGTTGTAGGGAGTATTATCTGTGACATAAGTGAGTTGTACAGTTGTAGGGAGTATTATCTGTGACATAAGTGAGTTGTACAGTTGTAGGGAGTATTATCTGTAACATAAGTGAGTTGTACAGTTGTAGGGAGTATTATCTGTGACATAAGTGAGTTGTACAGTTGTAGGGAGTATTATCTGTAACATAAGTGAGTTGTACAGTTGTAGGGAGTATTATCTGTGACATAAATGAGTTGTACAGGGAGTATTATCTGTGACATAAGTGAGTTGTACAGTTGTAGGGAGTATTATCTGTGACATAAGGTGAGTTGTACAGTTGTAGGGAGTATTATCTGTGACATAAGTGAGTTGTACAGTTGTAGGGAGTATTATCTGTGACATAAGTGAGTTGTACAGTTGTAGTGAGTATTATCTGTGACATAAGTGAGTTGTACAGTTGTAGGGAGTATTATCTGTGACATAAGTGAGTTGTACAGTTGTAGGGAGTATTATCTGTGACATAAGTGAGTTGTACAGTTGTAGGGAGTATTATCTGTGACATAAGTGAGTTGTACAGTTGTAGGGAGTATTATCTGTAACATAAGTGAGTTGTACAGTTGTAGGGAGTATTATCTGTGACATAAGTGAGTTGTACAGTTGTAGGGAGTATTATCTGTAACATAAGTGAGTTGTGCAGTTGTAGGGAGTATTATCTGTGACATAAGTGAGTTGTACAGTTGTAGGGAGTATTATCTGTGACATAAGTGAGTTGTACAGTTGTAGGGAGTATTATCTGTGACATAAGTGAGTTGTACAGTTGTAGGGAGTATTATCTGTAACATAAGTGAGTTGTGCAGTTGTAGGGAGTATTATCTGTGACATAAGTGAGTTGTACAGTTGTAGGGAGTATTATCTGTGACATAAGTGAGTTGTACAGTTGTAGGGAGTATTATCTGTAACATAAGTGAGTTGTACAGTTGTAGGGAGTATTATCTGTGACATAAGTGAGTTGTACAGTTGTAGGGAGTATTATCTGTGACATAAGGTGAGTTGTACAGTTGTAGGGAGTATTATCTGTGACATAAGTGAGTTGTACAGTTGTAGGGAGTATTATCTGTGACATAAGTGAGTTGTACAGTTGTAGGGAGTATTATCTGTGACATAAGTGAGTTGTACAGTTGTAGGGAGTATTATCTGTGACATAAGTGAGTTGTACAGTTGTAGGGAGTATTATCTGTGACATAAGTGAGTTGTACAGTTGTAGGGAGTATTATCTGTGACATAAGTGAGTTGTACAGTTGTAGGGAGTATTATCTGTGACATAAGTGAGTTGTACAGTTGTAGGGAGTATTATCTGTAACATAAGTGAGTTGTGCAGTTGTAGGGAGTATTATCTGTGACATAAGTGAGTTGTACAGTTGTAGGGAGTATTATCTGTAACATAAGTGAGTTGTACAGTTGTAGGGAGTATTATCTGTGACATAAGTGAGTTGTACAGTTGTAGGGAGTATTATCTGTAACATAAGTGAGTTGTGCAGTTGTAGGGAGTATTATCTGTGACATAAGTGAGTTGTACAGTTGTAGGGAGTATTATCTGTAACATAAGTGAGTTGTACAGTTGTAGGGAGTATTATCTGTGACATAAGTGAGTTGTAGGGAGTATTATCTGTGACATAAGTGAGTTGTACAGTTGTAGGGAGTATTATCTGTAACATAAGTGAGTTGTACAGTTGTAGGGAGTATTATCTGTAACATAAGTGAGTTGTACAGTTGTAGGGAGTATTATCTGTGACATAAATGAGTTGTACAGTTGTAGGGAGTATTATCTGTAACAAGTGAGTTGTACAGTTGTAGGGAGTATTATCTGTGACATAAATGAGTTGTAGGGAGTATTATCTGTGACATAAGTGAGTTGTACAGTTGTAGGGAGTATTATCTGTAACATAAGTGAGTTGTACAGTTGTAGGGAGTATTATCTGTGACATAAATGAGTTGTAGGGAGTATTATCTGTGACATAAGTGAGTTGTACAGTTGTAGGGAGTATTATCTGTGACATAAGTGAGTTGTACAGTTGTAGGGAGTATTATCTGTGACATAAGTGAGTTACAGCTGTAGGGAGTATTATCTGTGACATAAGTGAGTTGTACAGTTGTAGGGAGTATTATCTGTGACATAAATGAGTTGTAGGGAGTATTATCTGTGACATAAGTGAGTTGTACAGTTGTAGGGAGTATTATCTGTAACATAAGTGAGTTGTACAGTTGTAGGGAGTATTATCTGTGACATAAATGAGTTGTAGGGAGTATTATCTGTGACATAAGTGAGTTGTACAGTTGTAGGGAGTATTATCTGTGACATAAGTGAGTTGTACAGTTGTAGGGAGTATTATCTGTGACATAAGTGAGTTACAGTTGTAGGGAGTATTATCTGTGACATAAGTGAGTTGTACAGTTGTAGGGAGTATTATCTGTAACATAAGTGAGTTGTACAGTTGTAGGGAGTATTATCTGTAACAAGTGAGTTGTACAGTTGTAGGGAGTATTATCTGTGACATAAATGAGTTGTAGGGAGTATTATCTGTGACATAAATGAGTTGTAGGGAGTATTATCTGTAACATAAGTGAGTTGTACAGTTGTAGGGAGTATTATCTGTGACATAAATGAGTTGTAGGGAGTATTATCTGTGACATAAGTGAGTTGTACAGTTGTAGGGAGTATTATCTGTAACATAAGTGAGTTGTACAGTTGTAGGGAGTATTATCTGTAACATAAGTGAGTTGTACAGTTGTAGGGAGTATTATCTGTGACATAAGTGAGTTGTAGGGAGTATTATCTGTGACATAAGTGAGTTGTACAGTTGTAGGGAGTATTATCTGTAACATAAGTGAGTTGTACAGTTGTAGGGAGTATTATCTGTAACATAAGTGAGTTGTACAGTTGTAGGGAGTATTATCTGTGACATAAATGAGTTGTAGGGAGTATTATCTGTGACATAAGTGAGTTGTACAGTTGTAGGGAGTAGTATCTGTAACATAAGTGAGTTGTACAGTTGTAGGGAGTATTATCTGTGACATAAGTGAGTTGTACAGTTGTAGGGAGTATTATCTGTAACATAAGTGAGTTGTACAGTTGTAGGGAGTATTATCTGTGACATAAATGAGTTGTACAGTTGTAGGGAGTATTATCTGTGACATAAGTGAGTTGTACAGTTGTAGGGAGTATTATCTGTGACATAAGTGAGTTGTACAGTTGTAGGGAGTATTATCTGTGACATAAGGTGAGTTGTACAGTTGTAGGGAGTATTATCTGTGACATAAGTGAGTTGTACAGTTGTAGGGAGTATTATCTGTGACATAAGTGAGTTGTACAGTTGTAGGGAGTATTATCTGTGACATAAGTGAGTTGTACAGTTGTAGGGAGTATTATCTGTGACATAAGTGAGTTGTACAGTTGTAGGGAGTATTATCTGTGACATAAGTGAGTTGTACAGTTGTAGGGAGTATTATCTGTGACATAAGTGAGTTGTACAGTTGTAGGGAGTATTATCTGTAACATAAGTGAGTTGTACAGTTGTAGGGAGTATTATCTGTAACATAAGTGAGTTGTACAGTTGTAGGGAGTATTATCTGTGACATAAGTGAGTTGTATGGAGTATTATCTGTGACATAAGTGAGTTGTACAGTTGTAGGGAGTATTATCTGTAACATAAGTGAGTTGTACAGTTGTAGGGAGTATTATCTGTAACATAAGTGAGTTGTACAGTTGTAGGGAGTATTATCTGTGACATAAATGAGTTGTAGGGAGTATTATCTGTGACATAAGTGAGTTGTACAGTTGTAGGGAGTATTATCTGTAACATAAGTGAGTTGTACAGTTGTAGGGAGTATTATCTGTGACATAAATGAGTTGTAGGGAGTATTATCTGTGACATAAGTGAGTTGTACAGTTGTAGGGAGTATTATCTGTGACATAAGTGAGTTGTACAGTTGTAGGGAGTATTATCTGTAACATAAGTGAGTTGTACAGTTGTAGGGAGTATTATTTGTAACAAGTGAGTTGTACAGTTGTAGGGAGTATTATCTGTGACATAAATGAGTTGTAGGGAGTA
>CM068347.1:909989-1004989 GCA_034769755.1 Odontamblyopus lacepedii
ACCTCCCACAACCACAACTAACACAAACCCCTCAGCCTTCTTCAACCTGGCATGAACTTCAACCTAACCTAACCTAGCTATTACTATTTCTTACTAACCTAACCTAACCTAACACAACCTAACTCTATACAACCTAACCTAACCTAACCTAGCCTAGCCTAACCTAACCTAACCTATTTAACCTAACTAACCACACAACACAACCTAACCTAGCCTAGCCTAACCTAGCCTAACCTAACCTACAACCTATTCTTCTTACAACTAGCCTAACCACAACCTAACCTAGCTAGCTAACCTAACACAACTGCTAAACTCAACCTAACCTAACACAACCTAACCTAACCTAACCTGGCCTGGCCTGGCCTGGCCTGGCCTGGCCTGGCCTGGCCTGGCCTGGCCTGGCCTGGCCTGGCCTGGCCTGGCCCTGGCCTGGCCTGGCCTGGCCTGGCCTGGCCTGGCCTGGCCTGGCCTGGCCTGGCCTGGCCTGGCCTGGCCTGGCCTGGCCTGGCCTGGCCTGGCCTGGCCTGGCCTGGCCTGGCCTGGCCTGGCCTGGCCTGGCCTGGCCTGGCCTGGCCTGGCCTGGCCTGGCCTGGCCTGGCCTGGCCTGGCCTGGCCTGGCCTGGCCTGGCCTGGCCTGGCCTGGCCTGGCCTGGCCTGGCCTGGCCTGGCCTGGCCTGGCCTGGCCTGGCCTGGCCTGGCCTGGCCTGGCCTGGCCTGGCCTGGCCTGGCCTGGCCTGGCCTGGCCTGGCCTGGCCTGGCCTGGCCTGGCCTGGCCTGGCCTGGCCTGGCCTGGCCTGGCCTGGCCTGGCCTGGCCTGGCCTGGCCTGGCCTGGCCTGGCCTGGCCTGGCCTGGCCTGGCCTGGCCTGGCCTGGCCTGGCCTGGCCTGGCCTGGCCTGGCCTGGCCTGGCCTGGCCTGGCCTGGCCTGGCCTGGCCTGGCCTGGCCTGGCCTGGCCTGGCCTGGCCTGGCCTGGCCTGGCCTGGCCTGGCCTGGCCTGGCCTGGCCTGGCCTGGCCTGGCCTGGCCTGGCCTGGCCTGGCCTGGCCTGGCCTGGCCTGGCCTGGCCTGGCCTGGCCTGGCCTGGCCTGGCCTGGCCTGGCCTGGCCTGGCCTGGCCTGGCCTGGCCTGGCCTGGCCTGGCCTGGCCCTGGCCTGGCCTGGCCTGGCCTGGCCTGGCCTGGCCTGGCCTGGCCTGGCCTGGCCTGGCCTGGCCTGGCCTGGCCTGGCCTGGCCTGGCCTGGCCTGGCCTGGCCTGGCCTGGCCTGGCCTGGCCTGGCCTGGCCTGGCCTGGCCTGGCCTGGCCTGGCCTGGCCTGGCCTGGCCTGGCCTGGCCTGGCCTGGCCTGGCCTGGCCTGGCCTGGCCTGGCCTGGCCTGGCCTGGCCTGGCCCTGGCCTGGCCTGGCCTGGCCTGGCCTGGCCTGGCCTGGCCTGGCCTGGCCTGGCCTGGCCTGGCCTGGCCTGGCCTGGCCTGGCCTGGCCTGGCCTGGCCTGGCCTGGCCTGGCCTGGCCTGGCCTGGCCTGGCCTGGCCTGGCCTGGCCTGGCCTGGCCTGGCCTGGCCTGGCCTGGCCTGGCCTGGCCTGGCCTGGCCTGGCCTGGCCTGGCCTGGCCTGGCCTGGCCTGGCCTGGCCTGGCCTGGCCTGGCCTGGCCTGGCCTGGCCTGGCCTGGCCTGGCCTGGCCTGGCCTGGCCTGGCCTGGCCTGGCCTGGCCTGGCCTGGCCTGGCCTGGCCTGGCCTGGCCTGGCCTGGCCTGGCCTGGCCTGGCCTGGCCTGGCCTGGCCTGGCCTGGCCTGGCCTGGCCTGGCCTGGCCTGGCCTGGCCTGGCCTGGCCTGGCCTGGCCTGGCCTGGCCTGGCCTGGCCTGGCCTGGCCTGGCCTGGCCTGGCCTGGCCTGGCCTGGCCTGGCCTGGCCTGGCCTGGCCTGGCCTGGCCTGGCCTGGCCTGGCCTGGCCTGGCCTGGCCTGGCCTGGCCTGGCCTGGCCTGGCTGGCCTGGCCTGGCCTGGCCTGGCCTGGCCTGGCCTGGCCTGGCCTGGCCTGGCCTGGCCTGGCCTGGCCTGGCCTGGCCTGGCCTGGCCTGGCCTGGCCTGGCCTGGCCTGGCCTGGCCTGGCCTGGCCTGGCCTGGCCTGGCCTGGCCTGGCCTGGCCTGGCCTGGCCTGGCCTGGCCTGGCCTGGCCTGGCCTGGCCTGGCCTGGCCTGGCCTGGCCTGGCCTGGCCTGGCCTGGCCTGGCCTGGCCTGGCCTGGCCTGGCCTGGCCTGGCCTGGCCTGGCCTGGCCTGGCCTGGCCTGGCCTGGCCTGGCCTGGCCTGGCCTGGCCTGGCCTGGCCTGGCCTGGCCTGGCCTGGCCTGGCCTGGCCTGGCCTGGCCTGGCCTGGCCTGGCCTGGCCTGGCCTGGCCTGGCCTGGCCTGGCCTGGCCTGGCCTGGCCTGGCCTGGCCTGGCCTGGCCTGGCCTGGCCTGGCCTGGCCTGGCCTGGCCTGGCCTGGCCTGGCCTGGCCTGGCCTGGCCTGGCCTGGCCTGGCCTGGCCTGGCCTGGCCTGGCCTGGCCTGGCCTGGCCTGGCCTGGCCTGGCCTGGCCTGGCCTGGCCTGGCCTGGCCTGGCCTGGCCTGGCCTGGCCCCTGGCCTGGCCTGGCCTGGCCTGGCCTGGCCTGGCCTGGCCTGGCCTGGCCTGGCCTGGCCTGGCCTGGCCTGGCCTGGCCTGGCCTGGCCTGGCCTGGCCTGGCCTGGCCTGGCCTGGCCTGGCCTGGCCTGGCCTGGCCTGGCCTGGCCTGGCCTGGCCTGGCCTGGCCTGGCCTGGCCTGGCCTGGCCTGGCCTGGCCTGGCCTGGCCTGGCCTGGCCTGGCCTGGCCTGGCCTGGCCTGGCCTGGCCTGGCCTGGCCTGGCCTGGCCTGGCCTGGCCTGGCCTGGCCTGGCCTGGCCTGGCCTGGCCTGGCCTGGCCTGGCCTGGCCTGGCCTGGCCTGGCCTGGCCTGGCCTGGCCTGGCCTGGCCTGGCCTGGCCTGGCCTGGCCTGGCCTGGCCTGGCCTGGCCTGGCCTGGCCTGGCCTGGCCTGGCCTGGCCTGGCCTGGCCTGGCCTGGCCTGGCCTGGCCTGGCCTGGCCTGGCCTGGCCTGGCCTGGCCTGGCCTGGCCTGGCCTGGCCTGGCCTGGCCTGGCCTGGCCTGGCCTGGCCTGGCCTGGCCTGGCCTGGCCTGGCCTGGCCTGGCACAACCTGGCCTGGCCTGGCCTGGCCTGGCCTGGCCTGGCCTGGCCTGGCCTGGCCTGGCCTGGCCTGGCCTGGCCTGGCCTGGCCTGGCCTGGCCTGGCCTGGCCTGGCCTGGCCTGGCCTGGCCTGGCCTGGCCTGGCCTGGCCTGGCCTGGCCTGGCCTGGCCTGGCCTGGCCTGGCCTGGCCTGGCCTGGCCTGGCCTGGCCTGGCTGCTTCTGGCCTGGCCTGGCCTGGCCTGGCCTGGCCTGGCCTGGCCTGGCCTGGCCTGGCCTGGCCTGGCCTGGCCTGGCCTGGCCTGGCCTGGCCTGGCCTGGCCTGGCCTGGCCTGGCCTGGCCTGGCCTGGCCTGGCCTGGCCTGGCCTGGCCTGGCCTGGCCTGGCCTGGCCTGGCCTGGCCTGGCCTGGCCTGGCCTGGCCTGGCCTGGCCTGGCCTGGCCTGGCCTGGCCTGGCCTGGCCTGGCCTGGCCTGGCCTGGCCTGGCCTGGCCTGGCCTGGCCTGGCCTGGCCTGGCCTGGCCTGGCCTGGCCTGGCCTGCTTTCTGGCCTGGCCTGGCCTGGCCTGGCCTGGCCTGGCCTGGCCTGGCCTGGCCTGGCCTGGCCTGGCCTGGCCTGGCCTGGCCTGGCCTGGCCTGGCCTGGCCTGGCCTGGCCTGGCCTGGCCTGGCCTGGCCTGGCCTGGCCTGGCCTGGCCTGGCCTGGCCTGGCCTGGCCTGGCCTGGCCTGGCCTGGCCTGGCCTGGCCTGGCCTGGCCTGGCCTGGCCTGGCCTGGCCTGGCCTGGCCTGGCCTGGCCTGGCCTGGCCTGGCCTGGCCTGGCCTGGCCTGGCCTGGCCTGGCCTGGCCTGGCCTGGCCTGGCCTGGCCTGGCCTGGCCTGGCCTGGCCTGGCCTGGCCTGGCCTGGCCTGGCCTGGCCTGGCCTGGCCTGGCCTGGCCTGGCCTGGCCTGGCCTGGCCTGGCCTGGCCTGGCCTGGCCTGGCCTGGCCTGGCCTGGCCTGGCCTGGCCTGGCCTGGCCTGGCCTGGCCTGGCCTGGCCTGGCCTGGCTGGCCTGGCCTGGCCTGGCCTGGCCTGGCCTGGCCTGGCCTGGCCTGGC
The DNA here is from genome assembly GCA_034769755.1 of Odontamblyopus lacepedii. Classification (NCBI taxonomy): domain Eukaryota; kingdom Metazoa; phylum Chordata; class Actinopteri; order Gobiiformes; family Gobiidae; genus Odontamblyopus; species Odontamblyopus lacepedii. Next base: position 914,273 of record CM068347.1, read on the forward strand.
CTGGCCTGGCCTGGCCTGGCCTGGCCTGGCCTGGCCTGGCCTGGCCTGGCCTGGCCTGGCCTGGCCTGGCCTGGCCTGGCCTGGCCTGGCCTGGCCTGGCCTGGCCTGGCCTGGCCTGGCCTGGCCTGGCCTGGCCTGGCCTGGCCTGGCCTGGCCTGGCCTGGCCTGGCCTGGCCTGGCCTGGCCTGGCCTGGCCTGGCCTGGCCTGGCCTGGCCTGGCCTGGCCTGGCCTGGCCTGGCCTGGCCTGGCCTGGCCTGGCCTGGCCTGGCCTGGCCTGGCCTGGCCTGGCCTGGCTGGCCTGGCCTGGCCTGGCCTGGCCTGGCCTGGCCTGGCCTGGCCTGGCCTGGCCTGGCCTGGCCTGGCCTGGCCTGGCCTGGCCTGGCCTGGCCTGGCCTGGCCTGGCCTGGCCTGGCCTGGCCTGGCCTGGCCCTGGCCTGGCCTGGCCTGGCCTGGCCTGGCCTGGCCTGGCCTGGCCTGGCCTGGCCTGGCCTGGCCTGGCCTGGCTGGCCTGGCCTGGCCTGGCCTGGCCTGGCCTGGCCTGGCCTGGCCTGGCCTGGCCTGGCCTGGCCTGGCCTTGGCCTGGCCTGGCCTGGCCTGGCCCCTGGCTGGCCTGACTGGCCTGGCCAGCCTAAGTGGCCTAACCTGGCCTGACTGGCCCTGTCCCTGCCCTGGCCTGGCTAACCTAAGCCTGGTTCTGGCCTGCCTAACCTAACCCTGGCCTAACCTAGCCTAGCCTGGCCTGGCCTGGCCTCTAGTAGCCTGGCCTGGCCTGACCTCCTAATTCTAACCCTATCAAGCCTAAGCCCTAACCTAACCCTCAGCCTAATCCTAACCTTAACCTAATCCCTAACCCTAACAACAAGGGCATCTTAACCTAATCCCCTAACCCCTAACAACAAGGGGCATTGGCATACGTTAAAATACATTTTGGGACTCAAAAGCTAAGAAATGTTAATAATTTAATTTAAAATCCAAAAGGAGTAAAATTTAAAATCCAAAGAAAAAGAAAGAAAAAAAGATTAAAAGTTCATCTACTTTGGATTAAATTCATAAAAATACATTTTAGAAATAAAAAAGAAAAGCTGTGTGAGCCTTCAGCTCATATACACTTTAGCCCAGCCCCTTGACTCCTCCCCCCTGCAGCAGTGGGACTTGCCCAGGCAACTCTCTCCTTTCCTCACAATCGCTTTGACCCTACAACGAGACACAACTCTCTCCAGAACTTACAACAACCTTACACCATTTTACATTGTGCCTTCACCTGAAGAAGACTAGAAAACTAGTCGAAACGTCGTGAAAAGGCACAATTTTGAAACTCTTTAAAGATTTTGTTTTAGTTTTATTTTTAAGTTTTTCATTTTTTAGTTTTATTTTCATAAAAAAACAAAAAAGACAAAAAAAATATATAAAAATATACTTTAAAATCGAACAACATGTCAGACTGGGCTCTGGTTAGCTACCAGCGCCCAGTCCAGCGAGCCCGAAGCCGAACACCGCAGCGAGTTGCCCGGCCTACTCGGCTCCTAAGCGGCGGAGCACAGAGTTCCACTGGCCTAGCGAGGGCCCGTGCTTTGCCCGTCTCCTTCGGGAGGCGAGCCCCAAACTCTGCTCCTAATCTGCCAGTGCCCCCTTGTGTCGGTGGTTCCCGGTCGCCCGGGCCAACGCTCCGTTTCTGCGCCTCGGTGGTTCGCCAGGGCCGCCGGGGCGTGGGCTGCGTTGGTGCTGTGTCTCCGCTGCCCCAGCGCCTCCCTCGAAGACGCCACACGGACTCTCCTACACGGAGGCGGCCGGGCGCCAAGCCCGCACAGACTTCGCTTCCACGACAACACCACGCACGTAATCCCTATCAACCTGCGGACAGAGAATTCTCATTATTGATCAAAAACTGCACTCTCTTCTCAGAACTATGCACCATTTGCGCAGAGTTTCCCACGGGGACGGGAGTGTCGGAACCGGCCTGGATCAGACGCATGGTGAACAACATGTGCGCCATGATAAAACCTGCGCTACCTAATCCTCAAACAAGTGATCTAATCGTGGGGAATGCTAAAAACTGGGGCTATACCACACTGATCATTTTAAAGCAACACTATGAAATGCATAGAGAAAGGATCCTGGCAGAACTCATACAGGACTCTCCCACAAATTGGTCCCATGCATTCATGATAGCAGTCAGGTGGGCCAGGAAGAATGTTCCCCATATAACGCAGGAAGTGATAGAGGAGACTGAGACAGCCCTCAGATCCAGCTTGGGCCCAGGAGAACAGGGTACAGCGGGGGTGAACCATGGAATTCCAACCCAGGGGAATGTGGCACAAGCACCCACACAGGAGCTTCACACGTCACCAGAACCCCTCGCCCCAGTGGGCCATGACAGATCAATACAGGGCGTGCCCCAGGGAATGGGGCACAAGCACCCACACAGGAGCTTCACATGTCACCAGAACCCCTCACGTCCCCAGTGAGCCATAACAGATCATCCCAGGACGTGCCCCAGACTTCATTGACCACGATGGTCACTGTTTCCACAATGACCACCCCACACGAACACCAGGGTAACAAAATAAAAAAAGAACCAGAGAAGTCCCCTCTGGAGAAGACCCTAACCCCACGTGTCATTCCTGCATGCTTCTTGGAGGATGAGTTCGGACTTTATGCGAGCAGCTGGCTTCTCCCGGGCTAGTCCAGCTCAGCCGCGTCCACCTTCAGCTCCGCCACATCCGGGTCCTTCTCCCCTCCAGCCACTCCCCCACCGCTATCAGAAGAAATCCAAACCTTGGGGAGAATATGGAGAATCTCTCCCAAATACCAACTGACTCCATTGCACAGATCTCCCCTTAAACCCAGATCCTCACCCAGAATGAGACTTAGTCCTAGAAAATCACAACATGTGCCCTGAAAATGACAAGAGGGTAACTAATCCTAAAGCTAACCCAATATGCTAATACACAAACAGTACATTTACAACAGAACAACACAGGACATTTTCAAAATCACTCAATTCCTTACCTTATACACCTACAAAGAAAATTACAACACGTGCCCTGGAAAGGAGAAGAGGTTACTTAACCTAATGCTAACCCTATAAATCCCATACTTACCTTTTACCTAACCTAACCTAACCCTAGCCTAACCTAACCTTAACCCCCAACCTAACCCTAACCTTAACCTAACCCTAACCCTAGCCCTAACCTAACCTTAACCCCAACCTAACCCCTAACCTTAACCTAACCCTAACCTAACCCTAGCCTAATCCTAACCTTAACCTAACCCTAACCTTAACCTAATTCTAACCTATCAACCTAAGCCTAACCTAACCTAACCTAACCTAACCCTAACCTAGCCCTAGCCTAATCCTAACCTTAACCTTAACCTAACCTAACCTTAACCTAATTCTAACCCTATCCCAACCTAAAGCCTAACCTAACCCTCAGCCTAATCCTAACCTTAACCTAATCCCTAACCTAACAACAAGGGCATCTTAACCCCTAATCCCCTAACCCTAACAACAAGGGGCATTGGCATACGTTAAAATACATTTGGGACTCAAAAGCTAAGAAATGTTAATAATTTAATTTAAAATCCAAAAGGGTAAAATTTAAAATCCAAAGAAAAAAAGAAAAAAAAGATTAAAAGTTCATCTAGTTTGTAATAAATTCATAAAAATACATTTCAGAAATAAAAAAGGAAAAGCTGTGTGAGCCTTCAGCTCATATACACTTTAGCCCAGCCCCTTGACTCCTCCCCCCTGCAGCAGTGGGACTTGCCCAGGCAACTCTCTCCTTTCCTCACAATCGCTTTGACCCTACAACGAGACACAACTCTCTCCAGAACTTACAACAACCTTACACCATTTTACATTGTGCCTTCACCTGAAGAAGACTAGAAAACTAGTCGAAACGTCGTGAAAAGGCACAATTTTGAAACTCTTTAAAGATTTTGTTTTAGTTTAATTTTTACGTTTTTCATTTTTTAGTTTTATTTTCATAAAAAAAACAAAAAAGACAAAAAAATATATAAAAATATACTTTAAAATCGAACAACATGTCAGACTGGGCTCTGGTTAGCTACCAGCGCCCAGCCCAGCGAACCAGCCGAACACCGCAGCAGGTTGCCCGGCCTACTCGGCTCCTAAGCGGCGGAGCACAGAGTTCCACTGGCCTAGCGAGGGCCCGTGCTTTGCCCGTCTCCTTCGGGAGGCGAGCCCCAAACTCTGCTCCTAACCCTAACAACAAGGGGCATTGGCATACGTTAAAATACATTTGGGACTCAAAAGCTAAGAAATGTTAATAATTTAATTTAAAATCCAAAAAGGGTAAAATTTAAAATCCAAAGAAAAAAAGAAAGAAAAAAAGAATTAAAAGTTCATCTAGTTTGGATTAAATTCATAAAAATACATTTCAGAAATAAAAAAGGAAAAGCTGTGTGAGCCTTCAGCTCATATACACTTTAGCCCAGCCCCTTGACTCCTCCCCCCTGCAGCAGTGGGACTTGCCCAGGCAACTCTCTCCTTTCCTCACAATCGCTTTGACCCTACAACGAGACACAACTCTCTCCAGAACTTACAACAACCTTACACCATTTTACATTGTGCCTTCACCTGAAGAAGACTAGAAAACTAGTCGAAACGTCGTGAAAAGGCACAATTTTGAAACTCTTTAAAAGATTTTGTTTTAGTTTAATTTTTACGTTTTTCATTTTTTAGTTTTATTTTCATAAAAAAAACAAAAAAGACAAAAAAATATATAAAAATATACTTTAAAATCGAACAACATGTCAGACTGGGCTCTGGTTAGCTACCAGCGCCCAGCCCAGCGAGCCCGAAGCCGAACACCGCAACGAGTTGCCCGGCCTACTCGGCTCCTAAGCGGCGGAGCACAGAGTTCCACTGGCCTAGCGAGGGCCCGTGCTTTGCCCGTCTCCTTCGGGAGGCGAGCCCCAAACTCTGCTCCTAATCTGCCAGTGCCCCCTTGTGTCGGTGGTTCCCGGTCGCCCGGGCCAACGCTCCGTTTCTGCGCCTCGGTGGTTCGCCAGGGCCGCCGGGGCGTGGGCTGCGTTGGTGCTGTGTCTCCGCTGCCCCAGCGCCTCCCTCGAAGACGCCACGCCGACTCTCCTACACGGAAGCGGCCGGGGCGCAAGCCCCGCACTGACTCGGTTCCACGACAATACCACGCACGTAATCCCTATCAACCTGCGGACAGAGAACTCTCATTATTGATCAAAAAACTGCACTCTCTTCTCAGAACTATGCACCATTTGCGCAGAGTTTCCACGGGGGCGGGAGTGTCGGAACCGGCCTGGATCAGACGCATGGTGAACAACATGTGCGCCATGATAAAACCTGCGCTACCTAATCCTCAAACAAGTGATCTAATCGTGGGGAATGCTAAAAACTGGGGCTATACCACACTGATCATTTTAAAGCAACACTATGAAATGCATAGAGAAAGGATCCTGGCAGAACTCATACAGGACTCTCCCACAAATTGGTCCCATGCATTCATGATAGCAGTCAGGTGGGCCAGGAAGAATGTTCCCCATATAACGCAGGAAGTGATAGAGGAGACTGAGACAGCCCTCAGATCCAGGTTGGGCCCAGGAGAACAGGGTACAGCGGGGGTGAACCATGGAATTCCAACCCAGGGGAATGTGGCACAAGCACCCACACAGGAGCTTCACCGTCACCCAGAACCCCTCGCCCCCAGTGGGCCATGACAGATCAATACAGGGCGTGCCCCAGGGAATGTGGCACAAGCACCCACACAGGAGCTTCACATGTCACCAGAACCCCTCACGTCCCCAGTGAGCCATAACAGATCATCCCAGGGCGTGCCCCAGACTTCATTGACCCACGATGGTCACTGTTTCCCACAATGACCACCCCACCACGAACACCAGGGTAACAAAATAAAAAAGAACCAGAGAAGTCCTCTGGAGAAGACCCTAACCCCACGTGTCATTCCTGCATGCTTCTTGGAGGATGAGTTCCGGACTTTATGCGAGCAGCTGGCTTCTCCCGGGCTAGTCCAGCTCAGCCGCGTCCACCTTCAGCTCCGCCACATCCGGGTCCTTCTCCCCTCCAGCCACTCCCCCACCGCTATCAGAAGAAATCCAAACCTTGGGGAGAATATGGAGAATCTCTCCCAAATACCAACTGACTCCATTGCACAGATCTCCCCTTAAACCCAGATCCTCACCCAGAATGAGACTTAGTCCTAGAAAATCACAACATGTGCCCTGAAAATGACAAGAGGGTAACTAATCCTAAAGCTAACCCAATATGCTAATACACAAACAGTACATTTACAACAGAACAACACAGGACATTTTCAAAATCACTCAATTCCTTACCTTATACACCTACAAGAAAATTACAACACGTGCCCTGGAAAGGAGAAGAGGTTACCTAACCTAATGCTAACCCTATAAATCCCATACTTACCTTTTACCCTAACCTAACCCTAGCCTAACCTAACCTTAACCCCAACCTAACCCTAACCTTAACCTAACCTAACCTAGCCTAACCTAACCTTAACCCCAGCCTAACCCTAACCTAAACCTAACCTAACCCTAACTAGCCTAATCCTAACCTTAACCTAACCTAACCTTAACCTAATTCTAACCTATCAACCTAAACCTAACCTAACCTAACCTAACCTAACCTAACCTAGCCCTAGCCTAATCCTAACCTTAACCTTAACCTAACCTAACCTTAACCTAATTCTAACCCTATCCCAACCTAAGCCTAACCTAACCCTCAGCCTAATCCTAACCTTAACCTAATCCCTAACCTAACAACAAGGGCATCTTAACCTAATCCCCTAACCCTAACAACAAGGGGCATTGGCATACGTTAAAATACATTTGGGACTCAAAAGCTAAGAAATGTTAATAATTTAATTTAAAATCCAAAAGGGTAAAATTTAAAATCCAAAGAAAAAAAGAAAGAAAAAAAGATTAAAAGTTCATCTAGTTTGGATTAAATTCATAAAAATACATTTCAGAAATAAAAAAGGAAAAGCTGTGTGAGCCTTCAGCTCATATACACTTTAGCCCAGCCCCTTGACTCCTCCCCCCTGCAGCAGTGGGACTTGCCCAGGCAACTCTCTCCTTTCCTCACAATCGCTTTGACCCTACAACGAGACACAACTCTCTCCAGAACTTACAACAACCTTACACCATTTTACATTGTGCCTTCACCTGAAGAAGACTAGAAAACTAGTCGAAGCGTCGTGAAAAGGCACAATTTTGAGCTCTTTAAAAGATTTTGTTTTAGTTTAATTTTTACGTTTTTCATTTTTTAGTTTTATTTTCATAAAAAAAACAAAAAAGACAAAAAAATATATAAAAATATACTTTAAAATCGAACAACATGTCAGACTGGGCTCTGGTTAGCTACCAGCGCCCAGCCCAGCGAGCCCGGCCGAACACCGCAACGAGTTGCCCGGCTTACTCGGCTCCTAAGCGGCGGAGCACAGAGTTCCACTGGCCTAGCGAGGGCCCGTGCTTTGCCCGTCTCCTTCGGGAGGCGAGCCCCAAACTCTGCTCCTAATCTGCCAGTGCCCCCTTGTGTCGGTGGTTCCCGGTCGCCCGGGCCAACGCTCCGTTTCTGCGCCTCGGTGGTTCGCCAGGGCCGCCGGGGCGTGGGCTGCGTTGGTGCTGTGTCTCCGCTGCCCCAGCGCCTCCCTCGAAGACGCCACACGGACTCTCCTACACGGAAGCGGCCGGGCGCCAAGCCCCGCACAGACTCGCTTCCACGACAACACCACGCACGTAATCCCTATCAACCTGCGGACAGAGAATTCTCATTATTGATCAAAAAACTGCACTCTCTTCTCAGAACTATGCACCATTTGCGCAGAGTTTCCACGGGGGCGGGAGTGTCGGAACCGGCCTGGATCAGACGCATGGTGAACAACATGTGCGCCATGATAAAACCTGCGCTACCTAATCCTCAAACAAGTGATCTAATCGTGGGGAATGCTAAAAACTGGGGCTATACCACACTGATCATTTTAAAGCAACACTATGAAATGCATAGAAAGGATCCTGGCAGAACTCATACAGGACTCTCCCACAAATTGGTCCCATGCATTCATGATAGCAGTCAGGTGGGCCAGGAAGAATGTTCCCCATATAACGCAGGAAGTGATAGAGGAGACTGAGACAGCCCTCAGATCCAGGTTGGGCCCAGGAGAACAGGGTACAGCGGGGGTGAACCATGGAATTCCAACCCAGGGGAATGTGGCACAAGCACCCACACAGGAGCTTCACACGTCACCAGAACCCCCTACGCCCCCAGTGGGCCATGACAGATCAATACAGGACGTGCCCCAGGGGAATGTGGCACAAGCACCCACACAGGAGCTTCACATGTCACCAGAACCCCTCACGTCCCCAGTGAGCCATAACAGATCATCCCAGGACGTGCCCCAGACTTCATTGACCACGATGGTCACTGTTTCCACAATGACCACCCCACACGAACACCAGGGTAACAAAATAAAAAAAGAACCAGAGAAGTCCCCTCTGGAGAAGACCCTAACCCCACGTGTCATTCCTGCATGCTTCTTGGAGGATGAGTTCCGGACTTTATGCGAGCAGCTGGCTTCTCCCCGGGCTAGTCCAGCTCAGCCGCGTCCACCTTCAGCTCCGCCACATCCGGGTCCTTCTCCCCCTCCAGCCACTCCCCCACCGCTATCAGAAGAGGAAATCCAAACCTTGGGGAGAATATGGAGAATCTCTCCCAAATACCAACTGACTCCATTGCACAGATCTCCCCTTAAACCCAGATCCTCACCCAGAATGAGACTTAGTCCTAGAAAATCACAACATGTGCCCTGAAAATGACAAGAGGGTAACTAATCCTAAAGCTAACCCAATATGCTAATACACAAACAGTACATTTACAACAGAACAACACAGGACATTTGCAAAATCACTCAATTCCTTACCTTATACACATACAAGAAAATTACAACACGTGCCCTGGAAAGGAGAAGAGGTTACTTAACCCTAATGCTAACCCTATAAATCCCATACTTACCTTTTACCCTAACCCTAACCCTAGCCCTAACCTAACCTTAACCCCAACCTAACCCTAACCTTAACCTAACCTAACTAGCCTAACCTAACCTTAACCCCAACCTAACCCTAACCTTAACCTAACCCTAACCTAACCCTAGCCTAATCCTAACCTTAACCTAACCCTAACCTTAACCTAATTCTAACCCTATCCCAACCTAAACCTAACCTAACCCTAACCTAACCTAAACCTAACCTAGCCTAGCCTAATCCTAACCTTAACCTTAACCTAACCCTAACCTTAACCTAATTCTAACCCTATCCCAACCTAAACCCTAACCTAACCCTCAGCCTAATCTAACCTTAACCTAATCCCTAACCTAACAACAAGGGCATCTTAACCCTAACCCTACCCCTAACAACAAGGGGCATTGGCCTACGTTAAAATACATTTGGGACTCAAAAGCTAAGAAATGCTAATAATTTAATTTAAAATCCAAAAAGGGTAAAATTTAAAACCCAAAAAAGAAAAAAAGAAAAAAAAGATTAAAAGTTCATCTACTTTGGATTAAATTCATAAAAATACATTTTAGAAATAAAAAAGAAAAGCTGTGTGAGCCTTCAGCTCATATACACTTTAGCCCAGCCCCTTGACTCCTCCCCCCTGCAGCAGTGGGACTTGCCCAGGCAACTCTCTCCTTTCCTCACAATCGCTTTGACCCTACAACGAGACACAACTCTCTCCAGAACTTACAACAACCTTACACCATTTTACATTGTGCCTTCACCTGAAGAAGACTAGAAAACTAGTCGAAACGTCGTGAAAAGGCACAATTTTGAAACTCTTTAAAGATTTTGTTTTAGTTTAATTTTTACGTTTTTCATTTTTAGTTTTATTTTCATAAAAAAACAAAAGACAAAAAAATATATAAAAATATACTTTAAAATCGAACAACATGTCAGACTGGGCTCTGGTTAGCTACCAGCGCCCAGCCCAGCGGCCGAAGCCGAACACCGCAACGAGTTGCCCGGCCTACTCGGCTCCTAAGCAGCGGAGCACAGAGTTCCACTGGCCTAGCGAGGGCCCGTGCTTTGCCCGTCTCCTCCGGGAGGCGGGCCCCCAACTCTGCTCCTAACATGCCAGTGCCCCCTTGTGTCGGTGGTTCCCGGTCGCCCGCGCCAACGCTCCGTTTCTGCGCCTCGGTGGTTCGCCAGGGCCACCGGGGCGTGGGCTGCGTTGGTGCTGTGTCTCCGCTGCCCCAGCGCCTCCCTCGAAGACGCCACGCAGCCTCTCCTACACGGAAGCGGCCGGAGCGCAAGCCCCGCACAGACTCGCTTCCACGACAAGACCACGCACGTAATCCCTATCAACCTGCGGACAGAGAATTCTCATTATTGATCAAAAAACTGCACTCTCTTCTCAGAACTATGCACCATTTGCGCAGAGTTTCCACGGGGACGGGATTGTTGGAACCGGCCTGGATCAGACGCATGGTGAACAACATGTGCGCCATGATAAAACCTGCGCTACCTAATCCTCAAACAAGTGATCTAATCGTGGGGAATGCTAAAAACTGGGGCTATACCACACTGATCATTTTAAAGCAACACTATGAAATGCATAGAGAAAGGATCCTGGCAGAACTCATACAGGACTCTCCCACAAATTGTTCCCATGCATTCATGATAGCAGTCAGGTGGGCCAGGAAGAATGTTCCCCATATAACACAAGAAGTGATAGAGGAGACTGAGACAGCCCTCAGATCCAGCTTGGGCCCAGGAGAACAGGGTACAACTGGGGTGAACCATGGAATTCCAACCCAGGGGAATGTGGCACAAGCACCCACACAGGAGCTTCACACGTCACCAGAACCCCCTACGCCCCAGTGGGCCATGACAGTTCAATACTGGACGTGCCCCAGGGGAATGGGGCACAAGCACCCACACAGGAGCTTCACATGTCACCAGAACCCCTCACGTCCCCAGTGAGCCATAACAGATCATCCCAGGGCGTGCCCCAGACTTCATTGACCCACGATGGTCACTGTTTCCACAATGACCACCCCACACGAACACCAGGGTAACAAAATAAAAAAGAACCAGAGAAGTCCCTCTGGAGAAGACCCTAACCCCACGTGTCATTCCTGCATGCTTCTTGGAGGATGAGTTCCGGACTTTATGCGAGCAGCTGGCTTCTCCCGGGCTAGTCCAGCTCAGCCGCGTCCACCTTCAGCTCCGCCACATCCGGGTCCTTCTCCCCTCCAGCCACTCCCCACCGCTATCAGAAGAGGAAATCCAAACCTTGGGGAGAATATGGAGAATCTCTCCCAAATACCAACTGACTCCATTGCACAGATCTCCCCTTAAACCCAGATCCTCACCCAGAATGAGACTTAGTCCTAGAAAATCACAACATGTGCCCTGAAAATGACAAGAGGGTAACTAATCCTAAAGCTATACCAATATGCTAATACACAAACATTACATTTAAAACATAACAACACAGTACATTTGCAAACTCAATCAATTCCTTACCTGATACACCTAAAAGAAAATTACAACACGTGCCCTGGAAAGGAGAAGAGGTTACTTAACCTAATGCTAACCCTATAAATCCCATACTTACCTTTTACCCCTAACCTAACCTAGCCCTAACCTAACCTAACCCCAGCCTAACCCTAACCTTAACCTAACCCTAACCCTAGCCCTAACCTAACCTTAACCCAGCCTAACCCTAACCTAGCCTAACCCTAACCTAACCCTAGCCTAATCCTAACCTTAACCTAACCCTAACCTTAACCTAATTCTAACCCTATCCCAACCTAAAGCCTAACCTAACCCTAACCTAACCTAACCTAACCTAGCCTAGCCTAATCCTAACCTTAACCTTAACCTAACCCTAACCTTAACCTAATTCTAACCCTATCCCAACCTAAACCCTAACCTAACCCTCAACCTAATCCTAACCTTAACCTAATCCCTAACCTAACAACAAGGGGCATCTTAACCTAATCCCTAACCCTAACAACAAGGGGCATTGGCATACGTTAAAATACATTTGGGACTCAAAAGCTAAGAAATGTTAATAATTTAATTTAAAATCCAAAAAGGGTAAAATTTAAAATCCAAAGAAAAAAAGAAAGAAAAAAAGATTAAAAGTTCATCTAGTTTGGATTAAATTCATAAAAATACATTTCAGAAATAAAAAAGGAAAAGCTGTGTGAGCCTTCAGCTCATATACACTTTAGCCCAGCCCCCTTGACTCCTCCCCCCTGCAGCAGTGGGACTTGCCCAGGCAACTCTCTCCTTTCCTCACAATCGCTTTGACCCTACAACGAGACACAACTCTCTCCAGAACTTACAACAACCTTACACCATTTTACATTGTGCCTTCACCTGAAGAAGACTAGAAAACTAGTCGAAACGTCGTGAAAAGGCACAATTTTGAAACTCTTTAAAGATTTTGTTTTAGTTTAATTTTTACGTTTTCATTTTTAGTTTTATTTTCATAAAAAAACAAAAGACAAAAAATATATAAAAATATACTTTAAAATCGAACAACATGTCAGACTGGGCTCTGGTTAGCTACCAGCGCCCAGCCCAGCGAGCCCGAAGCCGAACACCGCAACGAGTTGCCCGGCCTACTCGGCTCCTAAGCGGCGGAGCACAGAGTTCCACTGGCCTAGCGAGGGCCCGTGCTTTGCCCGTCTCCTTCGGGAGGCGAGCCCCAAACTCTGCCCATAATCCTTTTGACCGTACAACGAGACACAACTCTCTCCAGAACTTATAACTTTCACACCATTTTACATTGTGCCTTCACCTGAAGAAGACTAGAAAACTAGTCGAAACGTCGTGAAAAGGCACAATTTTTAAACTCTTTAAAAGATTTTGTTTTAGTTTATTTTTAAAGTCTTTCATTTTTAGCTTTATTTTCATAAAAAACAAAAGACAAAAAAATATATATACTTTTATTGAGCGATTAACATGCCAGGCTGGACTCAGGTTAGCTACCGGCATCCAGCCCAGCGAGCCGGGGCGGACACGCAGCGAGGTGCCCGGCCTGCTCGACTCCAAAGCAGCGGGCGCAGCGTTCCATCGACCTAGCGAGGGCCGTGCTTTGCCCATCTCCTCCGGAGGCGGGCCCCAAACTCTGCTCTAACCTAACCTAACCTAGCCTAACCTAACCTAGCCTAACTAACTAGCCTAGCCTAACCTGGCCTGGCCTAGCCTAGCCTGGCCTAACCTAGCCTGGCCTAACCTGGCCTAGCCTGGCCTAACCTAACCTAGCCTGGCCTGGCCTGGCCTGGCCTGGCCTGGCCTGGCCTGGCCTGGCCTGGCCTGGCCTGGCCTGGCCTGGCCTGGCCTGGCCTGGCCTGGCCTGGCCTGGCCTGGCCTGGCCTGGCCTGGCCTGGCCTGGCCTGGCCTGGCCTGGCCTGGCCTGGCCTGGCCTGGCCTGGCCTGGCCTGGCCTGGCCTGGCCTGGCCTGGCCTGGCCTGGCCTGGCCTGGCCTGGCCTGGCCTGGCCTGGCCTGGCCTGGCCTGGCCTGGCCTGGCCTGGCCTGGCCTGGCCTGGCCTGGCCTGGCCTGGCCTGGCCTGGCCTGGCCTGGCCTGGCCTGGCCTGGCCTGGCCTGGCCTGGCCCTGGCCTGGCCTGGCCTGGCCTGGCCTGGCCTGGCCTGGCCTGGCCTGGCCTGGCCTGGCCTGGCCTGGCCTGGCCTGGCCTGGCCTGGCCTGGCCTGGCCTGGCCTGGCCTGGCCTGGCCTGGCCTGGCCTGGCCTGGCCTGGCCTGGCCTGGCCTGGCCTGGCCTGGCCTGGCCTGGCCTGGCCTGGCCTGGCCTGGCCTGGCCTGGCCTGGCCTGGCCTGGCCTGGCCTGGCCTGGCCTGGCCTGGCCTGGCCTGGCCTGGCCTGGCCTGGCCTGGCCTGGCCTGGCCTGGCCTGGCCTGGCCTGGCCTGGCCTGGCCTGGCCTGGCCTGGCCTGGCCTGGCCTGGCCTGGCCTGGCCTGGCCTGGCCTGGCCTGGCCTGGCCTGGCCTGGCCTGGCCTGGCCTGGCCTGGCCTGGCCTGGCCTGGCCTGGCCTGGCCTGGCCTGGCCTGGCCTGGCCTGGCCTGGCCTGGCCTGGCCTGGCCTGGCCTGGCCTGGCCTGGCCTGGCCTGGCCTGGCCTGGCCTGGCCTGGCCTGGCCTGGCCTGGCCTGGCCCTGGCCTGGCCTGGCCTGGCCTGGCCTGGCCTGGCCTGGCCTGGCCTGGCCTGGCCTGGCCTGGCCTGGCCTGGCCTGGCCTGGCCTGGCCTGGCCTGGCCTGGCCTGGCCTGGCCTGGCCTGGCCTGGCCTGGCCTGGCCTGGCCTGGCCTGGCCTGGCCTGGCCTGGCCTGGCCTGGCCTGGCCTGGCCTGGCCTGGCCTGGCCTGGCCTGGCCTGGCCTGGCCTGGCCTGGCCTGGCCTGGCCTGGCCTGGCCTGGCCTGGCCTGGCCTGGCCTGGCCTGGCCTGGCCTGGCCTGGCCTGGCCTGGCCTGGCCTGGCCTGGCCTGGCCTGGCCTGGCCTGGCCTGGCCTGGCCTGGCCTGGCCTGGCCTGGCCTGGCCTGGCCTGGCCTGGCCTGGCCTGGCCTGGCCTGGCCTGGCCTGGCCTGGCCTGGCCTGGCCTGGCCTGGCCTGGCCTGGCCTGGCCTGGCCTGGCTGGCCTGGCCTGGCCTGGCCTGGCCTGGCCTGGCCTGGCCTGGCCTGGCCTGGCCTGGCCTGGCCTGGCCTGGCCTGGCCTGGCCTGGCCTGGCCTGGCCTGGCCTGGCCTGGCCTGGCCTGGCCTGGCCTGGCCTGGCCTGGCCTGGCCTGGCCTGGCCTGGCCTGGCCTGGCCTGGCCTGGCCTGGCCTGGCCTGGCCTGGCCTGGCCTGGCCTGGCCTGGCCTGGCCTGGCCTGGCCTGGCCTGGCCTGGCCTGGCCTGGCCTGGCCTGGCCTGGCCTGGCCTGGCCTGGCCTGGCCTGGCCTGGCCTGGCCTGGCCTGGCCTGGCCTGGCCTGGCCTGGCCTGGCCTGGCCTGGCCTGGCCTGGCCTGGCCTGGCCTGGCCTGGCCTGGCCTGGCCTGGCCTGGCCTGGCCTGGCACAGCCTGGCCTGGCCTGGCCTGGCCTGGCCTGGCCTGGCCTGGCCACAGCCTGGCCTGGCCTGGCCTGGCCTGGCCTGGCCTGGCCTGGCCTGGCCTGGCCTGGCCTGGCCTGGCCTGGCCTGGCCTGGCCTGGCCTGGCCTGGCCTGGCCTGGCCTGGCCTGGCCTGGCCTGGCCTGGCCTGGCCTAGCCTAACCTAACCTGGCCTGGCCTAACCTAACCTAACCTAACCTAACCTAACCTCTTTAACCTAACCTAACCCTCTAACCCTAACCCTAACCCTAACCCTAACCCTAACCCTAAACCCTAACCCTAACCTAACCCTAATACAAAAACACATTCTTAATTTAAAAAGTACATAAAAAATAAATAATTAATAAATAAAATAAGAATTAATGTATAATAATTAATAAATTATACATATTAAATAACTAAAATAATATATAATACAAATAGAAATAATAATAATAAAAACAGAGGGAACTACATAGACCATGATCCTTTGGTGATATCGAATCACAGGTCTTAAATTCATAGTTATAGTGATTTTAATGTCTTTCTTAAATAAAAAATAATAAATACAATAATAAATAAAAAACAAAAATCAATGTTTAATAAATAAATAATAATTAATGAATAATAATTAATAAATAATAAAAAAATTAAATAATAAATAATTAAAAAACTAAACAAAAAATAATAAAAACAGAGGGAACTACATAGACCATGATCCTTTGGTGTCTGTTATTAAGCACTTTTAAATCTTAATTCTTCATATTATAACAGTAACAAAGGCTTTTCCAAGGCTTTTAAAAGGAAAAGAAGAAGATTCACAGTTTTGTTGAAGAGTTTTTGTTAAAGAGCCTCTCGAAGCCCCTAGTAAAATCTGAAAAATCCTCCAGAGTGGGCGGTGAAAAAGTTACATAGTGCATCTTTAACAAACAGTTAAACAAATCCTATGTTATAATAATAATAATCTATGTTGCTTCTTTACACTGTAATTTTAAAGCAACTAAAAGTATTCAAAGTCTTTCATTATACAGTACTCTGATTGGACTGTTTATTAGAATACAAAACATTTTATTTCAGGTATTCACTGCTCTGTAACTGAAACATTTTCACAGTATTTTCCCTTCACTGCACTGGGAGGTTTGAATGGGGCATTGCTGACACCTGGAGGACATGTAGGGAACTGCATCTGAACTCTGGGGAAAGGAAAAGTCCATAAAACATGAGCCTGTTCATGGTCCACGTGGATGATCCTGGTGTTCAGAATCAGAATCAGAATTACTTTTATTCATCCCCGAAGGGAAATTTTCTTTGTTACAGATGCAACCGACCAAGAGCATGTAGATCAAACAAGTTACAAAATAAGCTAAATACAATAAGATAAAAGATAAAAATAGCTCTCTCTGGGAAATTATTTACATCATTGACCTATTTATGACTATATACATGTGTGAGCAGGGAATAGGATGAAAAGGATAGAGTAGTTTGTGAGTTAAAGTGCAGCGTTCAACAGTTTGATGGCGACAGGCAGGAAAGATTTCCTGTGTCTCTCAGTGGAGCAGCAGCAGCCGCAGTCTATGGCTGAAAGAGCTCCTCTGATTGGCCAGCACCTTGTGGAGGGGGTGGGAGGGAGAGTCCAGAATAGTCCAGATTTTGTCCAGTATTCTCCTGTCCAACACCACCGCCAGTTTAAGTGCAGCTGAGACTTGGTGCTTTGTGTCTGGTGTTAAATAATGACCTTCTGTAACATTAGTGATAAGTGCACTAGACTCAAACGCAACTCTTTCAATTCTGCCTGACAAAAAATATAAAATGAAAACAGAAAATTGCCATTTAAACTTGGATGTACCTTCTGGGACATGAAGGAATTGTGAAAACAACATGAGATCGTCACTTGTGCAAAATTTGGTGCCGATAAAATCAAATATGTAAATTCAATTTTTTTTTTATTTAACCTTTATTTACCCAGGAAAGTCCCACTGAGATCACAAATCTCTTTTTAAAGGGAGTCCTGGCATCACACATCACTTTCACACTAGGCAATGTGGGTGAAGTGTCTTGCCTAAGGACACAACAACAGTTTTTGTGACTGGCGCCCCCCTGTGGCACCTGGAATTCCCAGTGTCTCCATCTAAGTACTGACCAGGCCCTGCTGAGCTTCTGAGATCTGACATTATATAATATTAGTGCTAATTAAGTATAAGTGCCCTAGACTCAAACAAAATCCTTTCAATTCCACAAAAAACATTAAATTAAAAGTGAAAATTGCCGTTTAAACTTTGGATGTATCGTCTGGGACACCAAGGAATTGTAAAAACAACATGAGATCATCACTTGTGCAAAATTTGGTGCAGATAAAATAAAATATGTAAATTTGATACTGTTTTTTAGTAGTCACATGGAAGGAACTCGGAGTAGACCCGCTGCTCCTTCACGTTGAGAGGAGCAGCAAATGTTCGGAGCATTTCTGGGCATTTTCCACCAGGAGGAGGCCCAGGACACGCTGGAGGGACTGTGTCTCTGGGCCTGGGAACGCCCCCCCCCCGTATACAGTGGTTTTTATCATTAAAAGTTGGTGTTTTGAGTTTTCCTGATTGTCTTTTCGTCAAAACGCTCCTGTGTTTCACCTCTGCACAAAGTCACAAAGAGCTGATGAAACCCTCTTTGAAAAGCTGAAATCCTTTGGTCGCTCGATGGATGGACGAGACGCTTTCTTTCTCTTCTGTCGTTTAATTTCACTGCAGACAAAAGCGCTCGGTCTGCGCTGTTATCTCTCGTCTTAATCAGGTCTGAATGTGTTTTCGGTCTCACGCAGCCTGTGTGATTCTTTAAAGAAAAAACACACAGAACTTTTCCCCACACACTGACAAAACACGTCACTGTTACGACTGCTACTTCATTTTGTAGAATTATTAAAGGTACATTATGTAAAGTTCTTGGAGGATCCCACAAGGAAAATGAGGTGAGAACAAACTTTGGACCACTGCTTGGGTCTTTCTGTGAGTGGAGTTTGCATGTTCTCCCTGTGTCTGAGTGGGTTTCCTCTATTTTTCCCCATAACAGAGGAGCTGTTAAGGACCAAAATAGTTTGCGTTTATGGTACATGCATGAAACTTTGATTCCTAACACCCCCAGGACTAATATTTCTGGATATGGAACCAAGTTTAATCTAACACTGGAGCTGAGAACTGCGAATGTCACAAAATGGACTGCGTAAAAACAAGGCTGGCATAAAAAATACTGCATAATCCCTTTCTTATGGTCTCATTTGCTTACCGTATTTTCCGGACTATTGAGCGCACCGGTATATAAGCCCCCTGCACATACAGAACGATTTTGTACTGTAAATGTACATTTATGTACCTGAACAGATTCTTTCTGAACAGTGCCTTTTAACACGGCAGCAACTGTGCTGATTAAAACGGGTCAAAAACAGAAAAGAACCGGTAATTGACCTTCATTTCTCCTGTGCAGTGAAACCACAAGTCACTTTAATCATCTCCCCTGGCGCCGAGCTCACAGCAGCAGCACGGCAGAGGTCTGCGGGGCACAGTCCCACTCCCGCCCGCTGCCGCAGTCTTCAGTCCCGCTACCGCCCGCAATAAGCTTTCAGAATGTTCTTTCAGAATGTTCTTTCAGAATGTTCTTTCAGAACGTTCTTTCAGAATGTTCTTTCAGAATGTTCTTTCAGATGCTCTTATTACATCCATGGTCCCGCGCTGCACTGTTTTGTGTTGGTCCCGCGGGTGCAGGGCTCTACAGCGGTTTCCTTCCTGGAGCAAGATCGATGCCTTCAACTTAAAACTTGCATCATACAAACTCCTTCGTGCTTTTCATGATGAAGGGGCGAGGATTTGAAAATAATTACCAGTTAGTAATTTGTCATGCGTGTTATATCTGCTAAATAAAAAGTAGCATATTCTTCTCCGTCTATCTTGTTTTTGAAATTCGTCAGAGCGCTTCTAGCGGTGGAAGAAAAAATCTAAATTTAGTCGCCCGCACTAAAAGCCGCATGGTTCAAAGCCTGGGAAAAAAGTAGCGGCTTATAGTCCGGAAAATACGGTAGTTATCAATTTTGCAATGTTGAACAAGCATTTTTTTCCTAATCTCCAAAGCATTAAGGAGGTCACGTGACCGTTTTCCTTGAGAATGTAGGAAGGGTTGTGTGGGTTCCCTGTGGTTGAAATCCAAGTTAATAAAATATATAACTCAAAACATGTACAAATCCTCCAGCTCAGGTAGTTCTGATGATAGTGAAGCAAACAAACAGGAGAGAGACGACCGAGACAGACTTTTATAGCACTTATTTTGGACACTCATTTGGACACACATTCAAGAATGGGTCAAATTTTCCTACAGGGATAAAAAGTGACCCTTTGGAACTGCCAAAATCTACTGAAATACAGGCTAAAGATACTGATGCTAACTTGAAATGGGTTTGAACTGTTCTAGTTTTGGTTTAGTCCTGGTTTAGACACAGGTCCGGATCCCCCAGATTAAAAACCAGGACAGCGAGTGACAGACCGGGCATTTACGTTCATCCTATAGGAAAATACACAGTGAGAGAGCGCCCTCATGTGGCTGAGAGGCAGAAATGCAAAGGCCACTGTCACATTTGCACTTTGTGTTGGATATAATACAATCATAACACTTCTTCACATTAGACTTTAGAGGAACAACAGGTAAAAATCGCATCATGAAAACAATTTAATAACTCCACATTTTTTGCAAATGTTTTCCAAATGTTAAATTAGCAAAATCACAAGACAAAAATATAAGAAAACGCCTTTATTTTGTTGAAATCACGTTTAAAGTATCAGAAAAACATGCTTCTTTTGTGTCTTGCAGAACATTTGGATAGAATTCATGCCACAATATGGAACTCTACCTCCTGTAATTTTATGTACATTGAAGGAAAAACCCTGCGTCCTATGCAGCTTTTCTTTCATGCGTGTTCAGTATCGAGGAGAGACGACCAAGATTCAATAGATTCAAATTAACAAAGTTTAATCCCTGACAGTACAATTCTAATCAGAGCTCTGGGTTTGAAGGATCCCTAAACAGCACACAATCTACGTGCGTCTTAGGTTAGGCACAACTTCCGAACGCACACACCCCCTTCAGCCTTTAAAGACAAGCATTATAAATATTCATGAACCTATGACTAAACATTTCCCCGTGTCCAGCTGACTCCATCTCCTTTCCCAAATTTGGTGTTCCTGTCGTCTCCTCAC
The DNA here is from genome assembly GCA_034769755.1 of Odontamblyopus lacepedii. Taxonomy (NCBI): domain Eukaryota; kingdom Metazoa; phylum Chordata; class Actinopteri; order Gobiiformes; family Gobiidae; genus Odontamblyopus; species Odontamblyopus lacepedii. The sequence continues at coordinate 934,630 of CM068347.1, forward strand.
AGCCAGACCTCCATGACCTTGAAGACATGACTTTTCCCACTCCTGGACAGAAAGAAACATGGACCCTGCCCTAATGATAAGCTCCGGGCCAGCTGTGGGCCTGCTCTGTACGCCTTTGTTCCAGAGATGTTAAAGGCACAATATGAATTTTATAATGACTGGTAGAAATGATTACATTCTTCATTACAAGGCATATATTAAAGGCACACAATGAATTTATAATCAGTAGTGAAAATGATTATATTCTTCAGTAGTAAAAATGATTATACTCTTCAACATCTAACATATTTTTCTACTTTTGTTTGCAAATTGCTTCTCGGTTAATGTAAAACTATAATTCATATTAGCAGCAGGAAGTATCCCTCCAAATAAAATAAGAGGATCAAATCAGCACATGTATGGAGTGGTTTGAGATGTCCACAGCCTCTCTGGACAATAGAGGAGGCAGGGCAAAGAGGCGAGCACTACTTTTTAAATAAATTGTGCTTTTCAGAGTACTTTTCTGGCCGTAACTTTTACTCCAACTTGAATTATATTTGTATTGAAGTAGCAGTACTCTTACTTGAGTAAAGGCTGTGCTTCCTCTTCTCGTTGTAAGTGAATCTAAAGTGACAAAAGCTTCATGCAATATGAAGTTATTTGAACATTTGTGTTTCTTGCAGCTTCTTCATGCAGTTTTTGATGTTTTGTCCTTCAAATTATATTAACTTCAAATTATAAATAACGTGTTACGGCCCGACACTTACCTACTTGAGTAGTAGTTCCCTGATACTTTTTACTCAAGTAGTGACTTCTTGGATCATTACTTTGTACTTCTATGTGAGTAATATGAGGATATGAGGCTACATCATCAGTGTCTTAACTTCTTAAAGACCGTTTTTATTGGTTGGCCTTCTTTTAGCTGGTTTTAGCTTGATTTGATTCCTTATTTCTTTTGATGGATACGAATGACAAATCCTGTTGGTGTATATGCCTGAAGCGGCCTGAGGGTGGCGCTAAAATTAGATTAGATTAGCCTTTATTGTCTCCCTTGGGAGAAATTTGTCTTGGGACAGGGGTACTCCTGGCACATAGACATACAACATACAGCACACACACAGTGGACACATCAATTCATACAGTTCAACATTTGATAATATTGCACCATTCCCATAATTAGCATATTTTTGCACATTCCCTGGGGCTTAAAAAGTGTAAAAGTCAGTATTGCACATTCCCTGGAGCCTACCTATGAGCAGTATTGCATATTCCCCAAAGCGTATGTGCAAATAATATTGCACATTCCCTGATGGCCATACAGTAATACAGTAGAGCATTATTTCTTCAAGTTCAGCAAGGAAATCGAAAGGGGAATAAAAGAACCTGTTTCTCCTGCTGGTTGGGACCCTGTACCTTCTTCCTGAGGGCATTAATTCAAATTGGTTGTGGAGGATGTGAGTCGGGTCATTACATATTTTACTCCCCAGTTTCACTAGTGTCTCTTGAAAGATCTCCTGAAGAGGACGGGGGGTCATGCCAATTATTTTACCCGCCCTTTTAGTCAAGCTTAAAATTTGAGCTTTCAGTTTGACAGATAGATTGCCAAACCAGGTACACATCCCATAACGAATAATAGACTCAATACATGCTCGATAAAAAAGAAGCATTACATTTTTGTCCACTCCGTAAACCCTCAATCTTCTTAAAAAGTACAGGCGCTGACTGATTCGTGAGCAAACAAATTCTACGTGCTTGCTCCAATTAAGTTGAGAATCAAAATAAACTCCCAAATACTTGTAACAAGTCCCTGCTCTATATTCTGACCCTTAACTGCAACAAAACTGTGGTCACCAACAGATCTTGGATCAAAAATCATTTCTTTTGTTTTGTCAACATTTAAGACAAGATTATGTTCTTCACACCACTTTACCACTTGTTCAATTTCCGATTTATAGACACCAATGTCTGTGTTTTTATCAAGTAAGCTAAGGATAGCTGTGACATATGTGAAAATGTTAGTATATAATTGTTTGCTGCTTTTGCAGTCATTTGTGTAAAGTGTGAAGAGGAGAGGTGAACTCACACAACCTTGGGGAGCCCCTGTGCTTAGAACCTGGATGTCAGATAGTGTAGAATTGATTTTTAACTTGTTGTTGTCTATCTGTGAGAAAAGCAAGATACCAGTGAGCAATGTAGTGGTTAGCACCCATCTGCAACAGTTTGGTAATTAAAACATTCGGTAAAATAGTATTGAATGCTGAACTGAAGTCCATAAATAATCTTCTAGCATATGAGGAGGGGTCTTCTAAATGCTTTAGAACTAAGTGTGAAGTTGTAATAAGAGCGTCGTCAGTGCTTCTGTTGTCATTATATGCAAATTGGTAATGGTCTAAATGATCTTTCACGTCCCTCTTTAAGAAACCGACCATAATGCGTTCAAACGTTTTCATAGTCACTGATGTTAAAGCCACTGGTCTGAAGTCCTTGTTTTCCTTTGGAGAAGGTTTTTTTGGTACAGGAATAATAGTTGCTTTTTTCCACATGGTCGGAATTAGTCCAGTGTCAGCTGAAAGCTGGAACAAAGGGGTCCATGCTGGGGTCAGTTTCTCAGCAAATGTTTTAAGGAGGAATGGCGAAATCCCATCCGGCCCACTGGCCTTTTTGGTGTCCAGTCTTTTGAAGGCTTTAGTAACCCCGTTTGGGTCAATAACAAGACTGTTTTGGGTAGAGTTAAAGTCTGTGACTGAAGACCAGTCTGGAGGTCCTGAAGGGCCCTGAGATTCAAAACGTTTGTAAAAAAGGTGAAGCTCGTTGGCTTTCTCATGTTCATTCAGGACAAGCAGTCCACTCCTGTCGGGTTTTAAATTGGTTAGGTCTTTAACAACATCCCACAGTTTTTTGGAATTTCTAGTGTCCAGTGCATCCCTGACCCGCCTGTTATGCTCTTCCCTCCCTTCTCTTATTAACCCCCTCAGTTCTTTGTCAATTGCTTTCAGCTCCAAGGTGTTTTTACACCGGAAAGCTTGCTTCTTACGTCTGATGCATTTTTTGATGTCTGATGTAATGTAGTCTTTATTGTTTGGATATACCTTTATATTTTTATGGGGAATTACAGTTTTAACACAAAAGTCAATGTTACCAGTCACTGCTTCAGCTATACTGTCTATGCTATTGTTCTGATAGAAAACGTCCCAGTCTGTAGCCCAAAAACATCCACTAAGTTCCATTATACTACTGTCCTGCCAAACACAGACAGTTCTAGTCACCGGTTTGCTCCTTTTAAGTGCAGATTTAAATGTGGGAATCAACATCACCGTGTTATGGTCTGAGTTTGACAGTGGCGGTTTGATTCTGGCAGCATATGCATTGCTAATACTCCCATAGCATTTATCAAGAATATTGTTTTTCCGTGTACCAACTTTGACATACTGGCAAAAACCAGGGAGGACATATTCAAGTGTGCAATGATTGAAATCTCCTAAGATGAAGATAGGGGCATCTGGTTTATTCCTTAGCTGCTGGTGGACACAGTCTGCAATAGCTGAGGCAGCCTTTGATGCATTTCCACTTGGAGGAATATATACTGCACAAATGAAGATGTTTCCAAAGTCTCTTGGTAAGTAAAAAGGTCTTACACTCAGACACAAAAGCTCCAGATCCGGTGTGCAAATAGTGGCTTTTGTTGAGTAGTTATTGCACCAAGATTTGTTTATAAAAACACATATTCCTCCGCCCTTACTTTTTCCTGAGTCACTGTTACGATCCTTGCCAACAGTTAAGAAGCCTTGCACCTGAGACAATTCAGCTGGATAGTCTTCTTGAAACCATGTCTCAGAGACAATAATTAGGCAAGACTCACGGTACTTGTAGCAGACTCTGGCGTTGAGGCGCAGTTCATCTAATTTGTTCCCCAAAGAACGGGCATTGATAAGCAGCATAGATGGTAGCAGTGGCCTGTTACTCATACGGCGAAGTCCGCGGCGAATGCCGCCCCTTCTCCCCCTTCTCCGCGGCCTCCGGGTTCGCTGTTGGCATACGAGTTCTCCCGGGACGTCATCTAGCAGACCCGGTCCTGGTGCAGCTCTGTCTCGGAGTGCCAGCAATAGTTCCCGTTCGTACACCCGCGAGGACTGATCACCCCCCTTGGGAACTCCGGTGTGAGAGTCCTGGCGCTCGCACAACATGTTAGCAAGCACTAGCAGCGCCAGCAGCCGGCCTGTGGTGGCTGCTTTCTTCAAAACAAGTCTGGGTTGCTCGCTCGCGGTCGGTTTAGTAGCCATTAAACAACTGCTCAATGTGTACCACTGTTAACATTCATTCAACCCCACATAAACATTTAAGGCATAAAATACCCCTGTGCCCGTGTCGCAGCCGTGCCGCGCCACCGGAAGATTGTTGGTGTAGCCTTTGTAAACAATAGTGTAAACAAATCACAACACCGGAACATGCTATGCTAACCCATAGCACTAGACTAAAAGAAGAGGTTCTGGCTGCAGACGCATAGGGAAAGTGTAGGTCTGCTCCACAAACCGGAAACACGTGACCTCCACCGGAAACACGTCACATCTACCATAGACTTTTTTTAAAATTTATATTCGCCAAACACTTCACATCTATCATACTTTTATTTTTATTTTTTATTTATATTAGCCGTGGCCCAATTCACGGGCAGATTGCCTAAATGATTTTGATGATGATTTTATTATAGTTTTATGTCTAGCCCACGGAGAAGCCCCGTTGCCGAGCAACCGAGACACGCTGCTAATGTTAATGCTAACCACACGTACCACGCAGATTATGCACAGGTAATCAAACTGTCGGATTTTAAGATCAAGTTATTCTAATAATTCTCTCCAAAACGAAAACTTATGCATAACATTCGCCAAACAATACGGCTGTATTTCTGGGAACAAACAGTGATGAGATATGCATTATTAATTACGTATTTTTAAATTGATAAGGGATTACATTTATGCAGGGAATGTATTTAAGCCAGTTTAAAAGATGGTTTATTATACAATCAAAGGAACGTCTGGAAATTATCTCATGAATAGTCAAACATTAAACCCACCACACGTACACAATGCATTAATAGGTTAGTACAAACAGCTGTGTGTCAGTGTGCTCTCAAATAGTTGTTCCCGTTTTGCTAAAGCAGGTGACAATCCAAAATGAAATTTATCTGATATTTATCTTTGCCAAATATGATTAGGTGGAATATCACCGCTTAACTGCAGTATAATAGTACATTCTTATAGTAAATGTAACTGCAATACAGTGGTTTATTCTCATAGTACATGTAAGTATAGTGACTATGAAAAGAGGCATCAAATAACTGGCACATTTCATCATGAATCAAATGTCAGTATAGAGTGAAAAACATTCAGATAATCTTATTATGAGCAAATTATATGTTTTTTATGTTTTGACTTGCACACTTGATAAGGTTATATAAGGCCACATTTATCCTGGGACACTGTTTTACCTCCGTTCAATCAATTTTTTCTTCTCTTCAAGAGGACTCCACTCTCCACTCGATCAATCGGCAAATTCTGATTCTGATTCAGTCTGTCTGAGGCTGGAGAGGGAGGGGGAAAGGCGGTCGTCATTGACGTGTTTCCGGTGGAGGTCACGTGTTTCCGGTATGTGGAGTGGACCTACACTTTCCCCATGCGTCTGCAGCCAGACCCCTCTCGAGTTTGGTGGTGTGGTAGCTAGGGATGGGCAAAATGAGGTCGCATGAGATGATGAGACCTCACAGCCAAGTGATTCAAAATGTGATTCAGTCATGAGATCTCACTTCGCTGCCACCTGCTGTTACTTTGCACACATTACAACCAAATTGTGCTGTGTTTTTCGTCTACATTGTTTGAACTCACACATTGGTTATTTGTAAAGGACTGTATAAAAAAATAAACTATGTCACACAAATATCTCTTTCATTGATTTTTATTTAGAAATCCAATTTTTTCCAGGGTTTTAGGGCCGAGGCGGTTTCTTTTTTTTGAAAGAATGTCTCCAGCCTTGGAGAATACTCTCTCACATGGGACTGAGGATGCCGGGGAGCACAGGAAACTTTTGGCCAGTTTATTTGGCCAGGATTATTAGTGGTTCCTAGAGTGTCTAAAAGTACAGTGGGGGGGAGAGCCTTCAGTTACCAAGCTCCTGTGTTATGGAATCAACTCCCTGTTGATGTTAAACAGGCTCCACAGTCTCTTTATTTAAGACCAGGCTTAAAACCTTCCTCTTCGGAATAGCTTATGACCAGGTTACTTAGTTGATGTCACTAAGATAAGCTGCCGCAGGAGATAACAAGCTGGGGGAAGTGTGGCAACCTGAGCACTGTCCTCTGTTTCCTCCTTTTTTCTCATCAGCATCACTCACTATGTTCTCATCTGTAGTTTGTTCATTGCTATTCACATGTTGTCCCCTGTCCCACTCCCCCTGTGGAGTGGAACTCTTTCAGACGCCTGATGGCAGCTGGACCTCGCTCCTCCTCTTCGCCTGGCTCCTCCTCCTCGCCTGGCTCCTCCTCCTCGCCCGGCTCCTCCTCCTCGCCCTCTCCTCCTCCTCCTCCTCCCCGGCTCCTTCCCCACCTGGGTAGCTGTGGTCATACTGAACTGGCCCACGGGCCTGGACATCTATAGCCTGTCCGTCCATGGGAGTGGATCCCTCCTTCACTGTAGTTCTCCCCGAGGTTTCTTCTTTTTCCCAGGACCCTGGGTTTTTTGGAGTTTTTCCTTGCTGAGAAGGAGGGTCTAAGGACAGGGGATGACTGGACCATGTTTCATTTGCTGCTTTACATGAATGTTGTTTATTCCTGTTTTGATATGTCTGTGTGTATGTTTTACTCATCCATATCTTGGAACGCCCTTAGAGGCTGCTGTTGTTGCGATTTTGGGCGCTACAAAATAAATAAATTGAATAAAGGGTCGGGTACAACATTTTTGTTTTGGTCTGTAAACGGATTTGATTTATTGGCACACTAAATTGTATTGAAAATAGCAAGGTGCTCATCTCAAGAGTGCCAGAGTTCAATATGTGAGTTGTAACAAAAAACACTTTAGTCCAACCCAGACCCCAAGTGCACTTTGAATATTTAAACATTTACTATTGTGGTATCTGGTATGCTGCTGATTATACTTTATTTTCCTTTCTTTTGATGGTTGTTATCTCATCTGTGGGATCACTAGTTTGGAGCATTAAGGTGTCAGAGGTTAGGAGGATGTGCCCCCTAAGGACAATTGGTGGGACAAATGGTTGGGTTGTAAATGTAAGATTGGTCTGTGTGAAACAGCTTGAGGTCTCTAGACGATTGTTCTGGAGCCTAAGAGGGTAAAAGTACAGGGGACACCTGGTGATAACTAAGTATGTTAGATCTTCTATGGTTGGGGGTTGTGTTTAAGCCTTTGTTTGAGAAATTCCAGATGTAAAAGTGGGATGTCCTAGGGAACTATAAATGTAACCTTCACCCTTTGTTCTGGGTCTTCCTGCATTGGGCTTTAAGGGGATCCAGACTTAAATTGTCTGTTAATTGGCTGACTCTATTATCTGTAAAATAAATCATATTTACATTTATTAGAGTTGTTGTTGAATCATTTCTGAGCATCTCCCTCCTGTGAAGCATCTGGGGAAACACGGCTACTTTAGGGTAAGTTTTTGATTTGAGGATCTTAAACTACACTATTGCTTACGTCTCAAGGCAGTCAAGACCGTTCTTGTTTCTACTACTACCACTAACTTTCTAACTCGCTGACTCACTGACTCGCTAACTCCTACAAACGCCGACAACACCACAAGTGCCGCCGCAAATTGAAAATGCTTATAAGCGCTGGAGGTGGGTGAACCACTCTGACGTCACCACCTCTGAATGAGATCTCATCACGTGACTGCCTTGTTCATGATGCACGCCTCATTTTGAGACCTTAATGGGAACGGCCATTTTTGTTCGGTGCAGACCTCAAGATCTCATTTCATTTCGCCCATCCCTAGTGGTAGCCCGTAAGATAACAGGCCAATGGCAGAAAGAATGGGATGCAGAACAGAGAGGGAGACACCACTATGCAGTGCAGAAAAGTGTGAAAGGCGGAGACACCAACTGGGGAAGAGGCAGAGATGAACAAGTAATATTTGCAAGACTGAGACTTGGACACTCTGGTTTGGCCCTGATCTTGCACTGATTGGAAAAACAAATGGACTCTGTTCAGGCGGACAAGAAGAGACAGTAAAGCATGTATTGATGGAGTGTGGAAATGATAAAGAACAACGAGACCATTGTTTGTATATATAATGAAGAGTCTCAGACATGTGTCGCTGGCTCCGTGTTCAATCGTAACAAGCAGGTAATAGCACAGCATACAACAACGGTACTAGACGGACCGTACCATTCCAGAACACAGAGGGGGTTAGCCCCGTAACAACCATCTCTTCAAAGACTTACGGAGCTAGGGTTGAGTATATCGCTGACATCTCTTCTTGGGCCAACAATGTGTATGAAGGAAGTTATTGGGGCCGTTATTGACTTTGTCCATAATACAGATCTACATCTGAGAATTTGAGGTGGTCTGATCTGCGCAGTCCCCCAAAAACACAGGGAAGGCAGCAATACGCCAGGAGGCGTCTAGCCTGGCGGAAACGCAAAAGGACAAGAAGAAGTTCTCTCTTCCTCCTCCTCATTGTGCCTCCTGCTCGGCTCGGCGTGAAAGGCAAACCTGTGAATTTGTGGATTTTTCGGATTCCAAACTGCCTCTTCCTCCACGGTGAGTTGTTGAGCAGCAATCCGTGAACTATTGTGATTAGCGCTCGTATTTCTGTTGCTAAATGGCGCTTACCCAGATAACGACACGTATTCTCGGCGGGTTTTCTGCTCCGGACCTGCCCCAGATCTGTTTATGATGTCGTTAGGAGCCTAAATATGCTTCAGATTTGATACTGATCCACTTTTTTCTGATATAAATACACACAAGCAGCATTTGCATTGAAATTCACAAATTCACACAATCATAATTCGGATGTAGCGCAGGGATGGGCAATTGTTTTATCCATGGGGCCACATGAGGAACAGAAAATAATGTGGAGAGCCAAAATGCTTAACTCAATTCTGCAAAATATTAATTGTCTTGAAAGACAGTAAACCCGTTTAGTCTTGGTTTAGGCCTGTTTAAGACCTGGTTTAGACCTCGTTTAGTGTTAATTCCTTTCTCACAAAAGTCTTGCCCAGCAAAACTTGGAAAATATGTTAACTTCTTAGGTTCCTTTCTAAGACAATGTAGCCAAGTGTATTTTTTACCTTGTTGACATGTTTCGGCTGCTGCTGCTGCCATCTTCAGAACTGTCACCGGTGTTGGTGGTGACGTGTCATATATCAGCTGTTGTTACTTCCGGTAGGAAGTATTTTTGGCGTAAGTTGGAAAATATGATACTCAAATACCTGCGTGAAGTTGGCCCCCCAACAAACGCAAACCTACACAAAAACTGTCAATCGTTTGTGCTTCGTTTGTGCTGCAAAAAGTTTTGTTTGTGCGATTCTGGTTCTTAACATATTTGCAGTTTTATTTTCGGCCGATATCGTCATCCCGCCCCTCAAAATGTTAAATAGAGCTCAAAACAGGCAGAAAATTATAGAAAATGTTTGTATTTCGTTTGTGCTGTGATAATTTTCATTTGTGCGAGTATATTTCTAAAATTATTAATTATTATTTCTGCGGTACTTATAGACGTCATTTCCGCTCAGCTGACGGCGACAAAACCATAGACCGTAGCCGTGTCCCAATTCAGAAGGCTGCAGCCTCCGGAGGCTGTGAAGGCCGCAGCCTCCTGAAGCCGCATAGGCCGCAGCCTCCTGAAGCCGCATAGGCCGCAGCCTCCTGAAGCCGCATAGGCCGCAGCCTCCTGAAGCCGCATAGGCCGCAGCCTCCTGAAGCCGCATAGGCTGCAGCCTCCTGAACACACCTCCGTGGACCGCGTGGCCGTGTCGAAATGGGACAGGTCCAGCCCACGGAGCCGCGCCCGTCGCCCAGCAGCCGAGACACGCTGCTAATGCTAATGCTAACAACACGCACCTGCAGATTACCCGCACAGATCATGAACAAAGATTACGCACGGGTAATCAAACTGTCACATTTTGAGAACAAGTTATTCTAATAATTCCAAAACACATTTTATGGCTAAAATATTGCTGCTTCTTCAATACATCTAAAATAGGCTAAATTACCTTAAAGTTTCAAAAACAGTGATGAGATGTGCATTAAGTATTTTTAAATTGATAAGGGATTACATGTGTACAGGGAATGCATTTAAGTCATTTTATAAAGACTCTCCTTTGAGAAAAAATGGTTCATTAAACAATCAAATAAACTTCTGGAAACACTTTGTCATAATATGAAGAGTCAAACATTAAACCCGTCACACACACACACACACACACACACACACACACAATGCATTAATAGGTTAATAATAAGTAAATAAAACATGTCAGTGCACTCCCATTGTGTAACTTTTTTTTTTTTTTTTACAGAAGCAGGTGCCAATCCAAAATGAACAAATTATCTTTGCCAAATATGATCAGATTGAATACTGCTTCACTGCAGTACAATAGTGCATTCTTATAGTACATGTAATTATAGTTACTATTAAAAGACACATCAGATAACTGGGACATCTCACCGTGAATCAAATGTCACAGTGAAAAACGTTCAGATAAACTTATTCTGAACCTAAACTGCCTGGAGACATCACTATGAGGACACATTCAGGACAGCAGCAGACAGCGGTGCAGGAAGCCAGATGCACCCAGAGGCCCCACAGGTCTTCTGCAGGTTGTGACTCTGCAGGTTGTGACTCTGCGGGTCGTGACTCTGCGGGTCGTGACTCTGCGGGTCGTGACTCTGCGGGTCGTGACTCTGCGGGTCGTGACTCTGCGGGTCGTGACTCTGCGGGTCGTGACTCTGCGGGTCGTGACTCTGCAGGTCGTGACTCTGCAGGTCGTGACTCTGCAGAAGTCCTCAGTGACTCTGGACATGGACAGTGGAGACATCTTGTATCTTCTGAAGGAGGAAGAGCAGAATGAACCTTACATCTGATTGGTTCTGTTGGTTCAAAGTCCTGTCCTGCAGAGTGAAAACCTGTAATGACACATTAAGAAAACTACCAACTATTACAGGAAAATGAGGTCCACAGAGCAAAGTACATTCACATCCAAAGTGTTGTGTCCTCATCCAGGAAGTTGCAGATGAGAAAAGAAAATTCATATAAAACATTTCAAACAGTTTTCTCATTGTTATATTAAATGTGACTGGCCTAACAGACACAGGTGTCAATATAATGTATTCCCAGAATGAAATGCATGTGTGGGAGGCTTATATCACGTGATTTACAAGTAAATATTATTATACTGCATGAAATAATGTGTGTTTTTACCTGACCTCCGAGCTGCCCCTGTCCGTGAAAACGTGGCATTTCTTCCTCTTTAATCACTCCATGATCTTTTCCCCTAAAAGTAAGAAAAAAACATTAGTGTTTGATGGAAATCTGTCCATGAAATAATGAAATGAATGAAAGTCTGAGCGGACTTGCTTAGCTGTAAATTACTAGCCAAACTTTTAGCTCAAAGCTCCAAAGTTCACGCAGTTAAAAACAAACTTTTTGGACAGTTTTGTGGGAGTTATGGCCGTATTTTAAGTTTACCGTTGTGTTAGTGATGATTTCCAATAGTTAAAAGTGTGTACTCACATGTCTGCTTTTCGCTCCGTGTTTTGCGGTCTGTGTTTTTCGCTCTGTGTTTTTGCTGTTTTCGAACATTACAGCCGCTGCGCGGTGCATGCTGGGATATTGGAGACCGTGAAGGATACTCGGATGTAGCCTTCGTTCACGGCCCGATCTCCATAGAAACGAGGCCGGTTTTAAGACTGCATTTGAAGGCTGCACGAAATATAATGAAATGGGACAGGCCTTGGTTTACCGGAAGTGACGTATGCAGCCTTAAAACCAGCCTCCGGAGGCTGCAGCCTTATGAATAGGGACACAGCTCGTATATATGAGTGGACTAAGCTAACCCGTTAGCCGCCGCGTGCCAAACAGGAAGTGCTCCAGGAGGCTCTTCCGGCTCCTTCTCTCACTTTTTCCCATTGACTTACATTGGGATCTGATCGCTCCTCTCTCTGTACCTGTTGCTGTGGCCTCGTCATTTTGGTCTTAAAATGTTCGTATGAACGAGCTCTACATGATCCTGAATTTTTTTTCTGCTGTTTTGTCCGTCAAAAAAAACCTGTTCATAACATAGAGCCTGGCTCCAGATTTGCTCCTGTAGCCGTTAGCATCGTGAGCCTCATTTGAACGGCACTAAACGCTGTGGGTGACGTCACGCTCACTTAGTCCACTTCTTTTATACAGTCTATGGTCACAGCCCAACAGTCTTGGGCAGCCTGACGTCAGACATTGGGCTGCGTTGGGCTGCAAACAAGGAAGTAAATGCGGAAATGAAAATCTTTTTGCCAATGAGGCCATTGAAAACAACAGGGCGCCATCTTGAATTCATCTTCCAGATTTTATTATAGTTCTATGTGCAAAACTAGTGGCGAAAACTTTCTCAGGCTGTGGAAAAGTCTGTATTATTCTATAAAATATGAATCAAAAGCAAATTATTAAAGACTGTTACAGACTTTTTCACAGCCTCAGAAAGTTTTCACCACTAGTTTTGTGGAGTTTGCCGCCATCAGTTGAGCAGAGATGACGTCCTATAATTACCACAGAAATAATAATTAATACTTTTAGAAAGAAACTCGCACAAATGAAAACTGTCACAGCACAAATGAAATACAAAAGTTTTCTATAATTTTCTGCCTGTTTTTAGCTCCATTTAACATTTTGAGGGGCGGGATGACGTCATCTGTTGAAAATAAAACTGTAAAAATATCTTAAGAACCAGAATCGTACAAATGAAACTTTTTGCAGCACAAACGATGCACAAACGATTGGCGTTTGATGAGGGGCCAACTTCACGGAGGTGCTGCACACGCCACCGTTTATATTTCAGCCAAATGTAACTTGCAATGTAATATTCTTACATATGATTTATTATGTGTGATTTTATGTGTATTTAGTTAGCTACTTTTCAGTTTGCTGCTTTTTTCCTTGACACTTCCTTTCCCTTGTTCCTTTGTTCTCATGCAGAGCTACAAGATCCATCAACAGAATGACCTTCACATGTGACCAGTGTGGAAAGGTGTGTCCACATGCTTCTGTACTGAAAATACACTACAGAATCCACACAGGAGAAAGACCATACAGATGTGATGTTTGTGAAAAGACATTTTCACAGTCAGGCAACCTAGTATCACATATGAGAGTCCACACAGGAGAAAGACCATACAGATGTGATGTTTGTGAGAAGACATTTTCAGAGTCAAGCAACCTAGTATCACATATGAGAGTCCACACAGGAGAGAAACCATTTGAATGTGACCTGTGTGGAACGGGATTTAAGCGATCTGATGACCTCCGTCAACATATGAGAGTCCACACTCGAGAAAGACCATACAGATGTGATGTTTGTGAGAAGACATTTTCAGAGTCAGGCTCTCTAAAATCACATATGAGAATCCACACAGGAGAAAGACCATACAGATGTGATGTTTGTGAGAAGACATTTTCAGTGTCAAGCTCTCTAAAATCACATATGAGAGTCCACACAGGAGAGAAACCATTTGAATGTGACCTGTGTGGAACGGGATTTAAGCGATCTGATCAGCTCCGTCAACATATGAGAATCCACACAGGAGAAAGACCATACAGCTGTGATGTTTGTGAGAAGACATTTTCACAGTCAGGCTCTCTAAAATCACATATGAGAGTCCACACAGGAGAAAGACCATACAGCTGTGATGTTTGTGAGAAGACATTTTCACATTCAGGCCACCTAGTATCACATATGAGAGTCCACACAGGAGAGAAACCATTTGAATGTGACCTGTGTGGAACGGGATTTAAGCGATCTGATGACCTCCGTCGACATATGAGAGTCCACACTCGAGAAAGACCATACAGCTGTGATGTTTGTGAAAAGACATTTTCACAGTCGGGCAAACTAGTATCACATATGAGAGTCCACACAGGAGAGAAACCATTTAAATGTGACCAGTGTGGAAAAGCTTTCTCGATGTCATCCAGCTTGGTTAAACACATGAGAACCCATTTTAAACGCACACAGGAGACGGACCAGACGACTGAAAAAGAGGGAAGGCTTTCGGGTCTGAAACATGTTCAAATGTTCCAGAGTGAAAAGAAAAGCTGCAGCTCTGACCAGTGTGGAAGGACTTTGAGAAAACCTGCTCATCTGAAGGTTCACACTAAAGGAGAAAGAGCCGCTGAGGCCGGATCAAGTGAGCCTAAAGTCAGACTCAAAAAGCTGGAGATCAGGCTTCAGAGGCTCCTGTGGAATTGAACTCTATGTAGAGTCAGAAGTTAAAAGCTTAAAATCATATGTATGTAATATGTTTGTTTTTTATTAGAAAGAGGTTTTAGCTGAGGTTTGTCTGTATTGTTTTTAATTTGAGCTTTTAGTCCTGCTTCACTGCAGTTTCCTAATCAATTCCCTAATCTTTTTATTCTGTCTTGTATGGAAGGCCATTTCCACCAGTAAAAAAGACATTTTAAACAAGCCTCACAGAAAGTCAATTATGAGTTTGAAAGTCATAATTACAAGTTTAAAAGTCTTAATTACAATTTAAAAGTTATAATTACGAGTATTAAAGTCATACTTGTGAGTTTTAAACTCATAATTAGGAGTTTTTGAAGGTGTTTAAAAGTCGTAGTTTTCACCCACAACTGATGTTTATACTTTTCACGGCTGCTGTGATGAAAAAATGACATAAAATATTAGAATTAGAAAATAGAACCTGTTTTAGTGTTTTGAGCTTTGCAGAAGAAGAGAATGTAGCAACGCCTCCTGCATTACTACATTCTCTACTTGTACAAAACACAACTCCAGGTCTGTTTTTGAGGAGGGAACAGCATTAGAACGTGACTTAAAGCTCACATCAGTCTCTTTTACAGGGACCGTTTAAATGTATTCATCTATTATGGCATTATAATTATTACAAACCTGTTGAATAATTTGTTTTGAATGTATTTGTTTATGGCCCTATTACAGAACATGAGCTTGTAGAGTTCAGCCATTACAAATGAGTGGGAATGCTGTTGTTGAATGAATGTGCAATTATCGCCAATTTACCCCAAAAGTTCCATTTGTGTTCCAAAGTGTTAGAATAAAATGCTTATAATGATGAAGTTATTTAAAAATGTACATCAAACAGTCTCATGGTATAAGGCAGGCTCAGAGGATGAAAGAGCCTGTGTTAACACTATCTCTGCTAAAACCAGATGTGTGACCTCTTGTGACCTCTTGCTTCGTACTGAGCTAGGTTCCCGATCGTAAATTTGTACTTATCTGATCCAATGTAAAACAAAGTCATGATATACTTCACTATGTTATCTGTGGTAAGCTTAACGAGATTATGTATACGTTGACCAGGTTGCCTTTGTACTGACATGATGGATTGTTGGAAATTAATAAAACCGTACTGCAAGGGGAGGGGCTTTGGAAGAGCAGCGTGGACGAGCCTAGAGCTGCACGCACGGCCGTGCTCTCCCCGTGCAAGGCACGTAAAAAAGAACTGACTCAGTGGTTTGATTTAATCCCAATTGGTAGGAGACTGGCGTTTAAATGTCGTAAATACATTCACTGGATTGTGATTGTATAAAAATCATGACACAAAGCCTGAGGGAGATCGTGCCACTGTAAATAAAAGAGCTTTAGGCACCGTTTACACGTACACGGGTATTTTTAAAAACGGAGACATTTCCCTTCCTTCTCCGGTTAGAGTGGAGATTCTGGAAAACTACAGTTTGGCATTTGCGTGTCAAGTGAGAAAGTTTTAGGAGCTGTTGCTCCAAAAGTGCGACTAATGTAATCAACACTTTGGTGGTCACTGGGATACAGAAGGAGATGATGGTTTTGACAGCACCTAAGTATTATGTTGACATTCCTGAGAGCAAGGTGGAGCTGGACAGTGATGAAAAGGGGGGATCCATAGATGAAGGGAGTGTAGGGACTAACCATGCTTAATTTCCTGGTTGGGGTACAGGTTATGTGCTGGTAACCTCTCACCCTCCCCCCAACAAAGAGCCTCTGCTGTGTGCAAAGTACATGGGGCGAAGACGTCGTTAATAAATTGTTAATACACTTATTAAAGGGACTCTATGATTATCAGTAATCCAATATAATCCAAATGTAATCACTTTATAATTATACTCTGAGTGTTTGCACACAATGCAGGTGCAACAGTTTTGCAATAGCTTCCAAACATGGACAAGACCACAGATTACACAGATTGTTCTTGTTATTCAAATGTGTTCTGTTAGAATAATTATGTATATTATCCCATATTTGTCTTAATCATGTGTTAGATATTTGTGTATTTGCAATAATCTCTTTTGTGCTTCCAAACTGTGTGCAGTACTTTTCCACTTCTGTGCAGCTGAAGGCTGGAGTGGGGCTTATCAGGAGGCCCCATAAGACAAGGACGGTCTGAGTTTGGCAAAACATGAACTGAACCCAAACATGAACTCAAACCACAGCGTAATCTCCGCACTCAGCCTGCTGTCTGACCCTGATCAAACATATTTGTACAATGCATAATCATATTTTATATTAACATATCATATCTTGGTGTTGCTGCTGTTTTCCCCCCTTCCTTTAGAGCAGCGACACCCATTGTAACCAGGGCCATCCTAATGTAAATAAAAGTGAGGAGACGGCGGGCGTGCTCCAGAGCGGGTTGGAGAGTGTATCTGGGCACGTCTCAATCCGTTCTCCTCGTGAGTTAAACTAAATAATCTCTCTTGTCTTTCTTCTCTGAATGTTTTAGATGGTGTTTAACCTGTTTGAACCTAACACTGTCAATCAAGCCAAATCAAATAAATCAAGTCTTACCTTTGCCTTCTTTACATCTGAAATAAATCCCATCTGCATAAAACTCCTTTCTGTGAGTAATCCAACACTCTCCATGCTTAAAGAGTGTTCGACAGGACAGGACTCCCCGCGGGTTGGTTTAGCCTGTGTTTGGGTCAGACTGCGCCTTCTCCGCGCTGTGATTTGCTGGTGCTCCTGTCCATCAGAGAGTGTGTAGCACGGCTGTATTCTCCTGGTTCTGCCCATAGAACTATAATAAAATCTCTCTGATTACATCCATGGTTCTGCCCTTTCCAACAAGCCCACGAACACCGTGATTGTCAAAGCTTTATTGACCTGGAGAGGAGGGCAGCGCGAGCACAGCTGTTGTCCGTAAACACAGAGCGCACGGCTAACTTACTTTTAGCACAGTTTTGGAGCACTTTGGGATCTTTTTACGTTGGAATTAAGGATTTCACGCTAGGACCTGTCTACACAAGAGGTTTTACACATAATTCTGAGTGATTTTACTGCACGGATACGGATACCAGTGGATTACCACAGCTCCTCCATGCTAGCATGATAGCCGGCTCTTGGCTTACATCTACGAGTTATCACCAAAACAAGACATTTATGTATCTATTCTATTCACAATTATAAGCTTGTAAGTAACATGTTATGTTATACATGTTTTTTCATTAGACGCTCCAGTAGTTGCTGTCCAGCCGTAATCTCATTTTCTTCTTTCGAAAGTAACTAATAAAACAATAAATCCTTTTTGTGCACCACTTTGTAAACATGGCTTCCATTTGGCCGCTCACTTAGGGTATGCGTGTTTACACAAAGTCTTAGCTTCAAAACAAGACTTTCCACGGAGTTTTCCATAAAGTGTCTGAAGTTCAAGCCCGTGAATGAAACGAGCGCCTCCATTTTGTGCTGGTCCCTAATGTGCACAGACCGCACCGCCTGATGCATCATGGGTGAATCAGTTTGTCAATCACAAAAACTTGTGGCCAGTCAGTGAAGCTTTCCATAAAGAGAGAGGACAGATCTGAGATCAGATCAGAGCTGCTGTTAGACTGCGTAAAGCACAGACCGTCACCATTTTGCGCTGCGCCGGATGATACGCATCAGTCTGCGGAGTTTTTATTCAGCCGAGTTTGCGCTGTTGTTTTGCACTGTTTGCCTGAAAATCTAAATAAATAAAAAAGTAATATTTTTGCTATTTTGTTTATTTATTTATTTTTTATGTGAACAAAGAAGCATAATAATAAGTACTGGATGGTTACAGTGCTAAAATAGAATTATCTGAAAAAAACTTTGAAAATCAGGTTATAAGTGATATTTATAGTCACCAAAGTGACAAAATATGTTTCATATTGCTAGTAGTGATAAAATGCATGTAAAGTAGTTTGGCACAGAAAAGGATCTCTTGTGCCGAATTTACGATTTCATACAAAAAGTTCCACATTATCAAAATGGCTGTATCTAGAGGTCTGAGATTTGGCACAGTTGTTGCCAATACTATGGACAGTTGCTGTGGTGAGTTTGAAATGTATAGCATGAAGTATGTCTTCAGGAAGGCCTTTTATTTTATTTTATTTTTTTCTGAGGCCAAAAACAAACTTTTTGGGCATGTTTGAACAAGTACTGCAAGCTGTGAGTCTTCTAGACAAATCTAAGACAGATCTACATAAACTCGAAGGTCTGAGCTTTCAAATGATGCATCCACAAAGCCTCTCGACTGTAAGGTACCAAACAATAAGCTTTTAAATTTGGGTTTGCACAATTTGAGAAAAACAGCCAGTGTGAGGTGGGCCTTAACAGGCTAATCCGATGCCACAATAAGTGTTTCTGGCACTGGATTCATATGTTTACAGAATGATCGTAATCCGTGTGCACAGGCTGTTTTATTGTTGTATATGTCATGTATTAGGTTGAGTTCATTTAAACAGTGGGGATATCTAAACCTGTAATTGTTTGGCAGTGCTTCAGGAGGAGGATCTAAATGCTCCGCTGAACATTTTTATGGATACTTTACTTTGGTTAGATGAGGATCTCCAGACTTTCATGATTCAAAGGGACAAGAGAGCACGAACCACAACAGGCTAAGATATAAAGCGACTAACAAAAAAGAAAGACACTTTAATCTTTGTATAAAAACACTTTAATTTGAATCATTTTATAAAATATGTCACATGATTGACTCTACTCTAAAACAGCACCTTAAACAAAAGCACAAAAGCACATGCAAGTCTGCCACATGCACAGCTGTCACGTGCACTGCTCTCTTGTGCACAGCTGTCACGTGCACTGCTCTCTTGTGCACAGCTGTCACGTGCACTGCTCTCTTGTGCACAGCTGTCACGTGCACTGCTCTCTTGTGCACAGCTGTCACGTGCACTGCTCTCTTGTGCACAGCTGTCACGTGCACTGCTCTCTTGTGCACAGCTGTCACGTGCACTGCTCTCTTGTGCACAGCTGTCACGTGCACTGCTCTCTTGTGCACAGCTGTCACGTGCACTGCTCTCTTGTGCACAGCTCTCAGTTTTACAGCAGAGTTTAAAGATAAACAGCCTTCATTTTTTTCTGAAATGTTCTTCATGTTTGACTAACAAAAAGCTCCAGCATCTCCAGGGTCAGGGTGAAATCCCAGAGTCTCCAGGGTTAAGGTTAAGTTAGGGTCATCTCCAGCTCGGTCGCAAAGAAATCACCAAATTCACAAATGAAATGGTGGTTTAGTCTCTGCTACAGCTCAGAAATGTAAAGAACCTTTTAAATACACACATACTGTACATTGAAGTGTTTTAAATACAAAAGCTTTTGCTAACCCGACGCCAAAGCTTTTACAGCACAAATGGAACATTTCCACTGGAACTACGAAACTAGGCTAAATGTTTCATTCACAAGTTCAAGTTTTCAGTCGGCCTCTGGTGTGATCCTTCATTGTTTCAGTTGCTGTGGTTACACCAGCTCTGTTGAACCGCTTTTGCTGTGGTGTTTAATTTACAATTAACTTCAATATTTGCATTTAAAAATGTAATTTAAACAATCCAAAATGTATAAACATTTATATTTTTGCTGCATTCATCTTGGGAAAGTCACTTCTGTTAGGGGGCGCTACGCTCAGATCATGTGACTCAGGGGCCATGTGATCAGTAAAATCATCAAACCCCCCACTCATAGACAGAGTCCTCAGGTTTTCTTAAGTCCAGGCTGAGACCAGGTCCATTGAAGTATTTTTGGTTTCTCAGTTTTCATCAGAACTTCTAGAGCTCCAGAGCAGCTTCATCTTAAACGTCACCAGTGAAAAAGGAGAAAAGAGTCATGTGACCTCAGGTGTGTCAGGTCTCGCTCTCCTCTGGAATGTCCTGCAGATCTGTGAAACACAAACATTAAACATGAGTCCTTCTGCATACTTTAAACCAATAATAATATTATAATTATTATTCTCACCTCTGGGGCTGTCTGATCGCTGAGATGTGTTCTCATTGGTCCCATCCACAGCGTCCTCTTCCTGATCGGCCAATGGAGCGCGAGCATGGCGCCTCAGCTCTGCCAATGGGACGAGAGCATGCAGCCGTGTCACTTCCTGTTGTAGAAGAGTGACTTGGCGACGCAGAAGTCCCGCCTCCCCGTCCTGCCCTGCTCCCCCGCTCAGGGGGGCGGGCCCTAACTTGATGGACAGCTCCAGGAGCGAATCCTGACGAATAACAGCAGCCTGGGGGACGGGCAGAGGAAAGGTTCAAATGAAATGAAAAGGACAGGCCTCTGTGTTTGTGCTGCTGTGACTTTATTATTTGTGACTTTTATTATTCAAATGCAGATCTGTTATAACGAGGCTTAAAGATTTATTATTCAATTCCAGATGAATTATACAGAGTCTATACCTGTAGCGCGTGGAGCTGAGAACTGAGAGTCACCAGCCGCTGACACACCACCTACAAAATAAAAGAGCTGTCAGAGAAGCACCGTCAGGTCTACAAATATCAGTACATCCAGGGGAGTTCTTACCTGAGTCAGGGTCGATTCTTGGAGTTGGTTTCCGTTTTTATCCTAAACACAGAACATTTTTTATTTCAGCGTACATGTCTATAAAGGCCCCTATTATTATTATTAAAATCATTTTTTTTTTTTTTTTTTTTTAAATTTAACCAGGAAAGTCCCATTGAGACATGAATCTCTTTTTCAAGGGAGTCCTGCCCTGCACACACCACTTTTATACTAGGCAATGTGGGTGCTGTGCCTTGCCTAAGGACACAACAACAGTTTTTGTGCCCCCTGTGGCACCTGGACTTCCCAGTGTCTCCATCCAAGTACTAACCAGGCCCTGCTGAGCTCCTGAGATCTGAGGGATCAGGCTTTGACGAGCCAGTGTGGCCACAAGTATTATTATTATTACACAGTGACTCAGAGACATGAGGTTTTTACCTTCGAGGAGCCGCCGTTCACCTGGACACAGCCGTTTGGCGCCGACTCATCTGGAAAACCAGAGGCACATTTACTCTATCACATTTATGGAGTTATGAAGTTCTAACTCCATCAAACCGAAGTTAAAAAGAACCAAGAGAACAACAGGAGTATCCAGGTCAGGCCCAGAGGAGTGAACGCTCAAGATTCAAGATTGTTTATTTGTCATATGCAGGTTCAACACAAGGTTTACAGGGCAATGAAATGCTTAGGATGAGAGAACCGTAGACTCGCTAAGATATTCAAGTACTAATAGCTGCAAGGGAAATAAGTAAACACTATAGTAAAAATATCATAAAATATAATAAAATACAGATATAATAAAAATGTAATAAAATATAATATACCAGGTGCAGGTAGGATTAAATAAGGTGTGGGTAGAGAGGCGGGTATATGGAGGGACGGGGTTTGTGGAGTGGGGCGGGGTTTAAGGCGGGGTTTGTGGAGAGAGGCGGGTATATGGAGGGACGGGGTTTGTGGAGTGGGGCGGGGTTTAAGGCGGGGTTTGTGGAGAGAGGCGGGTATATGGAGGGACGGGGTTTGTGGAGTGGGGCGGGGTTTAAGGCGGGGTTTGTGGAGAGAGGCGGGTATATGGAGGGACGGGGTTTGTGGAGTGGGGCGGGGTTTAAGGCGGGGTTTGTGGAGAGAGGCGGGTATATGGAGGGGCGGGGCCAGTCAAGGTGGACTCACTGATTGGCTGAGGGTTCCTCTGGATCTTGCAGTCCATCATGAGCTCGCTGAGCTTCTCCACTGAAATAAAAAACACAAAGACGTGAAGAAAATGGCACAAAGATTATGACCCGAACAGTCCAGGCAAAGCAGGGTTTTCCCTCAGACTAATTGGAATAGTTTTTGTGGGGTTATGTTTGCCCTTTACTCCATCAAAATGAACCTTTACACAATGAAAGGAGCTATGAAAAGGAGCATTTTTTGTATTACAAGTTTATTTGAAAATGAATCTGAATATGCAAATGAGCCAGACACTACTCAAATATAGGCTACCCAAAATATAGGCTTAATATTTTCGTTTAGTCCTACCACAATCAAACCTCACACAGTCAAAGTATATACAAAAGTAACATTTTTGATTTATAAGTTTCTTGGAAAAATCTATTGAATTCGTTGTGTGAAATTTCATTTTGCCGGAGTAAAGGGCAAACATGACCCCACTGGGCTGTTCTGTTCTATCGACTCAGGTCTCAAGTAGATGAGAATTTAACATTTTCTCAGTCTGGATTTCTCAGGATTTAGGGTTAGTTCTGTGTGTTGTTCTGGAACCTCAGAGAAATGATCTACGCCAGACTAAACCAGAACTGAACCAGGACTGAACCAGGACTGACCCAGGACTGAACCAGGACTGAACCAGAACTACAGTTCAGGCAAAGTGACTCATTTTTAACCAAAAATAGTCACTTTGCCTGATCTGTAGTCCTGGTTCAGTCCTGGTTCAGTCCTGGTTTAGTCCTGGTTCAGTCCTGGTTTAGTCCTGGTTCAGTCCTGGGTCAGTCCTGGGTCAGTCCTGGGTCAGTCCTGGTTCAGTCCTGGTTCAGTCCTGGTTCAGTCCTGGTTCAGTCCTGGGTCAGTCCTGGTTTAGTCCTGGTTCAGTCCTGGTTCAGTCCTGGTTCAGTCCTGGTTCAGTCCTGGTTCAGTCCTGGGTCAGTCCTGGTTCAGTCCTGGGTCAGTCCTGGTTCAGTCCTGGGTCAGTCCTGGTTCAGTCCTGGTTCAGTCCTGGTTCAGTCCTGGGTCAGTCCTGGTTCAGTCCTGGGTCAGTCCTGGTTTAGTCCTGATTCAGTCCTGGTTCAGTCCTGGGTCAGTCCTGGTTTAGTCCTGGTTCAGTCCTGGTTCAGTCCTGGTTCAGTCCTGGTTCAGTCCTGGTTCAGTCCTGGTTCAGTCCTGGGTCAGTCCTGGTTCAGTCCTGGGTCAGTCCTGGTTTAGTCCTGATTCAGTCCTGGTTCAGTCCTGGTTCAGTCCTGGGTCAGTCCTGGTTCAGTCCTGCTTTAGTCCTGCTTTAGTCCTGGACTGACAGTAGCGCGTCACCTTCACAGATGGCGCCGTGGAGCAGCGGCTCGGCCTGGGGGGCAGGGCCCGAATCAGAGCGGAAAAGGCGGCGACTGAAGTCGGTCTTGGGTCTCTCTGGATCCGGGTCCAGACTTGTGGCCTGGACCAGGTCTGAGAACAGTGTGAGTCTCTCCTGAAGCAGCTCCAGAACCTCACGGTCTTTCTGCTGGATCTCAGCTGGAGACGAGAGGAGACGAGTGTTAGGACGATGAGATGATGCCACATTTACATGAGAACTTCCCAATAAAAATAATTTAATGCTGAATAAACATGAATCCCACTTTAAAAAGTCCATGTTAACACATAATTCCTGATAAACATGATTATTGGGATTTAAACTTAATTCCAAAGTCGGGGGGTGGTTTATTCCCATTTTAACGCCAAATGAATTTATTCCTCGATGTTGTAAACCGGGGGCCCACACTTTTTCAACACGCTACTGATAAAATGACCCAGTCAGAATGATCGACCTACTACAAAAATGCGAATCATTTATTTATAATTATATTGAGAATCAGTAATGTTGTTTTTTACAGACGTAAAGCGTGAGGAGAGAATTCTCCAGCTGCTGCTTCATTATCATCGGAATCACTGTGAAAAAAGTTCTGATCGTGTTTGTGTCGGCGGCGAAACGACAAACCGAGATGACAGAAAAGCCGGGAGCAGCTGAAGTGTGGGTTTTCTTCCCAAAGACGGAAATACGTTTGTGTCGCTGTCCAATCAGAACCTTCCCCACTACAGACGCTGAGAACTATTAAACTGGAACTCTGGCCCTCTTTGTTCGACTCGTGGCTGTTGTCAGATGGGTTAAAGTGGAGTTAAGCTTCTTCAGTCTGAAGCAAATTGGTGTTTTACGTGGAAGTTCAGAACTTGCCCCCATCAATACACTAGTTTGTTGCCTTGACAGACTCACTGCCACAGTGAGATGTCCGCCGAAGAAACACTGATCTGTGCCGTTTTTTGGCTTCTGACAGAATTCAACCACCTCTAGCAACAGACTTTAGCTTCAGACAGGACAGAGTTCCCCTTTAAATAAAGGCCATTTAACCTGTTTCCACGGAAACCTCAATTCACAATTATTATTTCCATGGAAACTCCAAGGAGAAGATTTGAATTCCATACAATTAATTTGGAATGAAAAAACATCATGTAAATGTGCCCAATGAGACGAGAGGAGAGAGCACAGACCTCGCAGGCGCCGCAGCAGAGCCTTGTCTTCGGTCTCAATCAGTGGAAATTCGGCTCGAGATGGACAACTGCAAACAGACCTGGTTTAGACCTGGTTTAAGCTTCCTTCAGTTCTGGTTTATTCCTGGTTCAGTACCTGAGAACAGCCTGGTGGATCTTGTTGATCCAGGTCTTGCGTTCTTCTTTGGAGCTGGTGTGGAGCTCGTACATCTCAGGAGGCGTGCAGTCACTGATCAGATACAAACCCTTCTCCTGATTGGCTATGTCCCGAACGATGAGGCCAGTGAGAGAAACCACGGGGGATTTATCCTGAGAAACACACAGACACACACATGTTTTACAGTGGATTTTACCTGTCCACTGTAAAACACTCAGACACACACCTGTCTGTCCACTGTAAAACACTCAGACACACACCTGTCTGTCCACTGTAAAACACTCAGACACACACCTGTCTCTGTCCACTGTAAAACACTCAGACACACACCTGTCTGTCCACTGTAAAACACTCAGACACACACCTGTCTCTGTCCACTGTAAAACACTCAGACACACACCTGTCTGTCCACTGTAAAACACTCAGACACACACCTGTCTGTCCACTGTAAAACACTCAGACACACACCTGTCTGTCCACTGTAAAACACTCAGACACACACCTGTCTGTCCACTGTAAAACACTCAGACACACACCTGTCTGTCCACTGTAAAACACTCAGACACACACCTGTCTCTGTCCACTGTAAAACACTCAGACACACACCTGTCTGTCCACTGTAAAACACTCAGACACACACCTGTCTGTCCACTGTAAAACACTCAGACACACACCTGTCTGTCCACTGTAAAACACTCAGACACACACCTGTCTGTCCACTGTAAAACACTCAGACACACACCTGTCTGTCCACTGTAAAACACTCAGACACACACCTGTCTGTCCACTGTAAAACACTCAGACACACACCTGTCTGTCCACTGTAAAACACTCAGACACACACCTGTCTGTCCACTGTAAAACACTCAGACACACACCTGTCTCTGTCCACTGTAAAACACTCAGACACACACCTGTCTGTCCACTGTAAAACACTCAGACACACACCTGTCTGTCCACTGTAAAACACTCAGACACACACCTGTCTGTCCACTGTAAAACACTCAGACACACACCTGTCTGTCCACTGTAAAACACTCAGACACACACCTGTCTGTCCACTGTAAAACACTCAGACACACACCTGTCTGTCCACTGTAAAACACTCAGACACACACCTGTCTGTCCACTGTAAAACACTCAGACACACACCTGTCTCTGTCCACTGTAAAACACTCAGACACACACCTGTCTGTCCACTGTAAAACACTCAGACACACACCTGTCTGTCCACTGTAAAACACTCAGACACACACCTGTCTCTGTCCACTGTAAAACACTCAGACACACACCTGTCTGTCCACTGTAAAACACTCAGACACACACCTGTCTGTCCACTGTAAAACACTCAGACACACACCTGTCTGTCCACTGTAAAACACTCAGACACACACCTGTCTGTCCACTGTAAAACACTCAGACACACACCTGTCTGTCCACTGTAAAACACTCAGACACACACCTGTCTCTGTCCACTGTAAAACACTCAGACACACACCTGTCTGTCCACTGTAAAACACTCAGACACACACCTGTCTGTCCACTGTAAAACACTCAGACACACACCTGTCTGTCCACTGTAAAACACTCAGACACACACCTGTCTGTCCACTGTAAAACACTCAGACACACACCTGTCTGTCCACTGTAAAACACTCAGACACACACCTGTCTGTCCACTGTAAAACACTCAGACACACACCTGTCTGTCCACTGTAAAACACTCAGACACACACCTGTCTCTGTCCACTGTAAAACACTCAGACACACACCTGTCTGTCCACTGTAAAACACTCAGACACACACCTGTCTGTCCACTGTAAAACACTCAGACACACACCTGTCTGTCCACTGTAAAACACTCAGACACACACCTGTCTGTCCACTGTAAAACACTCAGACACACACCTGTCTGTCCACTGTAAAACACTCAGACACACACCTGTCTGTCCACTGTAAAACACTCAGACACACACCTGTCTGTCCACTGTAAAACACTCAGACACACACCTGTCTGTCCACTGTAAAACACTCAGACACACACCTGTCTGTCCACTGTAAAACACTCAGACACACACCTGTCTGTCCACTGTAAAACACTCAGACACACACCTGTCTGTCCACTGTAAAACACTCAGACACACACCTGTCTGTCCACTGTAAAACACTCAGACACACACCTGTCTGTCCACTGTAAAACACTCAGACACACACCTGTCTGTCCACTGTAAAACACTCAGACACACACCTGTCTGTCCACTGTAAAACACTCAGACACACACCTGTCTGTCCACTGTAAAACACTCAGACACACACCTGTCTGTCCACTGTAAAACACTCAGACACACACCTGTCTGTCCACTGTAAAACACTCAGACACACACCTGTCTGTCCACTGTAAAACACTCACACACACACAACACTCTGTCCACTGTAAAACACTCAGACACACACCTGTCTGTCCACTGTAAAACACTCAGACACACACCTGTCTGTCCACTGTAAAACACTCAGACACACACCTGTCTGTCCACTGTAAAACACTCAGACACACACCTGTCTGTCCACTGTAAAACACTCAGACACACACCTGTCTGTCCACTGTAAAACACTCAGACACACACCTGTCTGTCCACTGTAAAACACTCAGACACACACCTGTCTCTGTCCACTGTAAAACACTCAGACACACACCTGTCTGTCCACTGTAAAACACTCAGACACACACCTGTCTGTCCACTGTAAAACACTCAGACACACACCTGTCTGTCCACTGTAAAACACTCAGACACACACCTGTCTGTCCACTGTAAAACACTCAGACACACACCTGTCTGTCCACTGTAAAACACTCAGACACACACCTGTCTGTCCACTGTAAAACACTCAGACACACACCTGTCTGTCCACTGTAAAACACTCAGACACACACCTGTCTCTGTCCACTGTAAAACACTCAGACACACACCTGTCTGTCCACTGTAAAACACTCAGACACACACCTGTCTGTCCACTGTAAAACACTCAGACACACACCTGTCTGTCCACTGTAAAACACTCAGACACACACCTGTCTGTCCACTGTAAAACACTCAGACACACACCTGTCTGTCCACTGTAAAACACTCAGACACACACCTGTCTGTCCACTGTAAAACACTCAGACACACACCTGTCTGTCCACTGTAAAACACTCAGACACACACCTGTCTGTCCACTGTAAAACACTCAGACACACACCTGTCTGTCCACTGTAAAACACTCAGACACACACCTGTCTGACTAAAGAAAAACACTCAGACACACACCTGTCTGTCCAAAGTAAAACACTCAGACACACACCTGTCTGTCCACTGTCAGACACACACACACACCTGTCTGTCCACTGTAAAACACTCAGACACACACCTGTCTGTCCACTGTAAAACACTCAGACACACACCTGTCTGTCCACTGTAAAACACTCAGACACACACCTGTCTGTCCACTGTAAAACACTCAGACACACACCTGTCTGTCCACTGTAAAACACTCAGACACACACCTGTCTCTGTCCACTGTAAAACACTCAGACACACACCTGTCTGTCCACTGTAAAACACTCAGACACACACCTGTCTGTCCACTGTAAAACACTCAGACACACACCTGTCTGTCCACTGTAAAACACTCAGACACACACCTGTCTGTCCACTGTAAAACACTCAGACACACACCTGTCTCTGTCCACTGTAAAACACTCAGACACACACCTGTCTGTCCACTGTAAAACACTCAGACACACACCTGTCTGTCCACTGTAAAACACTCAGACACACACCTGTCTGTCCACTGTAAAACACTCAGACACACACCTGTCTCTGTCCACTGTAAAACACTCAGACACACACCTGTCTGTCACTGTAAAACACTCAGACACACACCTGTCTGTCCACTGTAAAACACTCAGACACACACCTGTCTGTCCACTGTAAAACACTCAGACACACACCTGTCTGTCCACTGTAAAACACTCAGACACACACCTGTCTCTGTCCACTGTAAAACACTCAGACACACACCTGTCTGTCCACTGTAAAACACTCAGACACACACCTGTCTGTCCACTGTAAAACACTCAGACACACACCTGTCTGTCCACTGTAAAACACTCAGACACACACCTGTCTCTGTCCACTGTAAAACACTCAGACACACACCTGTCTGTCCACTGTAAAACACTCAGACACACACCTGTCTGTCCACTGTAAAACACTCAGACACACACCTGTCTGTCCACTGTAAAACACTCAGACACACACCTGTCTGTCCACTGTAAAACACTCAGACACACACCTGTCTGTCCACTGTAAAACACTCAGACACACACCTGTCTGTCCACTGTAAAACACTCAGACACACACCTGTCTCTGTCCACTGTAAAACACTCAGACACACACCTGTCTGTCCACTGTAAAACACTCAGACACACACCTGTCTCTGTCCACTGTAAAACACTCAGACACACCTGTCTGTCCACTGTCAGACACACACCTTTCTGTACACTGTAAAACACTCAGACACACAACTGTCTGTCCACTGTAAAACACTCAGACACACACCTGTCTGTCCACTGTCTGTCCACTGTAAAACACTCAGACACACACCTGTCTGTCCACTGTCTGTCCACTGTGACACACACACTGTCACCTGTCCACACACACCTGTCTGTCCACTGTAAAACACTCAGACACACACCTGTCTGTCCACTGTAAAACACTCAGACACACACCTGTCCGTCCACTGTGAAACACTCAGACACACACCTGTCTGTCCACTGTAAAACACTCAGACACACACCTGTCTCTGTCCACTGTAAAACACTCAGACACACACCTGTCTGTCCACTGTAAAACACTCAGACACACACCTGTCTCTGTCCACTGTAAAACACTCAGACACACACCTGTCTCTGTCCACTGTGAAACACTCAGACACACACCTGTCTGTCCACTGTAAAACACTCAGACACACACCTGTCTGTCCACTGTAAAACACTCAGACACACACCTGTCTGTCCACTGTAAAACACTCAGACACACACCTGTCTGTCCACTGTAAAACACTCAGACACACACCTGTCTCTGTCCACTGTAAAACACTCAGACACACACCTGTCTGTCCACTGTAAAACACTCAGACACACACCTGTCTGTCCACTGTAAAACACTCAGACACACACCTGTCTCTGTCCACTGTAAAACACTCAGACACACACCTGTCTGTCCACTGTAAAACACTCAGACACACACCTGTCTGTCCACTGTAAAACACTCAGACACACACCTGTCTCTGTCCACTGTAAAACACTCAGACACACACCTGTCTGTCCACTGTAAAACACTCAGACACACACCTGTCTGTCCACTGTAAAACACTCAGACACACACCTGTCTGTCCACTGTAAAACACTCAGACACACACCTGTCTGTCCACTGTAAAACACTCAGACACACACCTGTCTGTCCACTGTAAAACACTCAGACACACACCTGTCTCTGTCCACTGTAAAACACTCAGACACACACCTGTCTGTCCACTGTAAAACACTCAGACACACACCTGTCTGTCCACTGTAAAACACTCAGACACACACCTGTCTCTGTCCACTGTGAAACACTCAGACACACACCTGTCTGTCCACTGTAAAACACTCAGACACACACCTGTCTGTCCACTGTAAAACACTCAGACACACACCTGTCTGTCCACTGTAAAACACTCAGACACACACCTGTCTGTCCACTGTAAAACACTCAGACACACACCTGTCTGTCCACTGTAAAACACTCAGACACACACCTGTCTGTCCACTGTAAAACACTCAGACACACACCTGTCTCTGTCCACTGTAAAACACTCAGACACACACCTGTCTCTGTCCACTGTAAAACACTCAGACACACACCTGTCTGTCCACTGTAAAACACTCAGACACACACCTGTCTGTCCACTGTAAAACACTCAGACACACACCTGTCTGTCCACTGTAAAACACTCAGACACACACCTGTCTGTCTACTGTAAAACACTCAGACACACACCTGTCTGTCCACTGTAAAACACTCAGACACACACCTGTCTCTGTCCACTGTGAAACACTCAGACACACACCTGTCTGTCCACTGTAAAACACTCAGACACACACCTGTCTGTCCACTGTAAAACACTCAGACACACACCTGTCTCTGTCCACTGTAAAACACTCAGACACACACCTGTCTCTGTCCACTGTAAAACACTCAGACACACACCTGTCTGTCCACTGTAAAACACTCAGACACACACCTGTCTGTCCACTGTAAAACACTCAGACACACACCTGTCTCTGTCCACTGTAAAACACTCAGACACACACCTGTCTGTCCACTGTAAAACACTCAGACACACACCTGTCTGTCCACTGTAAAACACTCAGACACACACCTGTCTCTGTCCACTGTAAAACACTCAGACACACACCTGTCTGTCCACTGTAAAACACTCAGACACACACCTGTCTGTCCACTGTAAAACACTCAGACACACACCTGTCTGTCCACTGTAAAACACTCAGACACACACCTGTCTGTCCACTGTAAAACACTCAGACACACACCTGTCTGTCCACTGTAAAACACTCAGACACACACCTGTCTGTCCACTGTAAAACACTCAGACACACACCTGTCTGTCCACTGTAAAACACTCAGACACACACCTGTCTGTCCACTGTGAAACACTCAGACACACACCTGTCTGTCCACTGTAAAACACTCAGACACACACCTGTCTGTCCACTGTAAAACACTCAGACACACACCTGTCTGTCCACTGTAAAACACTCAGACACACACCTGTCTGTCCACTGTAAAACACTCAGACACACACCTGTCTGTCCACTGTAAAACACTCAGACACACACCTGTCTGTCCACTGTAAAACACTCAGACACACACCTGTCTGTCCACTGTAAAACACTCAGACACACACCTGTCTGTCCACTGTAAAACACTCAGACACACACCTGTCTCTGTCCACTGTGAAACACTCAGACACACACCTGTCTGTCCACTGTAAAACACTCAGACACACACCTGTCTGTCCACTGTAAAACACTCAGACACACACCTGTCTCTGTCCACTGTAAAACACTCAGACACACACCTGTCTCTGTCCACTGTAAAACACTCAGACACACACCTGTCTCTGTCCACTGTAAAACACTCAGACACACACCTGTCTGTCCACTGTAAAACACTCAGACACACACCTGTCTGTCCACTGTAAAACACTCAGACACACACCTGTCTCTGTCCACTGTAAAACACTCAGACACACACCTGTCTGTCCACTGTGAAACACTCAGACACACACCTGTCTGTCCACTGTAAAACACTCAGACACACACCTGTCTCTGTCCACTGTAAAACACTCAGACACACACCTGTCTCTGTCCACTGTAAAACACTCAGACACACACCTGTCTGTCCACTGTAAAACACTCAGACACACACCTGTCTCTGTCCACTGTAAAACACTCAGACACACACCTGTCTGTCCACTGTGAAACACTCAGACACACACCTGTCTGTCCACTGTAAAACACTCAGACACACACCTGTCTCTGTCCACTGTAAAACACTCAGACACACACCTGTCTCTGTCCACTGTAAAACACTCAGACACACACCTGTCTGTCCACTGTAAAACACTCAGACACACACCTGTCTCTGTCCACTGTAAAACACTCAGACACACACCTGTCTGTCCACTGTAAAACACTCAGACACACACCTGTCTGTCCACTGTAAAACACTCAGACACACACCTGTCTGTCCACTGTAAAACACTCAGACACACACCTGTCTCTGTCCACTGTAAAACACTCAGACACACACCTGTCTGTCCACTGTAAAACACTCAGACACACACCTGTCTGTCCACTGTAAAACACTCAGACACACACCTGTCTCTGTCCACTGTAAAACACTCAGACACACACCTGTCTGTCCACTGTAAAACACTCAGACACACACCTGTCTGTCCACTGTAAAACACTCAGACACACACCTGTCTGTCCACTGTAAAACACTCAGACACACACCTGTCTCTGTCCACTGTAAAACACTCAGACACACACCTGTCTCTGTCCACTGTAAAACACTCAGACACACACCTGTCTGTCCACTGTAAAACACTCAGACACACACCTGTCTCTGTCCACTGTAAAACACTCAGACACACACCTGTCTGTCCACTGTAAAACACTCAGACACACACCTGTCTGTCCACTGTAAAACACTCAGACACACACCTGTCTCTGTCCACTGTAAAACACTCAGACACACACCTGTCTCTGTCCAGGAATCCAAGAGGATTTACCAAAGTGAATAATTGTTTCAAACCATCAGAACAAAAGCGAAACTAAACTCACGAGAGACGCGAAGGTGAACTTTTGGTCTTTGTCCTGAAGAAAAACAAGCACGTCGTTCATGAGCAGCACACGCACATCTGAAACACAAAAACAAAACACAAACGTGAGACAAAAAACGAGACACAAGGGCAGAGGGCATCTGACACACAGGAGGAGGAGGGAGGGCATCTGACACACAGGAGGAGGAGGGAGGGCATCTGACACACAGGAGGAGGAGGGAGGGCATCTGACACACAGGAGGAGGAGGGAGGGCATCTGACACACAGGAGGAGGAGGGAGGGCATCTGACACACAGGAGGAGGAGGGAGGGCATCTGACACACAGGAGGAGGAGGGAGGGCATCTGACACACAGGAGGAGGAGGGAGGGCATCTGACCTTTCATGCGAGACCCCTGGAGCCTCCAGAGAAGCGCCCCCTCGTGGAGGAGGCGGCGGCGGTGCAGCTCGCCCGATCGGAACACGCCCCCTCGGACCCGGGCCTCGGCGCGAGGGTCCAAACGGCTCTGGACCTCCTGGAGACGCCGCGTCCTCTCCAGCTCCAGGACCTCCCTGTCCACACAGCTCAGCACCTCCTTCAGGAGCTTCAGCGCCCGCGACAGGACCACCGACTCCTCCGGGTCCCCTGCAACAGACCAGAGTGAGACAGGGACGGTCCTGCAACAGACCAGAGTGACACAGGGGCGGTCCTGCAACAGACCAGAGTGACACAGGGGCGGTCCTGCAACAGACCAGAGTGAGACAGGGGCGGTCCTGCAACAGACCAGAGTGACACAGGGGCGGTCCTGCAACAGACCAGAGTGAGACAGGGGTGGTCCTGCAACAGACCAGAGTGAGACGGGGCGGTCCTGCAACAGACCAGAGTGAGACAGGGGCGGTCCTGCAACAGACCAGAGTGAGACAGGGGCGGTCCTGCAACAGACCAGAGTGACACAGGGGCGGTCCTGCAACAGACCAGAGTGACACAGGGGCGGTCCTGCAACAGACCAGAGTGACACAGGGGCGGTCCTGCAACAGACCAGAGTGACACAGGGGCGGTCCTGCAACAGACCAGAGTGAGACAGGGGCGGTCCTGCAACAGACCAGAGTGACACAGGGGCGGTCCTGCAACAGACCAGAGTGAGACAGGGGCGGTCCTGCAACAGACCAGAGTGAGACAGGGGCGGTCCTGCAACAGACCAGAGTGACACAGGGGGCAGGTAAGGTTCCCGTGGTGTCTTAAAGTCTGAATTTATGAATTTGGAAATAATATCTTAAAAAGACTTGAAAAAGTTTTGAATATCGGGGTCTCAAAATTTGTGCAGTACATAACGTCCCGTATTACATTTCTCCTCAAAACTCAAAACTTTAATTTATTAACTAGCATTATTTGGTTAAATAATGTTGCCTAAATAAAGAGCGGCAGAACCAATAATTGAGAACGTGAGGCACCGCGGACTGGGCGGGCACAGCTGTTCATTTAACACCCATAGGTGCGACTATGTGGGTCTGTCCATAACTGCAGCTCTGTATTACACCTGTATATGCCCCTATAGCTCTATATTCCCCTATAGCTGTTTTACACCTGTATACTCCCCTATAGCTCTGTATATTCCCCTATAGCTCTGTATATTCCCCTATAGCTCTGTGTTACACCTGTATATTCCCCTATAGCTCTGTTTTACACCTGTATATTCCCCTATAGCTCTGTTTTACACCTGTATACTCCCCTATAGCTCTGAATATTCCCCTATAGCTCTGTTTTACACCTGTATATTCCCCTATAGCTCTGAATATTCCCCTATAGCTCTGTTTTACACCTGTATATTCCCCTATAGCTCTGTATATTCCCCTATAGCTCTGTATATTCCCCTATAGCTCTGTTTTACACCTGTATATTCCCCTATAGCTCTGTATATTCCCCTATAGCTCTGTATTACACCTGTATACTCCCCTATAGCTCTGTATATTCCCCTATAGCTCTGTATTACACCTGTATACTCCCCTATAGCTCTGTATATTCCCCTATAGCTCTGTATATTCCCCTATAGCTCTGTATTACACCTGTATATTCCCCTATAGCTCTGTATTACATCTGTATACTCCCCTATAGCTCTGTATATTCCCCTATAGCTCTGTATTACACCTGTATATTCCCCTATAGCTCTGTATATTCCCCTATAGCTCTGTATTACACCTGTATACTCCCCTATAGCTCTGTATTACACCTGTATATTCCCCTATAGCTCTGTATTACACCTGTATACTCCCCTATAGCTCTGTATATTCCCCTATAGCTCTGAATATTCCCCTATAGCTCTGTTTTACACCTGTATATTCCCCTATAGCTCTGTATACTCCCCTATAGCTCTGTATTACACCTGTATATTCCCCTATAGCTCTGTATTACACCTGTATACTCCCCTATAGCTCTGTATTACATCTGTATACTCCCCTATAGCTCTGTATTACACCTGTATATTCCCCTATAGCTCTGTATTACACCTGTATACTCCCCTATAGCTCTGTATTACATCTGTATACTCCCCTATAGCTCTGTTTTACACCTGTATATTCCCCTATAGCTCTGTATTACACCTGTATATTCCCCTATAGCTCTGTATATTCCCCTATAGCTCTGTATTACACCTGTATACTCCCCTATAGCTCTGTATATTCCCCTATAGCTCTGAATATTCCCCTATAGCTCTGTTTTACACCTGTATATTCCCCTATAGCTCTGTATATTCCCCTATAGCTCTGTATTACACCTGTATATTCCCCTATAGCTCTGTATATTCCCCTATAGCTCTGTATTACACCTGTATACTCCCCTATAGCTCTGTATTACACCTGTATATTCCCCTATAGCTCTGTATTACACCTGTATACTCCCCTATAGCTCTGTATATTCCCCTATAGCTCTGAATATTCCCCTATAGCTCTGTTTTACACCTGTATATTCCCCTATAGCTCTGTATATTCCCCTATAGCTCTGTATTACACCTGTATATTCCCCTATAGCTCTGTATATTCCCCTATAGCTCTGTATTACACCTGTATACTCCCCTATAGCTCTGTATATTCCCCTATAGCTCTGTATATTCCCCTATAGCTCTGTATTACACCTGTATACTCCCCTATAGCTCTGTATATTCCCCTATAGCTCTGAATATTCCCCTATAGCTCTGTTTTACACCTGTATATTCCCCTATAGCTCTGTATACTCCCCTATAGCTCTGTATTACACCTGTATATTCCCCTATAGCTCTGTATTACACCTGTATACTCCCCTATAGCTCTGTATTACATCTGTATACTCCCCTATAGCTCTGTATTACACCTGTATATTCCCCTATAGCTCTGTATTACACCTGTATACTCCCCTATAGCTCTGTATTACATCTGTATACTCCCCTATAGCTCTGTTTTACACCTGTATATTCCCCTATAGCTCTGTATTACACCTGTATATTCCCCTATAGCTCTGTATATTCCCCTATAGCTCTGTATTACACCTGTATACTCCCCTATAGCTCTGTATATTCCCCTATAGCTCTGAATATTCCCCTATAGCTCTGTTTTACACCTGTATATTCCCCTATAGCTCTGTATATTCCCCTATAGCTCTGTATTACACCTGTATATTCCCCTATAGCTCTGTATATTCCCCTATAGCTCTGTATTACACCTGTATACTCCCCTATAGCTCTGTATTACACCTGTATATTCCCCTATAGCTCTGTATTACACCTGTATACTCCCCTATAGCTCTGTATATTCCCCTATAGCTCTGAATATTCCCCCATAGCTCTGTATTACACCTGTATATTCCCCTATAGCTCTGTATATTCCCTATAGCTCTGTATTACACCTGTATATTCCCTATAGCTCTGTATATTCCCTATAGCTCTGTATTACACCTGTATACTCCCTATAGCTCTGTATATTCACCTATAGCTCTGAATATTCCCCTATAGCTCTGTTTTACACCTGTATATTCCCCTATAGCTCTGTATATTCCCCTATAGCTCTGTATTACACCTGTATACTCCCCTATAGCTCTGTATATTCCCCTATAGCTCTGAATATTCCCCTATAGCTCTGTTTTACACCTGTATATTCCCCTATAGCTCTGTTTTACACCTGTATATTCCCCTATAGCTCTGTTTTACACCTGTATATTCCCCTATAGCTCTGTTTTACACCTGTATATTCCCCTATAGCTCTGTTTTACACCTGTATATTCCCCTATAGCTCTGAATATTCCCCTATAGCTCTGTTTTACACCTGTATATTCCCCTATAGCTCTGTTTTACACCTGTATATTCCCCTATAGCTCTGTTTTACACCTGTATATTCCCCTATAGCTCTGTTTTACACCTGTATATTCCCCTATAGCTCTGTTTTACACCTGTATATTCCCCTATAGCTCTGTTTTACACCTGTATATTCCCCTATAGCTCTGTGTTACACCTGTATATTCTTCTTTAGTCTTAAACAGTATTTCTGTCCTTGTCTTGAGTCCTGGAACTGTCAGATGACACAGGAACATAATCTGCATGTTCCTACAAGACAAAATACTTTTTTTATTAGTCTAATGAAAACAACAGGGTGAATCTTTATGGAAAATTTGGAGCAAATTTCTCTATAAAAAGTCATAAAAAGTTATGATTTAATTAACTGATTAATTAAAGAAATTATCTGTAGATTTGTCGATGAGTCGAAACACACCAGAGGCCACATCGCCCCTCGCGCCTGTCGCCCATGACCTGGGGACTGGACCGGCAGGGGCGGCAGGGGACAGGGGCGGCAGGGGACAGGGGCGGCAGGGGACAGGGGCGGCAGGGGACAGGGGCAGCAGGGGACAGGGGCGGCAGGGGACAGGGGTGGCAGGGGACAGGGGTGGCAGGGGATGGGGAGGGAGCAGGCAGGAGCAGACAGGAGCAGACAGGAGCAGACAGGGGTAGACAGGAGCTGACAGGAGCAGACAGGAGCAGGCAGGAGCAGACAGGAGCAGACAAAAGCAGGCAGGAGCAGACAGGAGCAGACAGGAGCAGACAGGAGCAGACAGGAGCAGACAGGAGCAGACAGGAGCAGGCAGGAGCAGACAGGAGCAGACAGGAGCAGGCAGGAGCAGGCAGGAGCAGACAGGAGCAGACAGGAGCAGACAGGAGCAGGCAGGAGCAGACAGGAGCAGACAGGAGCAGACAGGAGCAGACTGGAGCAGGCAGGAGCAGACTGGAGCAGACAGGAGCAGACAAAAGCAGACAGGAGCAGACAGGAGCAGACAGGAGCAGACAGGAGCAGACAGGAGCAGACAGGAGCAGACAGGAGCTGACCCTTGGTGCAGTCCAGGATCCTCTGCAGGAGGACGGGGTACTTGGTGATTCTCTGTGTGACCAGCAGGATGCACTCTTGGACGCCGTGACGACGCAGCAGTGGGCCGCGGCTCACACGCTGAGGATCATGGGAAACAGGAAGTCAGTTATCATCAGTGCACACATGTCCCCTAGCTCCTCCCCCTCCCCCTGGCTCCTCCCCCTCCCCCAGAATCACTTGAATCATTTCAGTCCTGGAGTTGCTGATCTCGACTGAACTAAAGGGAAAAGGAGCTGTTCACTGGGAAACTACCACGTCATGACATCACGAGGTGGAACAGAGCATTTGGAGCTTGGGAGATGTAGACAGACCAATAATAAAGTTCCTCAAACATGTGTGAATAAAATAAAACAACTCCAGCTGTTTGTGATGAGGAACATCAGAACGTTAGAACATTAGAACATGACTTAAAGCTCAGAGTCAGTCATCATGTATCAGAGTCTATATCGAGTCGCTTCCTTAGTGTTGAAATCAAGATAAAGCTCCAAATGCTCTATTCCACCTTGTGACGTCATGAGGTGTGAGTTTTCATCCAAATGCTCTATTCCACCTTGTGACGTCATGAGGTGTGAGTTTTCATCCAAATGCTCTATTCCACCTTGTGATGTCATGAAGTGTGAGTTTTCAGGTGAACAGTTCAGTAAATGTGTCTGTGACAGAGTTTGGGACTGACCCGAACAAACTGCTGCAGGCGGCGATCGCGCCCCAACACCTCTTTGTACAGCTGCACGGCTTTGGGGTGACGGCTGCAGAACTCCGAGTACACCTTCTTCAGCTCCTCTGCGTTTGGACCTGAAAACTGTGAGGAGCACCATCAGACTGTGAGAATAAACCATCAGACTGTGAGAATAAACCATCAGACTGTGAGGAGCACCATCAGACTGTGAGAATAAACCATCAGATTGTGAGGAGCACCATCAGACTGTGAGAATAAACCATCAGACTGTGAGGAGCACCATCAGACTGTGAGAATAAACCATCAGACTGTGAGGAGCACCATCAGACTGTGAGAATAAACCATCAGACTGTGAGGAGCACCATCAGACTGTGAGAATAAACCATCAGACTGTGAGGAGCACCATCAGACTGTGAGGAGCACCATCAGACTGTGAGAATAAACCATCAGACTGTGAGGAGCACCATCAGACTGTGAGAATAAACCATCAGACTGTGAGGAGCACCATCAGACTGTGAGGAGCACCATCAGACTGTGAGAATAAACCATCAGACTGTGAGGAGCACCATCAGACTGTGAGAATAAACCATCAGACTGTGAGGAGCACCATCAGACTGTGAGGAGCACCATCAGACTGTGAGAATAAACCATCAGACTGTGAGAATAAACCATCAGACTGTGAGGAGCACCATCAGACTGTGAGAATAAACCATCAGACTGTGAGGAGCACCATCAGACTGTGAGAATAAACCATCAGACTGTGAGGAGCACCATCAGACTGTGAGAATAAACCATCAGACTGTGAGAATAAACCATCAGACTGTGAGGAGCACCATCAGACTGTGAGAATAAACCATCAGACTGTGAGAAGAACCATCAGACTGTGAAGAACCATCAGACTGTGAGGAGCACCATCAGACTGTGAGAAGAACCATCAGACTGTGAGAAGAACCATCAGACTGTGAGAAGAACCATCAGACTGTGAGGAGCACCATCAGACTGTGAGAAGAACCATCAGACTGTGAGGAGCACCATCAGACTGTGAGAAGAACCATCAGACTGTGAGAAGAACCATCAGACTGTGAGAAGAACCATCAGACTGTGAGGAGCACCATCAGACTGTGAGAAGAACCATCAGACTGTGAGGAGCACCATCAGACTGTGAGGAGCACCATCAGACTGTGAGGAGCACCATCAGACTGTGAGAATAAACCATCAGACTGTGAGAAGAACCATCAGACTGTGAGAAGAACCATCAGACTGTGAGAAGAACCATCAGACTGTGAGAAGAACCATCAGATTGTGAGGAGCACCATCAGACTGTGAGGAGCACCATCAGACTGTGAGGAGCACCATCAGACTGTGAGAATAAACCATCAGACTGTGAGAAGAACCATCAGACTGTGAGAAGAACCATCAGACTGTGAGAAGAACCATCAGACTGTGAGGAGCACCATCAGACTGTGAGGAGCACCATCAGACTCGTTGGCTCGCTCGAGTTTGGATCGTGTTTGTGTCAAAGACGACAGAAAAGCCGGAGCAGCTGAACTGTGGGTTTTCTTCCCAAAGACGCAAATACGTTTGTGTCGCTGTCCAGTCAGAACCCTCCCCACCCCCAGATGTTTAGCAGAATTAAACAAAGGTGATTTATGTTTTTCACAGAATCCTCAGTTCAGAATTATTATTTCCATGGACACAAGGAGAAGATCTGGATTCAGAACAATGACTTTGGAATGAAAAAACATGTTTAAATGTTTGTACAAGGTGATGGTTCGGGTCTCCTCCTCCTCCCTGTGGGTCTCCTCCTCCTCCCTGTGGGTCTCCTCCTCCTCCCTGTGGGCCTCCTCCTCCTCCTCCCTGTGGGCCTCCTCCTCCTCCTCCCTGTGGGTCTCCTCCTCCTCCCTGTGGGTCTCCTCCTCCTCCTCCCTGTGGGTCTCCTCCTCCTCCCTGTGGGCCTCCTCCTCCTCCTCCCTGTGGGCCTCCTCCTCCTCCTCCCTGTGGGTCTCCTCCTCCTCCCTGTAGGTTTGGGTCTCCTCCTCCTCCCTGTGGGTCTCCTCCTCCTCCCTGTGGGTCTCCTCCTCCTCCTCCCTGTGGGTCTCCTCCTCCTCCCTGTGGGTCTCCTCCTCCTCCTCCCTGTGGGTTTGGGTCTCCTCCTCCTCCCTGTGGGTCTCCTCCTCCTCCTCCCTGTGGGTTTGGGTCTCCTCCTCCTCCCTGTGGGTCTCCTCCTCCTCCTCCGTGTGGGTCTCCTCCTCCTCCCTGTGGGTCTCCTCCTCCTCCTCCGTGTGGGTCTCCTCCTCCTCCTCCCTGTGGGTTAGGGTCTCCTCCTCCTCCTCCTCCCTGTGGGTCTCCTCCTCCTCCTCCCTGTGGGTTTGGGTCTCCTCCTCCTCCTCCTCCCTGCGGGTCTCCTCCTCCTCCTCCCTGTGGGTTTGGGTCGCCTCCTCCTCCTCCCTGTGGGTCTCCTCCTCCTCCCTGTGGGTTTTGGTCTCCTCCTCCTCCTCCCTGTGGGTTTGGGTCTCCTCCTCCTCCTCCCTGTGGGTTTGGGTCTCCTCCTCCTCCCTGTGGGTTAGGGTCTCCTCCTCCTCCTCCTCCCCGCGGGTTAGGGTCTCCTCCTCCTCCTCCTCCCTGTGGGTTTGGGTCTCCTCCTCCCTGTGGGTCTCCTCCTCCTCCTCCCTGTGGGTTTGGGTCTCCTCCTCCTCCCTGTGGGTCTCCTCCTCCTCCCTGTGGGTTAGGGTCTCCTCCTCCTCCCTGTGGGTCTCCTCCTCCTCCTCCCTGTGGGTTAGGGTCTCCTCCTCCTCCCTGTGGGTCTCCTCCTCCTCCTCCCTGTGGGTTTGGGTCTCCTCCTCCTCCTCCTCCTCCCTGCGGGTCTCCTCCTCCTCCTCCCTGTGGGTTTGGGTCGCCTCCTCCTCCTCCCTGTGGGTCTCCTCCTCCTCCCTGTGGGTTTTGGTCTCCTCCTCCTCCTCCCTGTGGGTTTGGGTCTCCTCCTCCTCCCTGTGGGTTTGGGTCTCCTCCTCCTCCTCCTCCCTGTGGGTTTGGGTCTCCTCCTCCTCCCTGTGGGTCTCCTCCTCCTCCTCCCTGTGGGTTAGGGTCTCCTCCTCCTCCCTGTGGGTCTCCTCCTCCTCCCTGTGGGTTTTGGTCTCCTCCTCCTCCTCCCTGTGGGTTTGGGTCTCCTCCTCCTCCTCCCTGTGGGTTTGGGTCTCCTCCTCCTCCTCCTCCCTGTGGGTGTGGGTCTCCTCCTCCTCCTCCTCCCCGCGGGTTAGGGTCTCCTCCTCCTCCTCCTCCCTGTGGGTTAGGGTCTCCTCCTCCTCCCTGTGGGTCTCCTCCTCCTCCTCCCTGTGGGTTAGGGTCTCCTCCTCCTCCTCCCTGTGGGTCTCCTCCTCCTCCTCCCTGTGGGTTAGGGTCTCCTCCTCCTCCCTGTGGGTCTCCTCCTCCTCCTCCCTGTGGGTTTGGGTCTCCTCCTCCTCCTCCTCCTCCCTGCGGGTCTCCTCCTCCTCCTCCCTGTGGGTTTGGGTCGCCTCCTCCTCCTCCCTGTGGGTCTCCTCCTCCTCCCTGTGGGTTTTGGTCTCCTCCTCCTCCTCCCTGTGGGTTTGGGTCTCCTCCTCCTCCCTGTGGGTTTGGGTCTCCTCCTCCTCCCTGTGGGTCTCCTCCTCCTCCCTGTGGGTTTTGGTCTCCTCCTCCTCCTCCCTGTGGGTTTGGGTCTCCTCCTCCTCCTCCCTGTGGGTTTGGGTCTCCTCCTCCTCCTCCTCCCTGTGGGTTAGGGTCTCCTCCTCCTCCTCCTCCCCGCGGGTTAGGGTCTCCTCCTCCTCCTCCTCCCTGTGGGTTAGGGTCTCCTCCTCCTCCCTGTGGGTCTCCTCCTCCTCCTCCCTGTGGGTTAGGGTCTCCTCCTCCTCCCTGTGGGTCTCCTCCTCCTCCTCCCTGTGGGTTCGGGTCTCCTCCTCCTCCCTGTGGGTCTCCTCCTCCTCCCTGTGGGTCTCCTCCTCCTCCCTGTGGGTTTTGGTCTCCTCCTCCTCCTCCCTGTGGGTTAGGGTCTCCTCCTCCTCCTCCTCCCTGTGGGTTAGGGTCTCCTCCTCCTCCCTGTGGGTCTCCTCCTCCTCCTCCCCGCGGGTTAGGGTCTCCTCCTCCTCCTCCTCCCTGTGGGTTAGGGTCTCCTCCTCCTCCCTGTGGGTCTCCTCCTCCTCCTCCCTGTGGGTTAGGGTCTCCTCCTCCTCCCTGTGGGTCTCCTCCTCCTCCTCCCTGTGGGTTTGGGTCTCCTCCTCCTCCCTGTGGGTCTCCTCCTCCTCCTCCCTGTGGGTTTGGGTCTCCTCCTCCTCCTCCTCCTCCCTGTGGGTTTGGGTCGCCTCCTCCTCCTCCCTGTGGGTCTCCTCCTCCTCCCTGTGGGTTTTGGTCTCCTCCTCCTCCTCCCTGTGGGTTTGGGTCTCCTCCTCCTCCCTGTGGGTTTGGGTCTCCTCCTCCTCCTCCTCCCTGTGGGTTTGGGTCTCCTCCTCCTCCCTGTGGGTCTCCTCCTCCTCCTCCCTGTGGGTTAGGGTCTCCTCCTCCTCCCTGTGGGTCTCCTCCTCCTCCCTGTGGGTTTTGGTCTCCTCCTCCTCCTCCCTGTGGGTTTGGGTCTCCTCCTCCTCCTCCTCCCTGTGGGTTAGGGTCTCCTCCTCCTCCTCCTCCCCGCGGGTTAGGGTCTCCTCCTCCTCCTCCTCCCTGTGGGTTAGGGTCTCCTCCTCCTCCCTGTGGGTCTCCTCCTCCTCCTCCCTGTGGGTTAGGGTCTCCTCCTCCTCCTCCTCCCTGTGGGTTAGGGTCTCCTCCTCCTCCCTGTGGGTCTCCTCCTCCTCCTCCCTGTGGGTTAGGGTCTCCTCCTCCTCCCTGTGGGTCTCCTCCTCCTCCCTGTGGGTTTTGGTCTCCTCCTCCTCCTCCCTGTGGGTTTGGGTCTCCTCCTCCTCCTCCTCCCTGTGGGTTAGGTTCTCCTCCTCCTCCTCCCCGCGGGTTAGGGTCTCCTGCTCCTCCTCCTCCCTGTGGGTTAGGGTCTCCTCCTCCTCCCTGTGGGTCTCCTCCTCCTCCTCCCTGTGGGTTAGGGTCTCCTCCTCCTCCCTGTGGGTCTCCTCCTCCTCCCTGTGGGTCTCCTCCTCCTCCTCCCTGTGGGTCTCCTCCTCCTCCCTGTGGGTCTCCTCCTCCTCCTCCCTGTGGGTTAGGGTCTCCTCCTCCTCCTCCCTGTGGGTTAGGGTCTCCTCCTCCTCCCTGTGGGTCTCCTCCTCCTCCTCCCTGTGGGTTTGGGTCTCCTCCTCCTCCTCCTCCTCCCTGCGGGTCTCCTCCTCCTCCTCCCTGTGGG
Source organism: Odontamblyopus lacepedii (assembly GCA_034769755.1). Lineage (NCBI taxonomy): Eukaryota > Metazoa > Chordata > Actinopteri > Gobiiformes > Gobiidae > Odontamblyopus > Odontamblyopus lacepedii. Next base: position 979,233 of record CM068347.1, read on the forward strand.
TTTGGGTCGCCTCCTCCTCCTCCCTGTGGGTCTCCTCCTCCTCCCTGTGGGTTTTGGTCTCCTCCTCCTCCTCCCTGTGGGTTTGGGTCTCCTCCTCCTCCCTGTGGGTTTGGGTCTCCTCCTCCTCCTCCTCCCTGTGGGTTTGGGTCTCCTCCTCCTCCCTGTGGGTCTCCTCCTCCTCCTCCCTGTGGGTTAGGGTCTCCTCCTCCTCCCTGTGGGTCTCCTCCTCCTCCCTGTGGGTTTTGGTCTCCTCCTCCTCCTCCCTGTGGGTTTGGGTCTCCTCCTCCTCCTCCCTGTGGGTTTGGGTCTCCTCCTCCTCCTCCTCCCTGTGGGTTAGGGTCTCCTCCTCCTCCTCCTCCCCGCGGGTTAGGGTCTCCTCCTCCTCCTCCTCCCTGTGGGTTAGGGTCTCCTCCTCCTCCCTGTGGGTCTCCTCCTCCTCCTCCCTGTGGGTTAGGGTCTCCTCCTCCTCCCTGTGGGTCTCCTCCTCCTCCTCCCTGTGGGTTAGGGTCTCCTCCTCCTCCCTGTGGGTCTCCTCCTCCTCCTCCCTGTGGGTTAGGGTCTCCTCCTCCTCCTCCCTGTGGGTTAGGGTCTCCTCCTCCTCCTCCCTGTGGGTTAGGGTCTCCTCCTCCTCCTCCTCCCTGCAGGAGCAGGAGCAGAAGGAGGTGTTTCGTACCTGTTTGACCAGCAGGTCTCCCAGCGTCCTCACGGTGTAGTTCTTGGTGCTTCCTTCCTGCAGACCCTCCTCTCGTTTCTGGAGCAGCTCCTGGAGAAACGGGGCGTGAAGCTCCAGGAGCTGATCCAGAACGGGGAACACGGAGTGGACCAGACCAGGCTCCAGCTGCACCTCCTCCAGGAACCCCCTCCTGAAGAGCTCCATGATCCTGAGGGTCCGAACGTGATGGAGCTCCGTCTGCATCAGCTCTGAAACACACACACACACGTCAGCTCTGAAACACACACACACACACACACACGTCAGCTCTGAAACACACACACACACACGTCAGCTCTGAAACACACACACACACGTCAGCTCTGAAACACACACACACACGTCAGCTCTGAAACACACACACACACGTCAGCTCTGAAACACACACACACACACGTCAGCTCTGAAACACACACACACACACACGTCAGCTCTGAAACACACACACACACGTCAGCTCTGCCACACGCACACACACGTCGCTCTGAAACACACACACACACACACACACTAGACAGCACTGAAACACACACACACACCTCTGACACACACACACACACACACGTCAGCTCTGAAACACACACACACACACGTCAGCTCTGAAACACACACACACACGTCAGCTCTGAAACACACACACACACGTCAGCTCTGAAACACACACACACACACACGTCAGCTCTGAAACACACACACACACACACGTCAGCTCTGAAACACACACACACACACACGTCAGCTCTGAAACACACACACACACACACGTCAGCTCTGAAACACACACACACACGTCAGCTCTGAAACACACACACACACACACACGTCAGCTCTGAAACACACACACACACACGTCAGCTCTGAAACACACACACACACACACGTCAGCTCTGAAACACACACACACACACGTCAGCTCTGAAACACACACACACACACACGTCAGCTCTGAAACACACACACACACACGTCAGCTCTGAAACACACACACACACACGTCAGCTCTGAAACACACACACACACACACACGTCAGCTCTGAAACACACACACACACACGTCAGCTCTGAAACACACACACACACACGTCAGCTCTGAAACACACACACACACACGTCAGCTCTGAAACACACACACACACACATCAGCTCTGAAACACACACACACACACACGTCAGCTCTGAAACACACACACACACACGTCAGCTCTGAAACACACACACACACACACATCAGCTCTGAAACACACACACACACACACGTCAGCTCTGAAACACACACACACACACACACGTCAGCTCTGAAACACACACACACACACGTCAGCTCTGAAACACACACACACACACGTCAGCTCTGAAACACACACACACACACGTCAGCTCTGAAACACACACACACACGTCAGCTCTGAAACACACACACACACACACGTCAGCTCTGAAACACACACACACACACACGTCAGCTCTGAAACACACACACACACGTCAGCTCTGAAACACACACACACACGTCAGCTCTGAAACACACACACACACGTCAGCTCTGAAACACACACACACACACGTCAGCTCTGAAACACACACACACACACGTCAGCTCTGAAACACACACACACACACGTCAGCTCTGAAACACACACACACACACGTCAGCTCTGAAACACACACACACACACACGTCAGCTCTGAAACACACACACACACGTCAGCTCTGAAACACACACACACACACACATCAGCTCTGAAACACACACACACACGTCAGCTCTGAAACACACACACACACACACACACACACACACACGTCAGCTCTGAAACACACACACACACACGTCAGCTCTGAAACACACACACACACACGTCAGCTCTGAAACACACACACACACATCAGCTCTGAAACACACACACACACGTCAGCTCTGAAACACACACACACACGTCAGCTCTGAAACACACACACACACGTCAGCTCTGAAACACACACACACACACACATCAGCTCTGAAACACACACACACACGTCAGCTCTGAAACACACACACACACACATCAGCTCTGAAACACACACACACACACACGTCAGCTCTGAAACACACACACACACACGTCAGCTCTGAAACACACACACACACACACACACACACGTCAGCTCTGAAACACACACACACACGTCAGCTCTGAAACACACACACACACGTCAGCTCTGAAACACACACACACACACACACATCAGCTCTGAAACACACACACACACGTCAGCTCTGAAACACACACACACACACGTCAGCTCTGAAACACACACACACACGTCAGCTCTGAAACACACACACACACGTCAGCTCTGAAACACACACACACACACACATCAGCTCTGAAACACACACACACACACACACATCAGCTCTGAAACACACACACACACACATCAGCTCTGAAACACACACACACACACACGTCAGCTCTGAAACACACACACACACACGTCAGCTCTGAAACACAAACACACACACACACATGTCAGCTCTGAAACACACACACACACACACACGTCAGCTCTGAAACACACACACACACGTCAGCTCTGAAACACACACACACACACATCAGCTCTGAAACACACACACACACACACACATCAGCTCTGAAACACACACACACACACACACGTCAGCTCTGAAACACACACACACACGTCAGCTCTGAAACACACACACACACACCTCATCTCTGAAACACACACACACACACACACACTTCAGCTCTGAAACACACACACACACACGTCAGCTCTGAAACACACACACACACACGTCAGCTCTGAAACACAAACACACACACACACGTCAGCTCTGACACACACACACACACACACGTCAGCTCTGAAACACACACACACACACGTCAGCTCTGAAACACACACACACACACACGTCAGCTCTGAAACACACACACACACACGTCAGCTCTGAAACACACACACACACGTCAGCTCTGAAACACACACACACACACACACACGTCAGCTCTGAAACACACACACACACACACGTCAGCTCTGAAACACACACACACACACGACAGCGCTGAAACACACACACACGCCCTCTGCCACACACACACGCCAGCTCTGCCCCACACACACACCGTCAGCTCTGCCCCACACACACACACGTCCCTGCCCCACACACCTCCGCTCTGCCCCACACACACGCCGTCTGCCGTCCCTGCCCCACACATGCCCCACATGCCGCCCTGCCCTGCCCCAGATGCCCTCCCGTCCTGCCCCAGATGCCCTCCCGTCCTGCCCCAGATGCCCTCCCGTCCTGCCCCAGATGCCCTCCCGTCCTGCCCCAGATGCCCTCCCGTCCTGCCCCAGATGCCCGCCCGTCCTGCCCCAGATGCCCGCCCGTCCTGCCCCAGATGCCCTCCCGTCCTGCCCCAGATGCCCGCCCGTCCTGCCCCAGATGCCCGCCCGTCCTGCCCCAGATGCCCTCCCGTCCTGCCCCAGATGCCCGCCCGTCCTGCCCCAGATGCCCTCCCGTCCTGCCCCACATGCCCTCCCGTCCTGCCCCAGATGCCCGCCCGTCCTGCTCCAGATGCCCTCCCGTCCTGCCCCAGATGCCCTCCCGTCCTGCCCCAGATGCCCTCCCGTCCTGCCCCAGATGCCCGCCCGTCCTGCCCCAGATGCCCTCCCGTCCTGCCCCAGATGCCCTACCGTAGATGACGTCCTGCTGTCTGATCACGTCCTTGTGCTGCGTCTGGAGGAAACTCGGCTCGACTGCACACGACCAACTGTCCAGGTGCAGCCCCGCGGTGTCTTTCTGCAGGTCGTCCAGCAGGGGGCTCCACCACTGCTCCCCTAAGACACACAGGCACATGAGGCACACACACGAGACACACACGAGACACACACACGAGACACACACGAGACACACACGCGACACACACGAGACACACACGCGACACACACGAGACACACACGAGACACACACGCGACACACACGAGACACACACGAGACACACACGAGACACACACGAGACACACACGAGACACACACGAGACACACACGAGACACACACAAGACACACACACACACCACACACACAAGACACACACACACACACACGAGACACACACACACACACGAGACACACACACGAGACACACACGAGACACACACACGAGACACACACGCGACACACACGAGACACACACACGAGACACACACGAGACACACACGAGACACACACGAGACACACGAGACACACACACGAGACACACACACGAGACACACACACGAGACACACACACGAGACACACACACGAGACACACACACGAGACACACACGAGACACACGAGACACACACGAGACACACACGAGACACACACGAGACACACGACACACACACGACACACACACGAGACACACACGAGACACACACGACACACACGACACACACACGACACACACACGACACACACGACACACACACGACACACACACGACACACACACGAGACACACACGACACACACACGAGACACACACGACACACACACGAGACCCACACGACACACACACGACACACACACACGACACACGCGACACACCACGAGACACACCACGCGACACACGAGACACACGACACACACACGACACACACGACACACACTAGACACACACGACACGTGACACACCACGAGACACACACGACACGACACACGACACACACGACACACACGACACACACACGACACACACGACACACACACGACACACACACGACACACACGAGACACACACGCGACACACACGACACACACGCGCGACACACGAGACGAACACGTGACACACACGACACACGCGACACACACATGACACACGCGACACACACGACACACACAACACACGCGACACACACACGCGACACACGCGACACACGCGACACACGCGACACACACAAGACACACACGACACACACGACACACACACGACACACACGACACACACGACACACACACGACACACACGACACACACGACACACACACGACACACACGACACACACGCGACACACACACGAGACACACACATGAGACACACACACACGAGACACACACGAGACACACACGAGACACACACGCGACACACACGAGACACACACGAGACACACACGAGACACACACGAGACACACACACGACACACACACGAGACACACACGCGACACACACGAGACACACACGAGACACACACGAGACACACACGAGACACACACACAACACACACACGAGACACACACGCGCGACACACAGGAGACACACACGAGACACACACGAGACACACACACGAGACACACACGAGACACACACGAGACACACACACGAGACACACACGAGACACACACACGAGACACACACGAGACACACACGAGACACACACGAGACACACACGAGACACACACGAGACACACACGACACACACACGAGACACACGAGACACACACGAGACACACACGCGACACACACGAGACACACGAGACACACACGAGACACACACGAGACACACACGAGACACACACGAGACGAACACGTGACACACACGAGACACACACGCGACACACACAAGACACACACGAGACACACACGAGACACACACACGAGACACACACGAGACACACACGAGACACACACGAGACGAACACGTGACACACACGAGACACACACGCGACACACACGCGACACACACGAGACACACACGCGACACACACGAGACGAACACGTGACACACACGAGACACACACGCGACACACACGAGACACACACGCGACACACACACGAGACACACACACGAGACACACACGAGACACACACGAGACACACACTCCACACACACGAGACACACACGAGACACACACACGAGACACACACGAGACACACACGAGACACACACGCGACACACACGCGACACACACGAGACACACACACGAGACACACACGCGACACACACGAGACACACACGACACACCCACGCGACACCCACACGAGACACACACGACACACGCACACACACACACAACACACACGAGACACACACACGAGACACACACACGAGACACACACGAGACACACACACGAGACACACACGAGACACACACGAGACACACACGAGACACACACGAGACACACACACGAGACACACACACGAGACACACACGAGACACACACGAGACACACACGAGACACACACGAGACACACACGAGACACACACGAGACACACACGAGACACACACGAGACACACACGAGACACACACACGAGACACACACGAGACACACACACGAGACACACACGAGACACACACGAGACACACACGCGACACACACACGAGACACACACGCGACACACACGAGACACACACGCGACACACACGCGACACACACGAGACACACACGCGACACACACGAGACGAACACGTGACACACACGAGACACACACGCGACACACACGAGACACACACGCGACACACACACGAGACACACACACGAGACACACACGAGACACACACGAGACACACACGCGACACACACGAGACACACACGCGACACACACGAGACACACACGCGAGACACACACGAGACACACACGAGACACACACGCGACACACACACGAGACACACACGAGACACACACGCGACACACACGAGACACACACGAGACGAACACGTGACACACACGAGACACACACGCGACACACACGCGACACACACACGAGACACACACATGAGACACACACACACGAGACACACACGAGACACACACGAGACACACACGAGACACACACGAGACGAACACGTGACACACACGAGACACACACGAGACACACACGAGACACACACACGAGACACACACACGAGACACACACGAGACACACACGAGACACACACGAGACACACACGAGACGAACACGTGACACACACGCGACACACACGAGACACACACGAGACACACACGAGACACACACGAGACACACACACGAGACACACACGAGACACACACACGAGACACACACGCGACACACACGCGACACACACACGAGACACACACATGAGACACACACACACGAGACACACACGAGACACACACGCGACACACACGAGACACACACGAGACGAACACGAGACACACACGAGACACACACGAGACACACACGAGACACACACGAGACACACACACGAGACACACACACGAGACACACACAACACACACACGACACACACGAGACACACAAGAGACACAAACACGACACACACGAGACACACACGAGACACACACGAGACACACACGAGACACACACACGAGACACACACGAGACACACACTCGACACACACGCGACACACACGCCACACACGCGACACACACACGACACACACGAGACGAACACGTGACACACACGAGACACACACGAGACACACACTAGACACACACACGAGACACACACACGAGACACACACGCGACACACACGCGACACACACGCGACACACACGCGACACACACACGCGACACACACGCGACACACACGCGACACACACGAGACACACACGCGACACACACGAGACGAACACACACACATGAGACACACACGAGACACACACACGAGACACACACGCGACACACACACGAGACACACACACAAGACACACACGAGACGAACACACACACACGAGACACACACACGAGACACACACACGAGACACACACGAGACACACGAGACACACACGAGACACACACGAGACACACACACGACACACACACGACACACACACGACACACACACGACACACACACGAGACGAACACACACACACACGACACACACACGAGACGAACACACACACACACACACACACACACACACACACACACACACACACACACACACACACACACACACACACACACACACACACACACACACACACACACACACACACACAAACCCCAGACCCTAAACCCTGTTCTGTACCTTCGTCTGTGAGACTCTCCATGGACAAAGTTCTGCTCCTGAAGTTTAGAGACTCTGACGACTGAGAGAGAATCCGGCGCAGCCCCACAGCCTCGTCCCCGGCACTGCAACACACACACATGTGAATACACAAATACACACACACACATGTGAATACACAAATACACACACACACATGTGAATACACAAATACACACACACACACACATATAAATACACAAATACACACACACACACATATAAATACACAAATACACACACACACATATAAATACACAAATACACACACACACACACACACAGCCCCTGGTGCAGAGTGGTCTGTGTTTAGAGCAGTGATTCTTAACCTTGGGGCCATGGCACAAACTTGGGCCTCTGGCGCCACCTAGAGGGCCACATAAACCCTTCAGTTTTGCCCCCTGGGGTCAGGGGTCGAGGGCTGCGAGGGCCGTGGGTCTGTGTAGGTCAGGGGTCACTAACTGGTGGAGTCCAGACCCAGATGCCCTCCCATGTGGACCCGTGTGGATCCTCGTGTCCCTCCTTGAAGCGGTGTCATTTGTTTTGGTCCAAAGGGAAACAGTTTTCACTGCGTCCTTCTCAGATGCAGAAGCTCCAGAGGGACCTGCAGCTGGAATATTCTCACAGAGGAGGGTTTGATCTGACCTGCAGCTGGAATATTCTCACAGAGGAGGGTTTGATCTGACCTGCAGCTGGAATATTCTCACAGAGGAGGGTTTGATCTGACCTGCAGCTGGAATATTCTCACAGAGGAGGGTTTGATCTGACCTGCAGCTGGAATATTCTCACAGAGGAGGGTTTGATCTCTCACTTTTTATTTTACACTCAGAGACCCACAAATGACGAAAAGGTAAAGAACCCCTGGTTTAGAGACGCTCAGTCATCTTCTGCTTTCTGGGAGTTACAGGATGGACCTGTCCTGGGGCGTCAGCACCACTGGGCTCAGCAGAGACTTTACTTTCTGAGAATTCTCAGGAAGAGCATCTCTCAAAAACTGCTTGTGTCGTTCTGTCTCTGCTCACTGAGAGCGAACTGACAGACTGTCTTTGTGGTTCTCATGCTGCTCTGAGGAAAATGCTCCAGAGATTCATGAAGGCAGCACAGAAAACTGTCGGCTCCCTCTTCCCTCTGGAAGAACTGCACAGTTCCCACTGCCTCAAAAAGCCCAGTTCCATCCTGAAAGACTCATCACACCTCAGTCACAAACTGAACTGCTGCCGTCAGGCAGGAGATACAGGTCCATAAAACCCGGACTTATTTAACCTTTTACATGTATGAATGTGGATGTGTGGGATGTGTGTGGGTGCATGAGGTTTTATGCACTTTTTACTGTCCACAGTGACTCTGTCTTATTTATCTCTAATTCTTTATTGCTGTCTTTGAACAAGGACTACACGTCATTTCACCACAGCGCCCCCTGTGGTCTGCGGGGGCCACAGGGCCCCCTGTGGTCTGCGGGGGCCACAGCGCCCCCCGTGGTCTGCGGGGGCCACAGCGGCCCCCGTGGTCTGCGGGGGCCACATCGCCCCCCTGTGGTCTGCGGGGGCCACATCGCCCCTTGTGGTCTGCGGGGGCCACATCACCCCCCGTGGTCTGCGGGGGCCACAGCGCCCCCCGTGGTCTGCGGAGGCCACAGCGCCCCCCGTGGTCTGCGGGGGCCACAGCGCCCCCCGTGGTCTGCGGGGGCCACAGCGCCCCCCGTGGTCTGCGGGGGCCACAGCGCCCCCCCGTGGTCTGCGGGGGCCACAGCGCCCCCTGTGGTCTGCGGAGGCCACAGCGCCCCCCCGTGGTCTGCGGAGGCCACAGGGCCCCCTGTGGTCTGCGGGGGCCACAGGGCCCCTTGGGGCCGTGCACTCACCCTGCGATGTTGTTGGTGGAGACGCTCTTGGACAGAGACAGGCCCGAGCGCACGCGTTTGGACAGCCTCAGGTCTGACGGGTAAATCGCCGACGCTGGACGTTCCTTCAGCATCTGACCTACAGGGGGCAGGAGAGAGGGACGTCACACACATGTCCAGGAAAAGAGGAGGAGGAGACATGGAGCCTGACGAGGAGAGGAAGAGGAGGAGGAGGAGAGGAAGAGGAGGAGGAGAGGAGGAGGAAGAGGAGGAGGAGAGGAGGAGGAGAGGAGGAAGAGGAGGAGGAGAGGAGGAGGAGAGGAGGAAGAGGAGGAGGAGGTGAGGAAGAGGAAGAGGAGGAGAGGAAGAAGAGAAGAGGAAGAGGAGGAGGAGAGGAGGAGGAGAGGAGGAGAGGAAGAGGAGGAGGAGAGGAGGAGGAGAGGAGGAAGAGGAGGAGGAGAGGAGGAAGAGGAGAGGAGGAGGAGAGGAGGAGGAGGAGGAGGAGAGGAAGAGGAGGAGGAGAGGAGGAGGAGAGGAGGAAGAGGAGGAGGAGAGGAGGAAGAGGAGAGGAGGAGGAGAGGAGGAGGAGAGGAGGAAGAGGAGAGGAGGAAGAGGAGGAGGAGAGGAGGAGGAGAGGAGGAAGAGGAGAGGAGGAGGAGAGGAAGAGGAGAGAAGGGAGAGGAGAGGAGGAGGAGAGAGGAGAGGAGGAGAGGAAGAGTAGGAGTGGAAGAGGAGAGAAGGGAGAGGAGAGGAAGAGGAGGAGGAGAGGAGGAAGAGGAGGAGGAGAGGAGGAGGAGAGGTAGAGGAGGAGAGGAGGAAGAGGAGAGGAGGAGGAGAGGAAGAGTAGGAGTGGAAGAGGAGAGAAGGGAGAGGAGAGGAGGAGGAGAGAGGAGAGGAGGAGAGGAAGAGGAGAGAGGGGAGAGGAGAGGAGGAGGAGAGAGGAGAGGAGAGGAAGAGGAGAGGGGAGAGGAGAGAGGATGAAGAGGAGAGGAGGAGGAGAGGAAGAGTAGGAGAGGAAGAGGAGAGAGGGGAGAGGGGAGAGGAGAGGAGGAGGAGAGAGGAGAGTAGGAGAGGAAGAGGAGAGAGGGGAGAGGAGAGGAGGAGGAGAGAGGAGAGGAGAGGAAGAGGAGAGGGGAGAGGAGAGAGGATGAAGAGGAGAGGAGGAGGAGAGGAAGAGTAGGAGAGGAAGAGGAGAGAGGGGAGAGGAGAGGAGGAGGAGAGAGGAGAGGAGGAGAGGAAGAGGAGAGAGAGGAGAAGGAGAGGAAGTGGAGGAGGAGAGGAGGAAGAGGAGGAGAGGAGAAGGAGAGGAAGAGGAGGAGAGGAGGAAGAGGAGAGGAAGAGGAGGAATGGATGAAGAGGAGGAAAGGACATGTGACTGACTTTTGGTTCTCATGGAAACGGTCTGAAGAGCTGAACTGTTTCTAGACAACGTCAACTTCGTCTGCTGCAAAAACAAACACACAAACCATCAAAGTTCTGGTCTAGTCCTGGTCTAGTCCTGGTCTAGACCTGGTCTAGTCCTGGTCTAGACCTGGTCTAGTCCTGGTCTAGTCCTGGTCTTACCCTCTGTTTCATCTTGGCGCAGCACGGCAGACTGTCTCTGCAGCGGTTGTGGATCGTCACGTTACATCCTATAAAACACAAATGGGAACATCTATGATACACAATACACACACATACACATATATGGCCTGGATCTGGTCTAGTCCTGGTCTAGTCCTGGTCTAGTCCTGGTTATGGTGAGTTAAAACTGAACAGGGAGCGAGCCAGGCTTTTAATTTGGCGGAGTCCATAGAGGAAGTGAAACCACAAACGCAGCCCCTCCCAAAACCAGACCTATTTCTGGTCCTGATCTGGTCCTAGTCTGGTCCTGATCTGGTCCTAGTCTGGTCCTGATCTGGTCCTAGTCTGGTCCTGATCTGGTCCTAGTCTGGTCCTGATCTGGTCCTACTCTGGTCCTGATCTGGTCCTAGTCTGGTTCTGATCTGGTCCTAGTCTGGTCCTGATCTGGTCCTAGTCTGGTCCTGATCTGGTCCTAGTCTGGTCCTGATCTGGTCCTAGTCTGGTCCTGATCTGGTCCTAGTCTGGTCCTGATCTGGTCCTAGTCTGGTCCTGATCTGGTCCTAGTCTGGTCCTGATCTGGTCCTAGTCTGGTCCTGATCTGGTCCTAGTCTGGTCCTGATCTGGTCCTAGTCTGGTCCTGATCTGGTCCTAGCCTTCACACAAATGCTCTCTGTTTCTGTGAGAGAATCAGCTCTGGGCTCGCTCGATCACAAGTCAATCACGAACAGAGTGGGCGTGTCTTATCAGAGTGGGCGTGTCTTATCAGAGGGGCTGTGTCTTATCAGAGTGGGCGTGTCTTATCAGAGTGGGCGTGTCTTATCAGAGGGGCTGTGTCTTATCAGAGGGCCTGTCTTATCAGAGGGGGCGTGTCTTACCAGAGGGGCTGTGTCTTATCAGAGTGGGCGTGTCTTATCAGAGGGGCTGTGTCTTATCAAAGTGGGCGTGTCTTATCAGAGGGGCTGTGTCTTATCAGAGTGGGCGTGTCTTATCCGAATGGGCGTGTCTTATCAGAGTGGGCGTGTCTTATCAGAGGGGCTGTGTCTTATCAGAGTGGGCGTGTCTTATCAGAGAGGCTGTGTCTTATCAGAGTGGGCGTGTCTTATCAGATGGGGCTGTCTTATCAGAGGGGGCGTGTCTTAGATATGTAGTTAATATGACTCACTGAGGGAGGGTCAGGAGCAGGACCGCCCTGGCCTCCTCTCCAGCCAATCACAGCTTCCCTTCTACCACACCTCAGTTTTCCAGAAGCCCATTGGCAGCAGCCGACCCCTTCCTCCCCCCTCCCAACCCTGTGTCCAGAGAATGAACTTTTTTTTCTTCACACACGTGCTGTTTCTGTCGGTGTTTGTGTTTCTGTTTGTGTTGGTGTTTGTGTTGGTGTTTGTGTCGGTGTTTGTGTTTGTGTTTGTGTCGGTGTTTGTGTCGGTGTTTGTGTTGGTGTTTGTGTCTGTGTTTGTGTCGGTGTTTGTGTTGGTGTTTGTGTCTGTTTGTTGTGTTTGTGTTTGTGTTGGTGTTTGTGTTGGTGTTTGTGTTGGTGTTTGTGTCGGTGTTTGTTGTGTTTGTGTTGGTGTTTGTTGTGTTTGTGTTGGTGTTTGTGTCGGTGTTTGTGTTGGTGTTTGTGTCGGTGTTTGTTGTGTTTGTGTTGGTGTTTGTGTCGGTGTTTGTGTTGGTGTTTGTTGTGTTTGTGTTGGTGTTTGTGTCGGTGTTTCTGTCGGTGTTTGTGTCGGTGTTTGTGTTGGTGTTTGTTGTATTTGTGTTTGTGTCGGTGTTTGTTGTGTTTGTGTTTGTGTTTGTGTTTGTGTCGGTGTTTCTGTCGGTGTTTGTGTCGGTGTTTGTGTCGGTGTTTGTTGTATTTGTGTTTGTGTCGGTGTTTGTTGTGTTTGTGTTTGTGTTGGTGTTTGTGTCGGTGTTTGTTGTGTTTGTGTTGGTGTTTGTGTTTGTGTCGGTGTTGGTGTTTGTGTTTGTGTTGGTGTTTGTGTCGGTGTTTGTTGTGTTTGTGTTGGTGTTTGTGTTTGTGTCGGTGTTGGTGTTTGTGTTTGTGTTGGTGTTTGTGTCGGTGTTTGTGTTTGTGTCGGTGTTTGTGTTGGTGTTTGTGTCGGTGTTTGTGTTGGTGTTTGTGTCGGTGTTTGTGTTGGTGTTTGTGTCGGTGTTTGTGTTTGTGTCGGTGTTTGTGTTGGTGTTTGTGTCGGTGTTTGTTGTATTTGTGTTTGTGTCGGTGTTTGTGTCGGTGTTTGTGTCGGTGTTGTGTTTGTGTTGGTGTTTGTGTTGGTGTTTGTTGTGTTTGTGTTGGTGTTTGTGTTGGTGTTTGTGTTGGTGTTTGTGTCGGTGTTTGTGTTGGTGTTTGTGTCGGTGTTTGTGTTGGTGTTTGTGTCGGTGTTTGTGTCGGTGTTGGTGTTTGTGTCGGTGTTTGTGTCGGTGTTTGTGTTGGTGTTTGTGTCGGTGTTTGTGTTGGTGTTTGTTGTGTTTGTGTTGGTGTTTGTGTCGGTGTTTGTGTTTGTTATGTTTGTGTCGGTGTTTGTGTTTGTGTTTGTGTCGGTGTTGGTTATGTTTGTGTCGGTGTTTGTGTTTGTGTTGGTGTTTGTGTCGGTGTTGGTGTTTGTTATGTTTGTGTTGGTGTTTGTGTCGGTGTTTGTGTTGGTGTTTGTGTTGGTGTTTGTGTTGGTGTTTGTGTTGGTGTTTGTGTTGGTGTTTGTGTTGGTGTTTGTGTCGGTGTTTGTGTCGGTGTTTGTGTTGGTGTTTGTGTTGGTGTTTGTGTTGGTGTTTGTGTTGGTGTTTGTGCTCGGTGCGCCTGTGTCAGGTGCTGGTGTTTGCTGTGCGTGGTGCCTGCGGCTGTGCTGTGTTGGTGTTTGTGTCGGTGCTCTGTGTTGGTGCTCTGTGCCTGTTTGTGCTTTGTGCTGGCGCTTGTGCCCGGTGTGTGCGTTTGTGTTGGTGTTTGTGTTGGTGCTCAGTGTTTGTGTCGGTGCTCTTGTGCGTGTTGTGTGTCGGTGTTTGTGCGTGTTTGTGTTTGTGTTGTGTTTGTGTCGGTGTTTGTGCTGGTGTTTGTGTTTGTGTTTGTGTTGGTGTTTGTTGTGTGTGCCTGTGTTTGTGTTGGTGCCTGTGCCGTGTTGGTGTTTGTGTTGGTGTTTGTGTCGGTGTTTGTGTCGGTGTTTGTGTTGGTGTTTGTGTCGGTGTTTGTGTTGGTGTTTGTGTCGGTGTTTGTGTCGGTGTTTGTGTTGGTGTTTGTTGTGTTTGTGTTTGTGTCGGTGTTTGTGTCGGTGTTTGTGTTTGTGTTTGTGTCGGTGTTTGTTGTGTTTGTGTTTGTGTCGGTGTTTGTGTCTGTGTTTGTGTCGGTGTTTGTGTCAGTGTTTGTGTTGGTGTTTGTTGTGTTTGTGTTGGTGTTTGTGTTGGTGTTTGTGTCGGTGTTTGTGTCGGTGTTTGTGTCGGTGTTTGTGTTTGTGTTGGTGTTTGTGTCGGTGTTTGTTATGTTTGTGTCGGTGTTTGTGTTTGTGTTGGTGTTTGTGTCGGTGTTTGTGTTGGTGTTTGTGTTGGTGTTTGTTGTGTTTGTGTTTGTGTCGGTGTTTGTGTCGGTGTTTGTGTTGGTGTTTGTGTTGGTGTTTGTTGTGTTTGTTATGTTTGTGTTGGTGTTTGTGTCGGTGTTTGTTATGTTTGTGTCGGTGTTTGTGTCGGTGTTTGTGTTGGTGTTTGTGTTGGTGTTTGTGTTGGTGTTTGTGTTGGTGTTTGTGTTGGTGTTTGTGTCGGTGTTTGTGTCGGTGTTTGTGTTTGTGTTGGTGTTTGTGTCGGTGTTTGTTATGTTTGTGTCGGTGTTTGTGTTTGTGTTGGTGTTTGTGTCGGTGTTTGTGTTGGTGTTTGTGTCGGTGTTTGTGTTGGTGTTTGTGTTTGTGTCGGTGTTTGTGTCTGTGTTGGTGTTTGTGTTGGTGTTTGTTATGTTTGTGTTGGTGTTTGTGTTGGTGTTTGTGTTTGTGTTGGTGTTTGTGTAGGTGTAGGTGTTTGTGTGGTGTTTGTGTTGTTATGTTTGTGTGTTAGTGTTGGTGTTTGTGTTGGTGTTGTGTTTGTGTTTTTGTGTTGTGTTTGTGTCGGTGATTGTGTTTGTGTCGGTGTTTGTGTTGGTGTTTGTGTTGGTGTTTGTGTTGGTGTTTGTGTTGGTGTTTGTGTTGGTGTTTGTGTTGGTGTTTGTGTTGGTGTTTGTGTTGGTGTTTGTTGTGTTTGTTATGTTTGTGTTGGTGTTTGTGTTGGTGTTTGTGTTGGTGTTTGTGTTGGTGTTTGTGTTGGTGTTTGTGTTGGTGTTTGTGTTTGTGTTGGTGTTTGTGTCGGTGTTTGTGTTGGTGTTTGTGTTGGTGTTTGTGTTGGTGTTTGTGTTGGTGTTTGTGTCGGTGTTTGTGTTGGTGTTTGTGTTGGTGTTTGTGTTGGTGTTTGTGTCGGTGTTTGTGCGTCTCGTGTGTGTTTGTGAGTCTCGTGTGTGTTTGTGCGTCTTGTGTGTGTGTTTGTGCGTCTCGTGTGTGTGTTTGTGAGTCTCGTGTGTGTTTGTGCGTCTCGTGTGTGTGTTTGTGCGTCTCGTGTGTGTGTTTGTGCGTCTCGTGTGTGTGTTTGTGTGTCTCGTGTGTGTTTGTGCGTCTCGTGTGTGTGTTTGTGCGTCTCGTGTGTGTGTTTGTGCGTCTCCTGTGTGTTTGTGCGTCTCGTGTGTGTGTTTGTGTTGGTGTGTGTGTTTGTGCGTGTGTGTGTGTGTGTTTCAGCCTCGTGTGTGTGTTTCAGCCTCGTGTGTGTGTTTCAGCCTCGTGTGTGTGTTTCAGCCTCGTGTGTGTTTCAGCCTCGTGTGTGTGTTTCAGCCTCGTGTGTGTGTTTGTGCGTCTCGTGTGTGTTTGTGCGTCTCGTGTGTGTGTTTGTGCGTCTCGTGTGTGTGTTTGTGCGTCTCGTGTGTGTGTTTGTGCGTCTCGTGTGTGTGTTTGTGCGTCTCGTGTGTGTTTGTGCGTCTCGTGTGTGTGTTTGTGCGTCTCGTGTGTGTGTTTGTGCGTCTCACCGGGGCAGCTCAGCGCCTCCTTGGCTGTGATGCTCCTGTTGCAGGAGGAGCACAGGGTGGTGGAGGACACGGTGATGGAGGTGAACAGGTGCCCGTTACCTGAGCGCACCTCCCGCTCCCGCGCCTCCTTCTCCCGCAGCTTCAGCCCTTTGTCTTTGTTCTGCAGGAACAGGTGCGACAGGTGAGAAGAACCCGCAGAAACAGGTGCGACAGGTGAGAAGAACCCGCAGAAACAGGTGCGACAGGTGAGAAGAACCCGCAGAAACAGGTGCGACAGGTGAGAAGAACCCGCAGAAACAGGTGCGACAGGTGAGAAGAACCCGCAGAAACAGGTGCGACAGGTGAGAAGAACCCGCAGAAACAGGTGCGACAGGTGAGAAGAACCCGCAGAAACAGGTGCGACAGGTGAGAAGAACCCGCAGAAACAGGTGCGACAGGTGAGAAGAACCCGCAGAAACAGGTGCGACAGGTGAGAAGAACCCAGAGACACGGCGGAACTCAGGAACCATGAACTTCAAAGCTCCTCTACCCACGTTCTAATATTCCCATGTTCTAATGTCCCACCCTCCATCTTCCTTCTCTTTTCTGGGTCTAACAGGGACTCCCAGACTTCCCCCTCCCCAGACACTTCGCTCTCCCCAGACACTTCCCTCTCCCCAGACACTTCCTCCAGCTCCTCCCGGACCACGATGCTGGAGTCCCTCCAGCGGGTCCTGGGTCTTCCCTGGGTCCTCCTCCCGGTGGGACATGAGGCAGGGACTCCCCGCCTGCAGAGGGCGCCACCTTTTCCCCTCCAGAACCATCCAGAACCATCCAGAACCACGGCCTCGGATTTGGAGCAGCTGATCCTCATCCCGGCCGCTTCCCTCAGCACAAACCCCAGTGCTGCAGGTCCTGGCTCCATGAAGCCAGCAGGAGAACCAGAGACAGGAGCGGCTCTGAGTCCGACCTGCACCGGGAACAGGCCTGACTTACTGCCCCAACACGGCTCCTGCTCCGGTCACACAGGGACCGGCCCTGAGCAAAGGGACCTGCATCAACAAGAGAGGCTGAGAACAAAGCCCATGAGCCCACACCAGGTCAACAAAGTCCATGAGCCACACCAGGTCAACAAAGCCCATGAGCCACACCAGGTCAACAAAGCCCATGAGCCACACCAGGTCAACAAAGCCCATGAGCCACACCAGGTCAACAAAGCCCATGAGCCACACCAGGTCAACAAAGCCCATGAGCCACACCAGGTCAACAAAGCCCATGAGCCACACCAGGTCAACAAAGCCCATGAGCCACACCAGGTCAACAAAGCCCATGAGCCACACCAGGTCAACAAAGTCCATGAGCCACACCAGGTCAACAAAGCCCATGAGCCACACCAGGTCAACAAAGCCCATGAGCCACACCAGGTCAACAAAGCCCATGAGCCACACCAGGTCAACAAAGCCCATGAGCCACACCAGGTCAACAAAGCCCATGAGCCACACCAGGTCAACAAAGCCCATGAGCCACACCAGGTCACCGCCAGGGAAATGTCCAAAGAACAAAGCCCATGAGCCACACCAGGTCAACAAAGCCCATGAGCCACACCAGGTCAACAAAGCCCATGAGCCACACCAGGTCACCGCCAGGGAAATGTCCAAAGAACAAAGCCCATGAGCCACACCAGGTCACCGCCAGGGAAATGTCCAAAGAACAAAGCCCATGAGCCACACCAGGTCAACAAAGCCCATGAGCCACACCAGGTCAACAAAGCCCATGAGCCACACCAGGTCAACAAAGCCCATGAGCCACACCAGGTCACCGCCAGGGAAATGTCCAAAAGCCCCTCTCAGGGAGTTTCAGAGCCAGGGAAATGTCCAAAAGTCCAGAGCCCAGGCTGTGCGTAGAGCTGAGGCCGACTGTATCTAGTCTCAACCTCCTGCACAGGCTCAGGTGCCGTCCCCCTCAGTGACTCCATGTCCCCCTCAGTGACTCCTGTCCCCCTCAGTGACTCCACATCCCCCTCAGTGACTCCATGTCCCCCTCAGTGACTCCATGTCCCCCTCAGTGACTCCATGTCCCCTCAGTGACTCCATGTCCCCCTCAGTGACTCCTGTCCCCCTCAGTGACTCCACATCCCCCTCAGTGACTCCACGTCCCCCTCAGTGACTCCACGTCCCCCTCAGTGACTCCATGTCCCCCTCAGTGACTCCACGTCCCCCTCAGTGACTCCACATCCCCCTCAGTGACTCCATGTCCCCCTCAGTGACTCCATGTCCCCTCAGTGACTCCATGTCCCCCTCAGTGACTCCATGTCCCCTCAGTGACTCCATGTCCCCCTCAGTGACTCCACATCCCCCTCAGTGACTCCATGTCCCCCTCAGTGACTCCATGTCCCCCTCAGTGACTCCACATCCCCCTCAGTGACTCCATGTCCCCTCAGTGACTCCATGTCCCCCTCAGTGACTCCATGTCCCCTCAGTGACTCCATGTCCCCCTCAGTGACTCCACATCCCCCTCAGTGACTCCATGTCCCCCTCAGTGACTCCATGTCCCCTCAGTGACTCCATGTCCCCCTCAGTGACTCCTGTCCCCCTCAGTGACTCCATGTCCCCCTCAGTGACTCCATGTCCCCTCAGTGACTCCATGTCCCCTCAGTGACTCCATGTCCCCCTCAGTGACTCCATGTCCCCTCAGTGACTCCATGTCCCCCTCAGTGACTCCATGTCCCCTCAGTGACTCCATGTCCCCCTCAGTGACTCCATGTCCCCTCAGTGACTCCATGTCCCCCTCAGTGACTCCATGTCCCCCTCAGTGACTCCACATCCCCCTCAGTGACTCCATGTCCCCTCAGTGACTCCATGTCCCCTCAGTGACTCCATGTCCCCCTCAGTGACTCCATGTCCCCTCAGTGAAACCATGTAACCTCAGTGACTCCATGTCCCCTCAGTGACTCCATGTCCCTCAGTGACTCCATGTCCCCTCAGTGACTCCATGTCCCCTCAGTGACTCCACATCCCCTCACTGACTCCATGTCCCCAGATGTGACTCCATTTCCCCTCAGTGACTCCATGTCCCTCAGTGACTCCATGTCCCCTCAGTGACTCCACATCCCCTCAGTGACTCCATGTCCCCTCAGTGACTCCATGTCCCCCTCAGTGACTCCACATCCCCCTCAGTGACTCCATGTCCCCTCAGTGACTCCATGTCCCCTCAGTGACTCCATGTCCCCTCAGTGACTCCATGTCCCCCTCAGTGACTCCACATCCCCCTCAGTGACTCCATGTCCCCTCAGTGACTCCATGTCACCTCAGTGAATCCATGTCCCCTCAGTGACTCCACATCCCCTCAGTGACTCCATGTCCCCTCAGTGACTCCATGTCCCTCAGTGACTCCATGTCCCCCTCAGTGACTCCTGTCCCCCTCAGTGACTCCATGTCCCCCTCAGTGACTCCATGTCCCCTCAGTGACTCCATGTCCCCTCAGTGACTCCATGTCCCCTCAGTGACTCCATGTCCCCCTCAGTGACTCCATGTCCCCTCAGTGACTCCATGTCCCCCTCAGTGACGCCTGTGCCCCTCAGTGACTCCATGTCCCCGCAGGGACTCCAAGTCCCCCTCAGTGACTCCAGGTCCCCTCAGTGACTCCATGTCCCTCAGTGACTCCATGTCCCCTCAGTGACTCCATGTCCCAATCAGTGACTCCATGTCCCCCTCAGTGACTCCATGTCCCCTCAGTGACTCCATGTCCCCTCAGTGACTCCATGTCCCCCTCAGTGACTCCATGTCCCCTCAGTGACTCCATGTCCCCCTCAGTGACTCCATGTCCCCTCAGTGACTCCATGTCCCCCTCAGTGACTCCATGTCCCCTCAGTGACTCCATGTCCCCCTCAGTGACTCCATGTCCCCTCAGTGACTCCATGTCCCCCTCAGTGACTCCATGTCCCCTCAGTGACTCCATGTCCCCTCAGTGACTCCATGTCCCCCTCAGTGACTCCATGTCCCCTCAGTGACTCCATGTCCCCTCAGTGACTCCATGTCCCCTCAGTGACTCCATGTCCCTCAGTGACTCCATGTCCCCTCAGTGACTCCACGTCCCCTCAGTGACTCCATGTCCCCCTCAGTGACTCCATGTCCCCCTCAGTGACTCCATGTCCCCTCAGTGACTCCATGTCCCCTCAGTGACTCCATGTCCCCCTCAGTGACTCCATGTCCCCTCAGTGACTCCATGTCCCCCTCAGTGACTCCATGTCCCCTCAGTGACTCCATGTCCCCTCAGTGACTCCATGTCCCCCTCAGTGACTCCATGTCCCCCTCAGTGACTCCATGTCCCCTCAGTGACTCCATGTCCCCTCAGTGACCGTGTGTGTGTAAGTGACAGGGGCGACAGGAGCAGCTGATGGAGACGAGGATCATGACACGAATAAAAGACTCTTTGAGTCTCAACGAGATGAACCAAGAATACAGATCAGAACCAGAACCCAGGTCTGAACCAGGACTAAACCAAGTCTGAAAACCAGGACTAAACCAGGTCTGAACCAGGACTAAACCAAGTCTGAAAACCAGGACTAAACCAAGTCTGAAAACCAGGACTAAACCAGGTCTGAACCAGGACTAAACCAAGTCTGAAAACCAGGACTAAACCAGGTCTGAACCAGGACTAAACCAAGTCTGAAAACCAGGACTAAATCAAGTCTAAACCAGGACTACACCAAGTCTAAACCAGGACTACACCAAGTCCAAACCAGGACTAAACCAGGTCTGAACTAGGACTACACCAAGTCAGAAGCAGGACTAAACCAAGTCTGAAAACTAGGACTAAACCAGGTCTAAACCAGGACTAAACCAAGTCCAAACCAGGACTAACCAAGTCTGAACCAGGACTAAACCAGGTCTAAACCAGGACTAAACCAAGTCCAAACCAGGACTAACCAAGTCTGAACCAGGACTAAACCAGGTCTAAACCAGGACTAAACCAGGTCAAAACCAGGACTAAACCAAGTCTGAAAACCAGGACTAAACCAAGTCTGAAAACCGGGACTAAACCAGGTCTGAACCAGGACTAAACCAAGTCAGAACCAGGACTAAACCAAGTCTGAAAACCAGGACTAAACCAAGTCTAAACCAGGACTAAACCAGGTCTAAACCAGGACTAAACCAAGTCCAAACCAGGACTAACCAAGTCTGAACCAGGACTAAACCAGGTCTAAACCAGGACTAAACCAAGTCCAAACCAGGACTAACCAAGTCTGAACCAGGACTAAACCAGGTCTAAACCAGGACTAAACCAAGTCTAAACCAGGACTAAACCAAGTCTGAAAACCAGGACTAAACCAAGTCTGAAAACCGGGACTAAACCAGGTCTGAACCAGGACTAAACCAAGTCAGAACCAGGACTAACCAAGTCTGAACCAGGACTAAACCAGGTCTAAACCAGGACTAAACCAAGTCTAAACCAGGACTAAACCAAGTCTGAAAACCAGGACTAAACCAAGTCTGAAAACCGGGACTAAACCAGGTCTGAACCAGGACTAAACCAAGTCAGAACCAGGACTAAACCAAGTCTGAAAACCAGGACTAAACCAAGTCTAAACCAGGACTAAACCAAGTCAGAACCAGGACTAAACGAGGTCTAAACCAGGACTAAACCAGGACTGAACTAGGACTAAACCACTACTACTACTACTACTGCTGCTACTGCTACTACTGCTACTACTACTACTACTACTACTACTACTGCTACTGCTACTGCTACTACTGCTACTGCTACTACTGCTACTACTGCTACTACTACTACTACTACTACTACTACTGCTACTACTACTACTACTACTACTACTACTACTACTGCTACTGCTACTACTGCTACTACCACTACTACTACCACCACTGCCACTGCTACCACCGCTACCACTACTACTACTACTACTACCACTACTACCACCACTACCGCCACCACTACCACCACTACTACTATCACTACCACCACCGCCACTACTGCTACTCATCACTACCACTACTACCACTACCACTACCACTACTACCACCGCCATCACCACTACCATCACTACCACCACCACTACTACTACTACTACTACCGCTACCACCGCTACTACCAATACCACTGCCACCGCTCACTACCACTGCTACCACTGCTACTACCGCTACTACTACTACTACCACTACTACCACTACCACTGCCACCGCTACCACTGCCGCCACCACTGCCACTACTACTACTACTACCACTGCCACCGCTACCACTGCTACCACTGCCACTACCACTACCACCACTACCACCACTACCGCCACTGCCACTACTGCCACCACTGCCACTACCACCACTACCACCACCACTGCCACCGCTACTACTGCTGCTACCACTGCTACCACCATCACTACCACTACTACCACCACTACCACTGCCACTGCTACCACTGCTACTACCACTGCCACTACTACCACTACTACTACCGCCACTACCACCACTACCACCGCTACCACTGCTACTACCACCACTACTACTACTACCACTGCTACTGCCACTGCCACCTAACCACTGCCACCACTGCTACCACTACCACCACCACTACCACTACCGCCACCGCCTACTACTGCTACCACCACTACCACCACCACTACCACCACTACTACCACTACCGCTAATGCTACCACTGCTACCACCACTACCACTACCATCACTACTACCACCACTACCACTACCGCTACCACTACCACTACTACCATCACTACCACTACTGCCACTGCTACCACTACCATCGCTACCACTACCACCACTACCGCTACCACTACCATGCCACTGCCATCACTGCTACACTACCACCACTACTACTACCACTACCGCCATTACTACCACCACTGCTACCGCTACCACTGCTACCATCGCCATCACTACTACTACCACTACCATCATCACTACCACCACTACCACTCACTACTACTGCTACCACTGCCGCTACTACCATCATCGCCACTACCACTGCTACTACCACCACTACCACTACCACCACCAAGCTACCACTACTACCACCACCACTACTGCCACCACTACCATTACCACCGCCATCACCACTACCACCGTCACCATCACCACCACCGCCACTACCACTGCTACCGCTACTGCTACCACCACTACCGGCTAATACCGCTACCACCGCCACCACCATCTACCACCGCTACCACCACTACCACCTGCTACTACCGCTACCACTGCTAGTTACTACTACTACCACTACTACCGTTACCACTACTACCACCGTCACCACTGCCATCACTACCACTACTACTACTACTACCGCTACTACTGCTACCACCGCTACCATCATCATCTACTACCTACTGCTACTACCACTGCTACCACTACTACTACTACCACCGCTACCACCGCTACCACTGCTACCGCCACCACTGCTACTACCATCGCCACTGCCACTACCGCTACTACCGCTACTACTACCACTGCTACCACTGCTGCTACTACCGCTACCATCACTGTTACCACTGCTACCGCTACTACTGTTACTACTGCCACACACCGCTACCACTGCCACCACTACCGCTACTACCACCACCACTACCACTACCACTACTACTGCTACCACTGCTGCTACCATTACTACCACTACCACCACTGCTACTACCACTACTGCCACTACTACCACCACTACCACTACCACTACCACCACCACCGCTACCACTGGCTACCACCGCTACCACTGCCACTACCGCTACCACCGCTACCACTACTACTACTGCCACCACTACTACCGCTACCACCACTACCAATACCACCACCACTGCCACTACTGGCTACCACTACTACTACCGCTACCTACCACTGCTACCACTGCCACTACCGCTACTGCTACCACTGCCACTACCACTACTACCACTACTACCACCGCTACCGCCAATACCGCTACCACTGCACCACCGCCACCGCCATCACATCACTACCACTACCACTACTACCACCACCACTACTGCCACCGCTACTACCACTACCACTACCACCACTGCTACCACTACCGCTACTACCACTACCACCATCATCACTACCACTGCCACTACTGCCACCGCTACCATCACCGCTACCACCGCTACTACCGCCAATACTACTACCACTACTACTGCCACTGCCACTACTACCACCACTGCTACTACCACTACTACCACCACTACTGCCAATACCACTGCTGCTACCACTGCTACTACTACCACCACTACCACTACCACCACTACCGCTACCACTACCACCGTTACTACTACTACCACCGCTACTACCGCCACCATCATCACTACCACCACTGCCGTCACTACCACTACCACCACCACTACCACTGCTACTACCACCACTACCACTACCACCACTACCACTGCGACCACCACCACCGCTACCTACTACTACCACCACTGCCACCACTACTACCACCGCCGCTACCACTGCTACCACCACTACTACCGCTACTACCACTGCTACCACTACCACCGCTACCACCGTGCCACCATCACTACCACTAATCACCAATACCACCACTGCTACCACTACCACTACTGCCACTACCACTACCACTGCTACTATCACTGCCAC